>VZTN01023859.1:0-14992 GCA_013400515.1 Erpornis zantholeuca
GTTTAAAATATCATCTCTTTCTTCCCATGTAATGAATTCTTCTCATTGAAGATATGAAGGTATATTCATGAAACTGTGCACTTGTACTGTGCCCACTGAAGTTAAGTGTTAGGGTTGGTCTGCATCAGTGTTCCCATAAAATACTAGAAGTTTTTGCAGAAGCTGCCAGTCTCATTTGAACAAGGGTTGGGAACTGGCTAACACGTTCAGCTTCCCCACTGAGGTCTTTTATTTTAATCCAGAGGCTTGCCCAGAAGAGACCAGAAACCTTTGCACATAATCAGTTTTGTTTGTTCATTTCTGTATGTCTTCCACATATTCGTGTTGCAAATTAGTAGCTGACTTTTCCTTCATATGTTATTACTTGGTACTTGAAAATATTGATTTGTTTCATCTTATTTATTTTTAGGTTTTTAGACCTTACCTAGGTTTTCAAAAAAGGTTGTCCATAAGTATCAACAGTCTAAGATTAATAAAAAAAACCATGCAAAGCCCCACAGCTTCATCTAGTGATAAAATGGAGTGGTTGCTAATCAGTAGAAGTTCTTAATAAATAGAAGAGTAATATGTAACCTTGAGAATTATTGTCAACTCAACTGAAATACAAACAGAAAAAATTTACAAAGCCTTTCTCAGCAAGTCAAGAAAGAGAAGGAAACAGATTTCTCTAATATATAATTCATTCTCTAAACTAAGGTTTAATTGATACTGCCATCTTTTTGTCCAGTTTGTATCCAAAATTAGGTCACTTTAACCAGGATGATGTTTAACCTTGTTGCTTGTGTATCTGTGTTGTGAGATGAAATAGTCATGGAAGTTTTTTACTTCATCACATTTACTTTATTTTCCCTTTTTATTTGTCCTTTGCAGTTTCAGAATTAGTATACTATAATATGTTTATTTTAATCATCAACTGCTTCACATAACTTATCCTCTTGGAATATTTGAAATATTGAATAGATGATGCCATTTTCAATGTGAGAATAGTAGACTGGTAATGCTTTTGGAACAAAATTTTAGGAGGTTTATTGGAATTAGAAGAATCAAGCTCATGTTTGACCAGTGCGATCTTTTATTTTGAGAATGTATTTGTACAACTTTTGTTTAAGTGAGGCAACCTTCATCACAGAGTTTGGAAGATAGAGTTACATCTAAAGTACTTGTGAAATAAAAATCAAAACAACAACAAACAAGCAAAACACAAAACACTTTTGATTACCTAATATATAAGAAGAAATAGAAGATGGGATAAGCAGGTAGAAAAAGACAGGGTAATGTTTTAACCTCTTTTGATGTATTCAGCAGAATCTTTTGCTGACTGTGGTTTGCATCAGTGCTCACCTCAGAGTTCGATTAGCTATAGGTGCTGCACTCACAGTAGCAGGCCAAGTCCTCTACCATACAGATAATAAGTTACAGGCACCTCTGCACATGAATAATGGAAAAGGTTTGAGTGGTTCAGTGAGGAGAAAAAAAGGCAATGCAAATGGATTCTTCTACTTACAGGTTTTAGGGTTCACTTCTAAAGATTTCACCCTAACAAATTGGTTGTATTTAAAAGCCCAATAAAACTTAAAGCTCTGTTACTACACTGCATCTATTCTTGGTACAATGGTTTATTTTAAAGCATTTAAACTCTGCCTGTCAAGTAAATTACATACCCAAGAAATACAACCAACAAGCACGTTGGATGGAATACAGTCTGAGCTGCTTTGAATTTTAAGCACTATGATATGCGGTACATCAGTAACTTTATAGTGAAAAATGTTCTTTTCCTGGTGAAATGTTCACATTCCTTGGCACTCTGGTTCCAACTTGTCCTCTCACTATGAAATCATGGAAGAGGTTCCTATTTTCTCAGGATCTCTTCTCATTCTTTCTGGGCATATTAGTCTTCATACTGATTTTTTTCTTTTCTTTTTTGGAACTTGAAGAGAAAAGTGGACTGTCACAGACAAACTAATTGAAAATATTTATGCTTTTAAGACATCATACTTAAAGGCTATATTTGAACTTATTGCTTCTTATCTCTGTTGTGAGATAATAAAGCCCAGCAGCAGAGTGAATTTGAATCCCTTCCTTCTTTTTCTGACTATAATAAAGAAACTGATCTGCTTTAGTATAATACACAGTAGAATTCATGAAGTGTGGTATTTTGCCATTCAGGGATTGCCAGAAAGGTCAGATGCCTCTTCGCAGTAGTTATCATGTTACTTCAGAATTTCTTAAGATTACTGAAGTACCATAAATAAATATTTCCTTTACAATATTCATTTCACTATCAGTCTTACTGTGATGTGGGAAGCTAGAATGCACAATGTGACAAGTTCTTTGAACTGGTAGTAAAGGAGAAAGAAGTCAACAAACATCAAAAGGTAATTTTGGTCATACCTAGGACTCCTGAATATCATTCACACATTGGTATGAACACCTAATTTCATTTAGATCTGTCTGCATGGTTGCTGTTGTAGCAGAAAGCAAAATATCACAATTAAAATGGTGTAATTGTATTCCAGAATGCTCTCTCTGGAGTTCAACTCTAAACTACTATACAATAGCATAAGCCTGAATAAAATAGTCAATTAACAGAGCTTAAAGACTACAAGAGTGTATGAATATCACTGGATATTAAAATGCTACAGTGTTATTGAAACTAGAACAGCTTGAATGCAAGTGATGAAGACATGCAACTGAGGCAGTTGTAAGAAGGAACAACTTGAATTTAAGCCAAAAAGAACATAAAAGAATCCTACAGATTGTATGTAATATTCTGAGCCTGTTGCTACTAGTTTCCTACCCCATTGCAGAAAAAAAACCAGAACTTGTTTTCTTGTTCTTTTACAAGAAAGATTAAGGATACTCATTTAGCAATATAATTTAATGTTGAGTTTCCTAAGCCTACTGTTCTAAATTGGTAGGTGAGGGGTCAGTCTACTTGACAGGTTTAATCCCCTGTGGCTAGGCTGAAGATCACAAATGGTACTCAATAACATGGTAAAATACAAAGGCCAGGCTCCAGCTTGTCCGAAAAGATATCTGAAGATACCTAGATGCAAGGCTCTGCTTGACCTGATATTTTGCTTTTTTAAAACAAAGTATTGTAGAGGAAGGATTTTAGATACTTCGAGCACTTCTAGAGAAACAGAGAAGTAGTTTATAACTGATTGCATTCAACGTCATACAGAAGGCATGAAATCTAGGAAAGTCAGAGACTCCTTGCTTCAGCCATTTTTGGAACGAGAGCACTGACTGCTCTCTGGTGTCCTAGGACACCACTAAAATCATCAGATTCCAGTAAGGCAAATTGAGGTTTTCTCCCCACAGCGGTCTATCAGAAAGAGCCAGAAGAAAGAAAGAACTTGAAGAAAACCTCAGGTTTTTTTATTTCAAACACCTCACTAGAAATTACTTAGCTCTTAAGAAGGTAGGGAAATCATGACCATTGCAACATTTTCAGTTTCAAAAAACTAGGTATTCCAGAAACAGAATTTTCTGTGGAGAGTTCTCCAAGTGAAAGCTGTTTTTCAACTGCACCTTGATCATCAGGCAGGAGGTTGGTTGCTGGACTGATCAAATCTGTGACCCAGGTCTCTTTACTTCTCTCCACTTCCCATATATACCTCTCTCTATGTCTGTGAGAGCTCTTAGATGGCAGAGTAAGGACAGTTCTGGGCTGGATACCTTCCAAAGTCTCCACTGAATCAAAATCCTTTCTGCTTATTACTTCACTTGCTTTCAGAATGGCCATATGTATTCTTCTGCTTTGCTTAATCCATCTGTCTTAATCTCTCACTTTGGGATTAGGTCTGAAACTGCTAGAGTATTAATATGCCAATATTGCCATTTTCTTTGCCCCTTGTTTGTTGTTTATTTGGCATCTTCTCAGTCTTAGCTGAGTCTAAGAAATGCATTTCCAGGGTCAAATGGCTAATAAAATATATAACTGTCCCCTATCACTTGCTTGTATCCTTTAACAAAACAGAGAAATTTTTCTTCAGGTTGGAGAACCTTTGCATTACTCTCAAGAGGCAGGAATTTGATTCAGATGAACATTAATTGAGATGAATAGTCTTTCTTTTCTCATCACTTCAACTGAATGAAAAGATGGTGACTGATTTCCCCCTCCCCCCATAAAGCCTTTTCCTTGCTGTTTCATATAATGAAAAATGTAATATCGGTAATGAAAGGGAATATGAATGGGAAAGTACTCACACCTGTGTTTGTGATAGTATGAAGAGTTTAATGGAGATTGAAGACTCATTATTGGTAATATTCAACAGATTTGTATTTAATAAAATGCTTTTGTTCTGTAGCATAATTGCAGTTTCAATAATTTCTTTGAGACATAAGGCTTATTGAATGTTATCTATACTTATTGCTTTCAAGAAAGTGCTAATTAAGAAGACAGTATGACCCTTTTATTCAAGGCTAAATTCTGCTCAGTTAAAAGGAGTTCTTTCCTGTATTAATCTAGGAAAGATTCAACACTATAATTCATTTTGCAGGAAACAGGAGGTGGGAGTTGCATCTGCTTGGACCATAATCTGACACGGGTATACTGATAAACAGTATTTAAAGGAAAACTTTTAATATAGCATTTTATAAATTTTCCCTTTTTTTGTTACAAATCCCTCACTGCTGTTGCATTTTTTAATGTAACTCAGCTGACATTATATACTGAGAAAACTAACTCTATGAACTTTTTAATGCACTCAAAATTGTTAGGCTTTAAATGTCAGAAATATTGAATATTTAAAAATCAAAGCAACCCAGAGAGTAGAAAATGGATCTTTTTAAATGGATTTTGTTTTAATTGATTTTTATTTTTAAAAGTGAATTTAGTGTCAGAACCAATTCTTTTTTAATATAAGAAACTTAAAAGGATCACTGTTTTGTATTGTAAGTAGGATGCATAGAAACCTGGATCCTGACTTCTTGCTGTAATTTTTTCTGAAGGTGTTCTCAGCTCTTTAAGACTAAATTTTTTCCAAATAGACAATAAAGTCCACAGTAAGTATATGAGTGTAGAAGAGTGTGTTGGCACACACAGGAAGGAATTTGTGGTTCTAAGGTGCATCATGCTTACACAATGTATGGAAGAGTTCAATGTGCAATGGTTTTGGAAGATCTTTGCCCCTGGGGGAATTTAATTAGCAGGCAGAAACATTATAATAAGAGGGAATATATTTAATTCCCTTTATAGATGTCCCCACTGTCCTTTGCTATCCTCAGGCACTCACAACACCGAAAATCTGATGAAATCCTTTTTTTGTGGTTTGTCTTCAGGAAGAGTAGTTATGAATTGTTCATAACTGCTCATTAGCCTGAGCTCTTGAACTCCATTAAAATGCTTCCGTAACATTTCATTTAAAAAATCAAAGAAGAAATGAGAGATTAAGGGAAAAACTAGCATGAATTTAAAGACATTAACATCTGTTGAGCTCAGGCTTTAGGTTACAGTAAGAGGGAAAGAGAAGATGGAACACAGTCATAGTGCATCAAGGGATTGACAAAAGAGAAATAGGGTGAATACAGAATTTGGTACATGAGAAAAAAAGAGGTTCAGAAAAAATGGTATATACAAAGTTATACAGTTTTAGAAAAGCAATGTCACAAGAGGAACAAAGTAGAGGTGAGAGAAGTAATGAATTAAACCTGTAGTGATTTCAGCCAAGTACTTAAATGCTGTCGCTCTAAGTTTTTCATAGACAAATATTTTGGTTTTGGGGTTTCTTTTTCTTGACAGGGGTGGTGTGCATGGTTTTGCTTTGGGGTTTTTGTTTGTTTGGGTTTTTACCTGTTAGTTTTATTATTTGACCCTAGGCACAAAATTCTTAAAGTTATAAGGTAAAGTTACAAGGTATACAGTAATATTTAGAAACTCTGCAGTTTTGTATATGTGTGTTTGTATTTCAGTCATAGGACTGAACCTTTGCAAGATTTTTAGTCTTATTGAATAGGAAGGAATTAAATGCTTAAGGAATCAAATAGTGGGATCTAGTATATGAAGACTGCCTATTTTAGGTTGGATGTTTGTGTTAGAAATATACTATTCTTAGATTTGGAATTAATATTCATATTTGCTTCATGGAGTAGCTTGATACCTGTGGAGGACATAGTCTGGACTTCCTCTATTTTTATATGTGCTTTAACTAAGCAACTATTTGAAAATGTATTTTAATTTCCAAATCCTGTAAGTCACATAGCAATAAGCCCAAGATTTATTTAGGATTAATTTAAAGCCTAGATTGCAATTCTGAGCTAAAAGTGGAAAGCCAGACTGCTTAATTATGACTCTTCCTTACTGCCAAAAGTCAACAGTCATCATTCAACATGACTTTGCAGGGGTCTGATACTGGTGGATATACTAGTTTATAATCAGTGCATTTTATCAAACACAAAAAAGATGTTCTAAACACATACATTTAAATCCTGCCTTTGTGGGTTGATCAGTACTTTCTGGCTGTTTCTCTATATCTTGACAAGATCCATACCCCCACAATCCCACCAGAATTTCTTATTTGCCCACTGAAGTATGCCTGCTCTTAATCTCAGAGAATTTTCACTTGTCATCTTTGGGAAAATTTTGGAAGGACTCTATGTCAAAAAATTGGAGACCTTGACTTTAATTTCAGCTTCCTCATCAGCTGTGCAATTGCACTTTGACATGGTGGTGCAGAAACTAGGGATCTAAATGTTTATTCAGTACTATGTCACTGTAGCAGCAGCTCTTAAGAGACACTGGAGGCTGTAGGACAGGTATGACAGTGGCAATATCATGTGGGAGAAGGCAAAGGTCAAAAGTTTGCCTGGAGAAAACTGCATGGAGAGAAAGAGGTAGGTTTCCAAACAAGGTCATCTCATGTCCTCAGCTCCCATGAAGGGAGTGAATGCCCCCCATGAGCTGCAAAGAAATGTGATCTCATTAAAAAGTTTGGCTAAGTTCCAGATCTCCCGAAGGACTTTTCACTGGCATTCAGCCCATGCCAGTGGGAGAGGAACATGGCCTGCAAGCACATCCTGAGGCATGAGATCTTGGTTGAGGCTAAAGAATATGTCAGGGGACCAACAGGAAACCCCCAGTTGCTGGAGAGGTGGCTAGAGGATGAGGAGCTCAAAGAACCCTGATGGGAGCCCTGCAGAACATCATCCATAGGACCAATTGCCCTTTTCCCTTGTCACACCAAGCATCTCAGGGACAGGAAGAGGGATGCTCTGGAGAGTCTTTGGTCAATGTTTTGATGAGAGCTTCCCCCCACATCTCTCTCAGGGCTGTTCTCAGCTCTCATGCCCTTGGAAAGAAAGATGTGCCAGGTGGGTGTTTTCAGCAATGCAGGACAGGACAGGCAGCAGCCACGAGAAGCAGTGCTCTGGGAAAACTGGCACCCTGGTGAGCCTTCCAGGCTCTTCAGTCCCAGCCTGGCCCAGCGGATGACAGTCCCAGTATCCACGAGTGGCTTTACATTCCTTTACCAAAGTGCGGAATGCACCTACTAATTACTGCTACTAACTACTATTGCTAATTACATAATTACAAAGAATACAAAATAAGGATGTTTATTAAATGAAAATAGAGCTCCAGAGCATTTCCTCTCAACTTTGTATAGTAATCAAGATACTACAGATGTATCTATTTGCATAAAAACAAGTAATACGCTTTCCTATGTTATTAATCACCTGAATTCTAGCATATTAAACAAGTTAAATTTGACCATATATCAATGTGTTTGTATTGTTTGAGTGTTACAGTAAGAAAAATGCACATAGAAATGTTGCTTTTTGCAGTGTTATTCCCTCTCTGACTGTCCAGGAAAAATGCATAATATCCTCCTGAGACTTTGAGAATACAGATAAGAAAGCTAGAGGAATAAGTGCTTTTGCACCAGAATGCTACATAACAGACTAAAGGAGGGTGGGGAAGTGCAACATGGTTTTAAAAATGGATTGAGAAAGCATAGTTTCATGACAGCACCATGATTACTGAAAAATGTACTGCTAACAAATTAATTCACTTTTCCAGGTCGTATTGAAGGAGGGTTGTAGATTTGATATTTATTACTTCAAATTCCTCATATAAAAAGACAAGTTGAGGAAAAGGCCAAAACTAAAAAATTTAAAAAGGTAAACATGCTTATATTTTTTGCATTGATTCAGTGTCACCTTGGTACTTCTTTTCATTGCCGTCATGACTGTCGACAGCAAGACTTATCTGAACGTTTAACATCTCTAGTTGGGAAGTACAGAATTTTGTCTGTATTTCCCAATAATATATAATCTGTCATTATATTTTGTACAAGACCAGACATTAGAGGTATAACCTTTGTCCTGATAATGGTATTTTTGCTCTTGTTCTCTGCAGTTACATATCTAGTGTGCTCTGTAATTGATTGACAGCTGTGTTTCATTGCTTGAATAGATGATTAGGTGATTGATGCCTAGGTGCTGTGCTTTTAGGAACTTAAGAATGGCTGAGGAATGGTTGATTTTGACTTCACAGTAGAGCTTCTTTGCCTGATAACAGATAAACTTCCAAGTGCCATCATAAAATGGCTTCCCGGTTGTATTCGACTAGCAGTAAATGTTATTTCTTACTTTGTCACAGTAATTCCTGTGTTAGGTACTAAAATCTGTATGTGCACGTACAAACTAAATGCTGCTTCAATCCTCTAATATTAAAAAAAAAATCGTAGGAGAATGATTTGGTTTAGAATTGTGAGTATGATGATTTATGCTGAATTAGCGGCAACATATCCACTTTCTGGAGTTTAAGTATTCGGTCCTCTGAAGAACCTCTTTCCCCTGGCACTAGTGGGTGGAACTCCAGCGTTCCTCCTTGGACTCCAATGGCTGTGGTGGTGCCAATCTGACTTTAAGGTGCTGAGAAGTTACTGGAAGAGAAGCTGGTAGTTCTCTTGCCTGTGCTTGGCAGTGGAGCTGTGACATGAAAGGAACTAAGGGCTTCGTTTTCAGCTTTCCAGATTTCTGAGGAAAGCCTAGAAATAAGGTTTCACTCAAGAGCTTGAGCTATTGATTACTTGCCTTGAAAAGTGAACTTAGCCTTTTTCTACTTGTTTTAGACTTGACTGCAAATCAAGTCCTGGGAGAAAGGTTACATCACCAGGCCTGAAACCTTTAAATGTTTGGTTTTGAAAAACTTACCTCACATTCTTAATTTACCATGCTATGGGAACTTTAAATCCAACATATAGTACTTTATGTTCATTCTTAAGATCTTTGGAATGGTATTGTTTCAGATTTTTTTATACTCATATTTGACCAATATGAGAGGGCCTAACTACAAAAATCTATACATTTCATTTAAAAATAAATTAAAAAAGGATGCAATCAGAAACTTGAAATAGATTACATAAAGATTACTTCGTTGTGATATTGTATTTACAGATTTACTGCTTGTAAACTGAAAACTTCAGGGTTTTTTCTCATGTTCAAAGATACTTAATTGTCAAAGATACATCTTTATTTTGTACTCCAAAGAAGATGTTTTGTCCTCCTTTTCACCTTACATAACTTCAGCAAATACAATAAAGGACAATAGCATCTAAGTTTAGGTGACTTCTAAACTGGGGTTTTCACTCAAAATACAGTATGTACCACCAAATTCATTAAATAAAAACTGGTGGTGAGGCTAATCTAGTTGCCTCAGGAGTTTTCCTGCAAAGAATGGCTATATTTGGTTTATTTTTAAAAATAGTTTATGCTGGGTAAGTGTAGGTTTCTCAAAGCAATCTATAATTGCACTGGTGTTCTAGTTCAGCCTTCTTTTGTGATTTTCTGTCCAAATCATTCTCTGCAGATGTAATAAACTGTTAAACACTGTGAAGAGTAAAATCTACTCAGGACCTGTGTTCTTGTTCTATCACCAGCTGTTTTATTGGAAACCTTACCCAGCCCCTGCAGACAGAGAAAGAGCTGGGGAAGTTTTGCAAGGACAAGAGGTGATTACATGTGAGAAGAACAGAGAAATTGAAGAAAGTGGGGATAAAATTAAAAGTGAGTGAAGGAGGAAGAATAAAACGAGATTCAGTTGGGATTTTGTGGTGGGTTGTTTTGTTTGTTTTTATTTTTTGGTTTTTTTAAGAAAACATACATTTGTTTATAGTGGATTTTGAATATTAAGTATCTCGTCCAGGAGATGCATTGGTGTGTCTGCTAAGCAGTTTGTATCTATTCAGTTGGAAGGTTCCCAGAAGTATAGCACATTCCTGGTAACCATAGACATAAGGATGAAAATATCCTGTAAACCTCTGTCAATGCTCCCTAAAGCAATTGTCATTCAGAATACAGAACTCCTAGGAAATAAAACCCCACAAATATTTTCATTATAAAAAATGATGCATTTGACTACAGCAGTCAGAGGATGATCCTCCATGCCACGACAAAAGCCTGAACTCGTGCTGGATGCTGCCTTGGTCAGTGAGAAAAAAACCTAACAATTTCCCAGCCTCCAGATATTTAAACTTCGGGGGCATTTCAGAGACATATACATATTTTTGCATTTGAAAACCTTAGTACATTCATCCTCTTCTGCTTTTCTTATGATTTAGACTGCAATTTTTCAAATTAACCGATTTTCTATGACTGATTTATTTTGAATGGACTTTTAATATATGTAAACTGTCAAGTGTGAGATTCCCCTCTTCAGAGGAATCCTTAAGCCAGAAAAAAGAATATTACAGAAAGGACTTTCAGATGTATTTTAATGCTTTTTATGAATTTTAATTTTTAATGCATAACAATATTTTTCTGTTTCATTATATTATAAGAAGCCCATTACCATAATTCTACATGAGGCTATATAATTAATAAAACCAAATGAGCTGCTTCTAATATTTAAAAATATCCTGAAACCAAGAGATATTGTGCATATTAGGTAGCCTTGTTTAAGCTGTCCATCAAGACTGAAGTCTTCATTGCTAAACTATCTGAAAGGAATGATGTACTAACTGTGAGTTTTGTCTCTGTGGTTTTCTTTCTGCTTGTGAGTAAATTAGGTTAGGTGTTCACTTCTCAGAGATCCTGTTTGTGTGCAGCCTCAGCATCTAAAATATGAAGGAAATTCTAGATGGATCTAGAAAGACAAAAGATATCGATATGGATAAGTACAATGATGCAGATCTTCACTTGCGCCAGATGTAGAAATGCATGACTTCCACAATGGCATTTTGTTAAGGTTGGCTTTCATCTGATTTTCTCTCTATTAATCTGATGCCTTTTTCTGGGCCTAGCAGAAACCATGAGCCAGACATGGTTAAGGGATAAAAGGATTTTAAAAAGGATCCTTAGGTGCAACAATTCAAGGTGGAATATGCTGAAATGCACACGCCAGTATATTGCATATGCAATTTTATAGACCTTGCAAATTAGCATATCTGTCAAAGATTCCCCCATGAGAAGCTTAAATGAATGGCATGACATCTCCCTATTCTAAAGTAACCCCCCCCAGATGGGGCTTGAATCTAGTTCACAAAATATGTTCTAGAAAGAGCCTTGGTTTCTCTGGATAGCGTAAGCCTTTCCAGCCCCAACTGTGAGGCCTTTAGGATGTTTGGTCTTCTTGCCTAGCAGAATACCAGGTCCTAGGGTAAGGTATCAGGTTAAAGAATTACATGTATGCTAATACTGGGAATACATAAGAGGTATATAAAAAGAAAAGGCAAAAAGTCACCATGGCACCAATCAATTTTGTAAAAACCATCTAAACTCAATTTGGATGTTGCTCTCTAAATCCTTCTATTACTTTATTTCTTTTACATCATTAGTCTTATGATAGAGTTCTGGTTGGTGGGGTTTTTTTCCTCCTCAAAAGGAAAAGCAAAATTGAAAGTCTTTCTATTTGACTCATCACTTTTATTCTCCTGAGAACGAGCATTTTAATGACGGCTGGAAGATCAGTGGAAAAACTTAGCTCTGTGAAAATTTTATAGTTCTATTGTTACTAGTATTTTACCTGTTCAGGAAATATATGCAATGCAGAGTTTTTTAATCATTAACTTTTTCTCTCCTAGTGGAATAGTCCATTTGAAAACTCACGAGGATCTCACGGGGAAGGGAAACACTGACTGGAAAGAATATTTTTCTTTATGAGTAGTAAATCTTTAGTTTTTCTCTTCAGATAAAGTGCCTGTGTGTACCTAAACCATCTTTTTACAATAACATTTACAAAATACAAATACAGTTAGCCATGTTGTAGCAAGAGGTCACATACTTATGTGTGTTATTATGACTATGGTTCCTTTTATAGTTGCTCTCAAAATGGGAAGAAATGAATGTTCAGCAAAATACCATCTCAGACTCTCATGGGAGGTTGAAAGAGAGCTTAAACAATGCTGAAATCACTCATAAAAAGAGAGGGAATATTCCTAAATCTACTAATGACTAAACTGTTTGTGATCCATGGGGCTTAAATACAGGAGCAGACACTCCCTTTCTGAGCACCATAGTCTGTCTCATAGTGCTCTGGGAGTTATGATTCCTATTCTGCCTGAAAGAGAGAAGATGAAGAAAGAAACTGTGCTGCTCTTATTCATTCTATATTCTTTTAGACTCTTTTCAAGGTTTAGAACCAGCACTGTCAATGGAATATCTGAGGGCTTTCCCTATGCTCATTTAAAATGCTGCTAGTATTTTATTGTGAAATACATACATTTTTACCAAGAAACACCTTATACTTCTGTTCTCATGGATCAACTAGATTTTTGTTCCAAATATCTGGTAGGAAAATGTGCTGTGCTCAGAAAGGACAGAACAATTTCCATTTGTTTTTCTTGGTGTGAATGTGCAGGTGTTGCAGGTCTAATCTTTATGGTTAACTAGTTTAGTGGAAAAGAGAGGCAGGGAGCTGCGACCCCACAGCTAAGAGGAAATAATTATTTAGTATGAAATATAAATCCTTATAAGACAGCATTTGGTTTTTTTTCCACTTGATCTTTAAAGTTAGGAAAAGAGGAAATGAGTGGGGTCTGAAATGTAGGGTCTGAAGTATAAACAACCAAGATGAACCAAAGTGTAGTTAGAAGAGCAAAATGAATAAGAGCAAGTGAATGGTAGGGCTTGAGGTTCTTTGATATTCTCAGCAAAAGTGAAAACTAAATTCTTAAATAAACTAAAAGTCAGTCATACAGCTTGCCTATTAGTAATTACTAATAGGAGTAATTACTATTGCATAGTAATTCTTTCATATTTACCTGAATTAAAATTTTCTTGTGGTAAATTTGAGCAAGACAGAAGGATGACAGTCGTGAAGAGGTAACTGTTGGAACTCAGAGAATTAAATGGGCTTGTTGTTGAGATATGGTATAGTGCAACATGAAGTGCAAACACTTGGCTGATCACTCCCAGGAAGGAAGTGTTTCAAGACAGTCAAAACAACCCCCTAGTTTATCCATTTTGGTCTCTGATTAAAAAGACCATTAAGTATCTTTCTTTATATTAGATAATGTGAAGCTGTTCCGTGTGGTGGAAGAAGTGGGGACATGAGTGCATAGATAACCTGGCAGAGGGTTTTTTTATTTCACATAGACTATCAGATGGTAACCACTTCAAAATGCTTCTCATTGTGAGCACTTCTCTGTCACACTGTAGAAATATTAAACTTGGTTTCTTCTCCCAAGGATTTACTCATTCGTTCATCTAGTTTGTTATCTCAGTTGCATCAGATCTGCTGTTTGTACATGTTCTGCAGATGACAGATTCATAAAGGATTATTAAATTGAACATGCATGACAGAAGCCACTGACAAGTGTTCCATTAGCTAATCATTTGCATGCTTGCTGTAAACTATCCTTAGACTGAATAAATTAGTTAAAAGAGAAAGCAGTAATGCAAACAGAGATAAGACACACTTGAAATGGAGAGGGGGAAAAACTTACTGCTAATTAATGTTCCCAAAAATAAAAGTCTGATTGCAAGGGTTTGTTGTTTTCTGCTGTGACTCAGAAAAAAACAAAATAAAAACTGACTAACAAAAATACCCCAAGTTCCTAGGAAGTAGAAAATATTCCCAAACTATTTTAGATTAGCTTATAAAAAAAAAGTTTGAAAAGTCACTGAAAATGGTATTTTGGGTGGGGTGTTATGAAATGAAAAGTTTTCTTTGTGCTAGTGAAAATAATACAAGACATTATGCATATTAAGGTCTGCCATATTTCTGTCTATGTTGTAAAAAAATAATCAGGTCTATTGATTATTTAATTACTGTTCTTTCCAGAAGGAGAAGTAAACAATAATATCGCAATTCAGTTTGGTTTTTGCTGCAAGATCATATACTTTTGACAAAAGAGCAATTTCTAAATTTGAGCTTGTCATTTGACTGGCAGAGATACTTATCATTTGAGAGAAAGAAAAATGAAGGTGGCTAGATTATACTGTTACTGTTGTTACTAGGCAGGGGTTGTGGTTTTATGTGAAATTAGGGAAGAGCTGAGAAAATGTGCCATTCTGCTATATGTAAGGGGGTTTTCCTGTATTTTAACAGAAGATGTTTACTCCTGAAAGTTTTCTTTCCTCTTGACAATGCTACAAGCTGCCAATAAAGTTACTGTCGTCCCCAAGGCAGCCAGAAGAAGAAAGGAATAAGTACTACTGTAGATGTACAGTAGAAATTTAGAACTTTTATTTTTTGTGAAACACAGTGTAGATCCTAATTGGACTTTGACCTCAATTGGTCTATACAGAGTATGTGTAAACCTATGATAAGGTGAAGAAGAAACACAGACTAAAGGTGTAAGAGACACTGGAATGCTAAGGCCATGGTGTATAATATGAAATGCATATTGGCCACAAAATGATGGTGTATGAGTGGTACATAGCCACAGAATTTAAGGGCTGCTTGGTATATTAAGGACACTGAGATATGTACTGCTGTGTTAAAATTAGGTAAGCTTATCTAGGACAATGATTATGCATTTTAAATCTAACAGAATGCTTTAGTCAGTAGTGCCCTTCCTTTAAGCAGGTGTTAGCCATAATAACA
>VZTN01023859.1:15418-48282 GCA_013400515.1 Erpornis zantholeuca
TCACAGATGGGAATAGGATCTTCAGTTTTATAGACATCTGACTTCAATCTTTAACCTGCAAAAGGCATTTCCTTGCATAAAATTACATGTGAACAGAAAAATACACCCACATTCAAATAAAACTGGATATCATAATCAAATTCTGCAAATCCTATAAAAATTCTGCATTGTTTAGTTTTCTGGTAAGACAGCACTGAAACAAAATTAGGGCTAAACATATCTTGAGACAGGAAAAAAAGGAAGTAGTACTGATTTAGAGCAATAAGTTCTTGGGATGAAGGACAGGAGAAAGAAAGAAGAAGATGGATGACTTCTTTGAGTCTAGATGCTGTTATCAGGAGATTTATCCCATTCTTGGTTATACCATTCATCAGTGTCAAGCTGGAGACTAGTGGTGCTTATTGCTAACAATTATTGATCAGTGGAACTGACAACAGATTTACAACTGGACATGATTTCATGGCTCCAGACAAACGAAAATATCACACCTCTCCTTCCCCCTTGTCTTGCAGTCAAGAAGTTATCTTTGTATTCTGCAGTAAGACTGATGGAAGGGTAAAACCAACCCTGGTTTAGCACAAGAAATCCTTTTTAAACTAAACAAAAATATGTAAACTAAATTGCTGTATGCCTAGATACATGACCCAGAATTATTATTCTGGTAGACTTGGTCCTTATTATGTCTTCAATGGCAAAAACTGTTCTCCAACACAGAGATAGAAAACTGCAATTTCACACTGAGTCTGGGAGTAGCATTTTTTTCTTTGTCATGTGAACTCTGATGGACATAGGTAATGAGTAAGTGAGTTTGTAGACTGGTTTCTGTTGAGATGTTTATTTCAGATATTGTTGATAACTTTCTGTGTTGTTCTCAAGACCTATCTCAGTGTATTCAGGCTAAGCAGCCATTTTATAGTGTCCACATGGACATTTGAATATCTCCTGCGAAAAGGCTCAGAATTCATTATCCACCTCTGTGTGTACAAGTAGGTTAAGTTGTTCTTTCCAAAGTACATTCCCTTGTACAAGTTTAGAGCAATTGCTTTGTCTGTCATTCTGCTGGAAAAATATACAGGCCTAGCCTCTTAGGACTTTTGAACAGCTGGTGTTAACAGCACATCTTTCCCCTCAGAAAAAAAAAGTGTATCTGTACTAGTTTAACACATTCATTGCTTCTTCTCATGTTTTCCCAGTTCTCTGACAGGAATGAAACTTTTCACATCATCCAGTATTTCTGTAACTATGCTGTTTGTTGTACTATTAGACAAGGTCCACATGCTACATGGGCATATCTTGCCTTTTTACTTACTTTCTTTTGTAGTGGCCTTGCATACTGTTGTTCACATCCTCTTCAGCTTGCCTTCAGTAGGAGTAGAAGTCTTGTCCTGGCTACTGTTGAAATACATCATCAACCTTAAGAGTGCTAATATGAGCAGCAAGACAAAACTAAATCTGACATTTCCTCTTGAATTTACAGATTATTATTCAATACTTAGCTGATGAACATAGTTATTTGTATTAATTGATTCATCTAACAAATCTGTTGGCCACTTCATGGGGTGTTTGGAAGTGAGACACATAAAATCAAGTCTGTATATGAAGGACCCAGAATATTTCTATGTGTCCTAGGTATATCAGTTCCCATTCTGGTGCCTATTTTCACATTTTCTTCCCACCTGCAATCAGATTTTAGTCAAACATAAATGAGCATAAATTTTGGGTGATGAACCTTTTGTTTTTGGATTAAATGGAAGCAACAAAATTCCCTGTCTCACAGTCTTTCTTTTCTGTATCTCAGTGCTTCCAGATTCCTGTGCAGAACTTATGGACATCTGTGTGGTTTGGTCTCACAACTGGAGAAGGCAGAACCAAAATTTTGGGTTGCAATACTGGCAGCTGAGGATCAAGGTAAAGAAGTTTTCTTTGGTTAGGTTTGGTTTGGATTTTTTATTCTTTGCCATTCTGAGATCAGGTTTGTGTTCTGCTTAAGGCAACACGAATCCAAAGTGTAAGACAGGCAACAAGGATACGCCATAGTATGTTCTGGATAAGCTTGCAATAGAAATACTTCTGGCAGATGTAGAAGTGAAGCTCTGTCAACTCAGATAGAAGCAGAACTGAGTGAAATGGAAAAGAACATATGTGATTTGACAGTACTAAAAATCCTGAAGGTTTTTTAGTCTCTGTGGCATCAACTTAATTTTTTTTTATTCATCATAATTTTCTTTGTTGAGAAGAAATATTTGGATTATTTTTGTTTGCATTTTTGTTTTGGGGGGGGGGATGTTTTTGATTGTATAATTCTTGTTTCCAAAACCTTTTTAGATCATAAGAGCAGAACACCATCTCTCATTTTGGTAGGAAAGGGTCACAGTAAAAGTCATTAATTTTTAGGTTTACACAATAATAGCGAGAGTGAATTCTGAGCATATTTAGTTTTATACCAGAGTATAACTGAACTAATGAAAGACTCAGTAGTAAGGGAATAATGTGACAGAATAAGTCTGTGCCCTGGACATATTTCTCCCATTGCCCTCAGTGTGTCTTGGATCTCTGTCACAGTAAATTATCAGGCAGCTCTGACAGCTCCCAGGTCTCAAGCAAGTCATGGAGCTGAGACATGTTTGACCTTGAATAATCTCATCCTGTGCTAATAACAGAATAAAATTCAAACATTCGCGGAAAACTTCTCTGGGGATTTTTTGTTTGTTTTATTCCTCTTTCTAAAGAACTTCTAGATAAATCTTCAAAATCTACTGTAATTTTCATACATGTTTTAAGAATACTGACTTTCACAGAAATATTTAGCACTGAAGAGGGCTTAAGTCCACAGCAGTTGCTAAGAGTTCTTCAGAGTGTGGTGCAACTAAACAAGAGCAGTATTCATGCCTATGATAACTGAAGTCCATGTACACCAGCTAAATGACCTGCTAATNCAAATCCAAGCCTGGATGCAAATGCTCTAAGAGTCTTCTAATTCCGAAGTCTTCTTTGACAGAAGTCAAGAGATATCTTTTTTAGCTTTTTCTCTCTTCCTACCCAATCCTCCTATATTGAAGGGGGCGTGGGGGGTATAGGAGGGTGTGTGTGAAATATTTATGTCTGAAACATAGCCAGTTCAACTTTCTACACTTAGTTTTACTATAGAACATTTCAGTCTCCGTGTTGGAGCTCTAAATCATTGAGACTTGAGTGTTAGGCCCCTATGTTAAGGGTTAAAATGATTTTGAGCACACTCACTTGCTGCACATTCAGACAGTAAATAGAGACAAAATGTGCTTTATGTCTTGCCAAAGTTAACTTTAGATTACAGTTCTTATGGTTGAGTAGATGCTTACCTTTCATACATGCAGTTTTTCTGAGGGCTGTCAAATAAAAATTTGAATACTATTGGCTTTGTTTATGAACCTACCAGTGCTCTTACTTGCATGAAGCATTCTGTGTAATAAGCACTGTGTCTCTAAAGATTTCAGTGAAAAAAAAGTTAGTAAAGTTCTTCCAGATACTCACAGAAAATACTTTTTTTTGGCATAACTTCATAATATTCAAATAGCCATCTGATGTCACCATAGGACAGGAACTGATGAATCTTTTGGTCAGCACTCCCCGTGACAGTTTTCTTTCAGTTCTGAATGTAGCCAGAAACTCCTAGGAAGGTGAAGCTCCACAGACTTAATATTGTTAAAAATGTTAAATGTGTGTTGAATGGGGAAGTTTCTGTGTGTGTGAAAACAGCCTAAGGGCTCGAAAGGCAAAAACACTCAGACAGGGTCTGCTTCCAAGAGAGTGGAAGGTTTCTCCTGTACCCTGATGCTATAAATGAATGCCTGATGCCACCAAGCCACATGAAAAGCTGAATGCTCAGTGTTAAAAAGTGTTTATACTTCCAGCTATGTGCAGAAGTAAGGAGTGAAAGATAATCTAACTATTGTTGTTACTTACCCATGAGAGACAATGTATATAATGGCTGCTTATTTTTATCATTGCTAAATCATGTATTTGATTTACCACAATTGATTTTGTTCACTACATAGCATGTTTTGTATACAGTTAGTATTAAATAATTGTGTTAGTCAGGGCATCTTATGTAAGAGGTCAGCTTTTGAATCTTTGTTTATTTCTGCCTTTTGCTCTGGTAAATACTCTGAAGACTATCAGTGTACAATAGGTAAAATTGCATTTATCACTTAGCTACCTGGATTCTTGTTCCTTTTTTAAGGTGGACAGTTCTCAGCTCAGACTTTCTCTCTATTCTCCTTTATGATACAAAATCCCAGATGGTCAAAACAAGACTGATCAGCTTGCTGCTCTGATGACCTAATTGATAGCATAAGAGGAGGAAAACAAAGTATGCAGTCATATCCTTAAAACTCGCTTTCAGTTATTCTGCTTTGTAGAAATCTAAGTTCAAATGTCTAAAGACAGGGTTCACTGAGAATTGAGGAGGTTAGAGAGGAACTTGGGTAACAAGCAGTTTATTTAATGATCATCTAAATTTGAAATTCAGTCTTTGATCGGGTTATAATTTAAATAATGATAGATAACAGGCATAAACTTGAGAATTAGTAGTATGCCAAAAAAACCCCCCTGGTTTCAATCTAAGCTTTAAAAATTCAGTTTAGCTTGTTTTCTGTTTGTCAGCTTCCCAAGTCAGTATTGCTAAAATCATATTTCTAATTTGTTTTAAATTGCAAGAAACCCCTACTTTCCTCCCATGGGGAAATTTTCAAGGTTAATTTTATTAAATTACCTGTGAAGTATTCTGGATGATACTTCTAAATAGCTAAGGGTCATTTCCCTTTCTAGACAATGGTGCTACAGTGCCAGAAAACAGTGGCAGGAACTAAGAAATTATCTGGGTTGCTTTACTGAACAAGAATCTCAAAGGTATCATTTTATGACTGGAGAGGTACAGATGTACTTGTAAAGCTTCTTGGTGGTAGCAACAGTGATAAATTATCTCCAGAAACAGATATTACATCTAAATGGCACTTGAGCTGTAACTCCCTCAAACCATTTTGTCCTTTTTTTCTTGTGCTCTAATTTTTATTGTGTTTTTTCTTTTCCTTCTTAGCGTTCCTCTTGGGTCAGGTAGCATAGTAGTCTAATTCTGTCAGTGGTCAGTCAGGAAAAATTGTATGAATCAGGATCCTGCTAAAACCAAGCTTCTCTTGCTACCAATCACTTGCTTAAGTGCTTGATTATTATTATGTCTGAAATGATCGTGTTTTATTATTTGAAACATATTACTAAATCTTGTCTAAACTTATCCATATCTCATAGCTATATGAATGGTTCGAATAACATTTTCTAGCATAAAATCTTTCTTCCTGGAAGTTTACTGATAAGCTGCTTATCTGAGAGGTGGCTGCACGAAGAAAACACTGTTTACCTGTTCAACTTCATGGATCTGACTTATTCAGTTAGTCTCCTTAGACTCCCTCTAGACTCATAAACAGCAGGGTCCTCAAAAGATGATTCACGGAAGGATCACAGCTTAGATTTTCTGAACTAGCTCTGCAGGCCCCCACCAGCCTTAATTATAAAAGGCTGCAGGATCAAGTGGGAGACATTAATTTGTGAGAATATCTGTGTGAGTCACTCATGTATTATAAGAGCTTGAACTTAAACTCAGACTGAGAAAGCCAGAGAGGCAAAGAGAAAGAAATGGAGAGGAAGGTAATGATACACTGTATAATGGACAGATTGTTCTTTGTCTTTTTCAGATAGAACCCCCTTTTTTTTTGTGGGGTAAGGTGCTTTTATATTGAGGGGTTTTTAATTGTGATAGTATTTGTGAAGTTAATATTTCAGAACTGGTTTATAACAGAAAATACTCTTCAATAAAATTGAAAATCTCACTTTTTTCCCCAGAAGAATCTTTTACTTTCTATAAGTAAAATAAATAAATTTTGCTGATTTATTTATTATTTATTTATAGCTAACTTTTTCCAAAATAAAAATCATTTATTAGAAACAGAATTTTTTAAGGTCTAGGAAAATGTGGTTTCAAAACTTATTTGAACTGTCAGTCTCTGTAAAAGTTTGTAGATCAAGATTTGCCATGATATTTCCTGGTCTTCCTGAGTGCTTTAGCTCACTTAAGAGGAGAAAATTAATTCCTCAGCAGTTTTCTGCATGACACCTATAAGAGGAACAACCAGTCTGGTGGTGCAGATAACAAGCAAAACTATCTTCACAATACTGTGGGTTAATATGGAGCAAGTAATGTTTGATGTTGAAAAACTTAATAATCGAAACAATCCGAACTGTTCAAAGAATGAATGATATATTTGAACATTTCCTCTTATTTAAATCTGCAAGTTAAAAATAAATATCCTAACTGGGATTATCTCTCTCATAAAAATAGACTCAAAATGTGTGCTTACCTATCTCACTCCAAATCAGAATTTTGAAAAAATGTAATTTTTAAATGTCAGAAATTAATGTTGTTCACCGATTCAGTTTTTTGTTTTTTCACTTCCAATTCAAGACTAAGGCTCTGCATTGATTGTTGTTGCCCTGAATGTCTGTAATTTCTCAGCTCCTGTTGTTTAATGGGCAATAGGAATATGTGTAGGCAGGAAAAATAAGGGTCCTCTCAATTTCTTACATCAGTCCCTTGAAATAGTTTTGCTTAATCTATTTTCTCTACAGCTGTCTTGCACTGCAGGATTGTTTTTTAATTAGCTTTAGTATTCACAGCTTCTCCTTATATGCCTTCAAATCTTTCTCTGTACTTGACATTTTCAAAATTATTAAAACTTGTGTGTCAAGATGACCACAAAAATTTTTTCATACCCGATTTCAGTGAGGTTCCATCTGTATTGCTTTTCCTTACTGTGCGAGTTGTTGTTTTTTTCCTATTTTCCCTCCTTTGGCCATATTGGCTTTTTAAACTCCTCATTTTATTGCTGTATGTTATGCATTCCACATCCTTTGGGCACACTTTAATCTCATTATACACGTTTCAGCTTCTCTCTGCTGTTTCCTCTGCTATTTTATTACACTCGATTTCACTCAACCTGCTGAATTTTTTCCCCTAAACTCTGTTATTCTGAAATCCAGTATCTTCATTTCCCCCCTTTGGCTTTACTCTAGATGTAATTTTACACTTAACTAGATTAAAATTACAGTGCAAAGCACTTTACTTGTTCTATAAACTTTGTCTCAAATACTGTCCAGAACTAAAACGTTCGGCACAGTAAGAAAAACATAGAAAACAAAACGACAAAAAATAATTACATGACAAATGCATTAACTGTTCAAACAGATCTAGAGAGGGAGAGTAAATGAAAAACTCCTTGGAACAGCATAAAAGTATGTTCCAGAAACTGAAAAATAAAACACAAGACGAGTGTCTTGTTGTAAAAATAACACAAAAGATACCAAACATAAAGCAGGTAAATAATATTAATCGAGTTAACAAGAAGAGAGCAATAAGCTAGCTAGCACTGAGTGCCTACAATAAGAAAAGAAAGATGTCACTTGTCCTTGTTCACCGTCACTGTGAATAGCTGCTTTCTTCTCCCTCATCACCCAAATTGTCAAGTTTTATATAATTATCTGACTGAGAGGTAGCCAAAGGGGAATTAAAAATTCTGGAGAGGAGTTCCAGGTATTTGAAATGGAAATGAACGTTTTCTTCTGTGCATTAGTTGGAGGTGGAGAAGATTGCTTTATCATATGCCACATAGACATGACATTAGTCAGATGTGACATACCATTATGCACCGTTGCTTTTTGTATAATCTGCATTTTACAATGGAGTTTATCTAACACTTTCATTTCCTTTCACACTCAGTAACATTATTGATAATTAGCTTTATACTACTTATGATGTCTCCTTGCCTGTGCTTTTCTTGTTTTCTTAAAAAAAAAATAAGGCAACTCTTTGTCTGGAGCACGTTAAGTTTTACTAGTGTGGAGTCTGGCCATCACAAAAATTCAACAGAAATGGAGTATTTGGGACCATTAAAACTTCCAGAGGAATAAATCACTGTTATTTTCTTCAAACAGCAGAAAAATGATAAAAATCACAATTTAATTTAACTGTCTTGACTACTGTATGATTGTGTTTCTTCACTAGAAAAATTAAATGATCACAATAAAATTGTTGATTTTGCTGAATATTGCTTTGATTAAATATTTTGATTTTTATTCTGTTTAGAATATCACTTCAAATTCAAATTGTTTGTCATCTATATAATTCTGTGTATCTTTGCCATTTTGAATCACATTTCTTTCTTTCATTCAAACATTTCTTCTAGGGAAACTCATGTTAGATGTTATATAATATTTCTCTAATATACTGTTATGGCTTTATGTAAATTAAGAAATGTGGTGACCTTCTTTTTAAATGGATGACTGTCTCCCTCATCTTTTTTGAGAACTAGTGTCACAGCCGTGGTCAAGTTCTTAATTCTCTTGTACCTCTTTGAGAAATGGTGGGATGCTTGTTCTGGTATTTTTTTTAAATTTTTTTCTGTTAGGAATGTACCAATACCTTATTTGAAGTCTTGGGTTCACCTAATCCCTTTGTGGCTAAAATCCAATCTGTTTATGTCTGGGAGGTAATATTAAGTAAGTTTATAGAAAATTGATGGCTGTATCAAAGTTTGAAAAAGGAAAATTCTATTGACCCACTTTTTGTATATGTTAAAACTGTAAGCCTACCTTTCTTATTTATCATGTGACCAAATTTTACTACAACATGCAGATACATTTTGATTTATATAGAAAAAATTTCCCTGAATAATGAGACTTGAAGTTCAGTCTTGGCTTCAAGCATCTTCCCAAAGCAAGCAGTGTAATTTTTTGGTGGTCTGTCAATATCTGAATCTATGCAACATTTGTGTGTAAAAAGTCTTGTGTTTCTTCTAATTAAAAACTTTCACAGAAGTCTTAACTGTTGTACAATATTCCTATTTATGCTTGGAGGAATTTGAGAGGTCTCAAATGAGACAAGCATATAGCTAGAGTACCTTGTAATCCTCACATTTCCAACTGGACTTGGATGGAAGTCAGGTGTTAGAAACGGGGTTTTTTTTCATTTCTTAACAACCAGCACTTGCAGTGAAACTAATTATATATTGATATTATGGTAAGAATCAGAAATTTTATTCTAAATCCTTTTTCACATTGCTCATTTTCAGAAAAAACCTTTTGCCTAAGTGGCTGCAAAACTAGATGATCCTCAGAAGAGGAAGTTGTGTTTTACTATATTTGGTCTGGATTTGGTGTGATTTAGAATATCTTTAGAGAGCAGTGGATCTTGAAGGAAAATGACTAAGAAGAGTAGGAAGGACTGAAACCTGAAAGAAAAAATATTTTAAGCACTCATTACCTTAGAAAATAATAGATTGTGGTTTTGGTTACTTTGGAGGCACTTAATACTGTGGTTGCAGTGTCCCTGGAGCTGTGGGCTTTGTGGTGTTCTCAACCCTAACCCTGAGCCTAACCTTAGCTGTTAGATTAACTCTAGGCAAAGCAGAGTGTAAGACTGGTGGCTTTGAGAAAGGGAGTGAGGAGGGAGCAAAGTTGGTGCAGTGCCATGCTGGCCTTGGCATGGCCTTTGCAGCTGCAGTGTCCCTGGAGCTGTGGGCTTACTGGTGTTCTCAAGCCTAGCCCTAACCCTAGGCAGAGGCGTAAAAGCTGCATTTGTGTGAGCTTGGCGCCAAGGAGAAAAGTGTGGATAGAGCAATGTTGGGGCAGTGTCAAGAAGAATTTTCCTTCATGAAAGGGAATGGAATCTTGAAAACAGAGAAGGAAGTGTCACAAACACTCTGGAAGGGAGATATGGTCAAACAAAATGCAGTTGAAAAAAAAAGAAAATTTGGAAGTGGAGTGACTATAACCAAATGCATTGCAATGAAATGAGATGCACTGAAAAGGACCAAAACTTGCCAAAATTAACTTTACTGAAATCCCTAAATCGGGGAACAAAGTCAAACAAACAGACAGGAGAAGAAGTTGATGAGATGAAATGCATTAAAAAAAATCTGCAGTGAAGGGAAAACAATAATATGGCATGGGATGACATGAAGTGCAGGGAAATGGACCAAACCTTGCAGAATTGATCCTTGTTGAAATCTCAACATTTAATTTCCTTTCGTGAAATGAAGAATTTCCTTTTGTGAAAGGAAAGGAAATCTTGAAAACAGAGAAGAAAGTGTCAAAAAAAGTGTGGTGCTCTTTCATACATATAACATGCATGCAGTGTAAGCAATAGGCCAGATTATTCTCAGTGTAATTGTATTGAAAGATTTAAGAGACCCAGAGATTGCTCAGATAGGGTGATCTTTGTTTTGGATAGGATGTCCTGCTGAGAAAGTCTGTTTAAGTTGGAGGAAAATGTTGGTGATAAACTAATGAATTTAAGAGTACCAAATCAAGTGTGATGTCCTTAATGAAAATGGATCTTGTTGAGCTGCAATGGGACCATCATAGGAAATGTAGAAAAATAACTTTGAAATTGTGACCACTCTAAAAACCTAAAAGGCCTAATGCAGAACAATATTTAGACCTACTCTTTCAGATACCACCATATGTAGGAATATCTAATTTCAAAAATGTATTTGCTACTGTATATTTTTTGCTCCTACTGCTGAATGTTTTGTTCCAGCTACTGATTTTAAAAGACTGATGAATTTAAGGACATTTAGGAACATAGGCATGAAATTCATATCAAGAAAATAAAGAAAAAGAACCATAAAAATTGAATTGGTATGCTGTTAAAATGAAGGATTAAACCAGAGTAATATGCTCATATATCAAACTAAACCATAATATTGACTTGTCCTTATTTTTCTATTTCCTCTTTTCAGGAATCAAAATGTTCTTAAATGCATAACATGATAGAAGTTTTGATATTCTAAAATAATTTAATAATTATTCATGGGTCATTCCTCCTGTCAATTCCTCTTTGTAATGTGAAATTACCAGGAGAAAGAGAACTCAGAAATGAGCCTTTTTTTGTTTTTATTATATCACTTAGAAAATTCCTGTAAACCTACTAGTCAATAAAGAAAGCAAAGATGTATCTTTTTAGAATAAAAAAAAGTATCTTTTTTTAGATACTTTTTAGAATAAAAGTATCTTTTTAGAATAAAAATAATACTAAATATATAATACTTAGTTAAAAAGTTGGATTGTATTTTCATACATATACTAACTTAATTTTAAAAGGAAAATATTCATGGTCATCAGTGATAAAGCAGAAACTAATATGGTATTTCCTTGATTTTTGTCCTTGCATATTGCCCCATTTGCTACAAATAATTATTCGAATATTTTGCACTCATGCTCTTACTGCCTTCTCCTTCTCATAATCTTTACCATTCTTCTTTCTTTGTTGTTTTTTGCTCTGCCATTACATGGAATGTTTTGGATTACCAGCCTATCTATAGAAAGGGGTATTTACACTTTGATTTACGAGTTGACCTAATAAGAGGTGTGCAAAGATATAACAGCTGAAAAGCTCAGATTAACATGTGGAGCAGTAGAGCTAATAACTTTTGAAAGGCCTGTGACCCTTTTTTGATTCAAAAAAAGTAGAAAAGCCAGTCTGAATTTAGTTTACTCCATAACTTCAGATCTTCTCCCTCTGGTTGAAAGCAGCAGCCCACTGGCGTGATTTGTACAGTGTGCAGGAATGTTTTTTCTCAGCCCCATTCTTTTCTCAAAAAATTGCTTTTTCAAAGCAATGATGTGTGAGCATTGCTAATCCAAACACTCTGTTTTTGAAGATGGCCAGCAATGCTGAGAGACACCCCCGATGGGAAACTGCTGTCTTGGAGTGAGGGCAGTGCAGATGTATTCCCTGTACATTGCTTCTGCAGGCATGAAAGAGAATTTGGGTGTCACTACGAAGCTCAGAGCCTTGTTGTTTAATGTTCAACTTCCCTGTGAGACATACCCCTCTACAGCAGATAGGCTTGCAATCAGATATGGTACAGATTTGAAGGTGTACACCGGGAGTACAGAGGACAGAAGCTTTTCCCCCTCATACAGGAGCCTGGGGTTCTGCATGCTCAGAGCCTCAGCAGATGCAGGGAAGAGGAAAAGTGATATCACTGGTGATTACTGGAGCTACTTTTAAAAGTCATTTTACTGAAGAATTTCTAGCACAATTATGCTTTCCAGCATGTGATGTTCCTGGAACTGCTTATCAAAATATTGTCTAAAGATAGTAATTTCTTATAAAGCTCAAGCAGCCATGGCTGTATCAGCATCAAAAATTGAGGTGGGTCTGGTGGAAAATGTATTGGGAGGAGTAAGATTGAGAGTGGGATTTCTTCTTTAGGAAAGGGGATACAATAAGAAGTTGCCATGTTGGGCTGAGAAAATGGAAGACCAGAATGCCAGCACGTAATTTCTTGAGCACATTACAGCTCCTTTAGCTCTTATCTGGTGCTGGTGAATCATAATGGGATAAGAATTGTGTTTTATCTAGACAGATATGTTAAAATCTAATTACATGTGGTGGTGGTCTAACCTGTATTCACTGTGCTGTATTCAATGAATGCATTGATTTCTGAAAAAAAAATCAGTCATTATAGATAGAGCTACCTAATTTAAATGTAATGGAATGGATTTTGAAAACAGGGGTCAAGTGAATTCATAATTTCCATGAGATTTCTGCCAAACTTGGAGTGGTATATATGTTGGTTAGAATGGTCCCAGCTCTGTAGAAAGGTACAGCCAGTCCAAAGGATTTTATCCAACAATGGCTGTTAAGTAGTTTTTATTAATTATTATCAAGGAATGTAGTTAAAATTTATATTTAGATTATAAATGTTGTCGATGGTATAGCATTCACAATTGGAAACGTTGAAGGAAAACTGTTTTGATATTGAAAAGTTAAAACCATCACTCCCTAAAATTTTCTGTTCAAAGTCTTTTTCACTTTTCAATTTCAGTGCTGGCAAATTAGAGTAAAATACTGATTGGTGGCTGAATTTTTCTAAATGGAGAGTTTTTTTCCAGGGAGGTCTGAGTGTTTACATAGACATGAAGGACTAGGAAAGGAAGGAAGAAGTTTTGATGGTCCTACACAGTTTTACAAAACTTTTGAAAGGTTAAAGGACAGTCAGTTTCTGGTCTTCTAGGTAGATTGCATATAGGTTAACACTAATTCCAGATAGATAATGCTTGCGAGAAGACAAAAGGGCAACAGAAATGATCTTAATATCAGTTTAAGAAAGAAATACATAATATGTATGGGCAATTTTTGTTTTTAATCTGTAATCATATACATTCACCTTGATTTTTCTTTCGGTATGTGTGCAGTTAAAATATAAAAAACAACAGAGGAGTAAATCTCTCTAAGGAAGTTGTATCTTATTGGATCAGACTGACCATAATAAGAGACCCATGGAATAGCTCACTTACCAGTAATGAAAGTGAAAGTTCTACTTAGCAGTTTTGGCAGCTGTCAGCTTGCTGTTCACTTTAAAACACTTACGATATGTAGGTGATTCATGTGTATAAAGAGAGTTGATGGGGTTAAAAACATCAAACATCCAAAAAGGAAAAATTTGAAGCTCCATAAGAATATCAAAATGTATTAGCTTCATTGTCAGGCAAAGGCAGAAAATAAAAAAAAGTACAGTTCAAAGGGTAAGAAACACTTGGTATGGCACAAAACTTATCTAGGAGTATTTAAAGGTATTAAGTTCAAAATAATCTTTAGTCAGTTAATAAGATACAATCAAAGAACCAAAGTTGGAAGCCAAACTGAAATTATGTTTCAGTCTCTAGACCATAATTTACTTCTGACTGCCCTCTTTTATCAAGACCCAGTGCAAACTGGAAAGTACTGTATTTGAACATACTGGTTGCCAAATTTTTTCATATCTACCACCTATTATATTTAAAGATTGAGAAAGAGAAGGTAGAGCCCATTATGTGCTGAGATTTAGTCTAATTAGTATTGAGTCACTGACTGCAACCCTGTCTGGAAAGTACAGAATCATAATTTAGGCCAGAAGAAACCTCTAGGGATCATCTAGTCCAACCACCTGCTCTAAACAAGTTTAATTAGATGAATTTGCTCAGGGGCATGTTGAGCCAAGTCTGGAATATCTCCAAGGAGAGGATACATGTTCCAGTAGTTAACCACCTCTCGAGGCAAAATATTTCAACTTGCATCTGTTGTGTCTCCTCTTGTCCCCGTGAACCTCCGAGAAAACCATAACTCTGTATTTTCCTCTGGTAGTTGTAGACAGCCATGAGGTTCCCACTGACCCTTCTGTTTTCCAAGCTGAACAGACCCAGTATTCTCAGTCTCTTCTTGAATACCATAGTCTCCTGACTGAGGTCCTAGACTCACTCCAATATGTCAATACCGCTTTTGTAGTGGGAAGCACCAAACTGGACACACCACTCCAGATGCTGTTTTATAAGCAGCAGATGTTCGGGAAGGATCACTTCCCTGGCACTCTGACTTTCCTGAGTTCTTCTGAACTGCAAGCCTACTGCCCTCCAGCATAGTCTGCTCTCCTGATTTGGTGCTTTCTGTAAACCTGACCTCCCACCATCGTTGTTGATGGCAGTAAACACCACTGGTCTCCATAGTGATCCCTGAGAAACCCAACTAGATACTGGGTACAATCCGAGCTTTGAAACACTGATAATAATTTTCGACTCTGGTTTCCACCTACCTTACTTATTTATCCAGCTCATATCTTGCTGAATTAGTGATAAAGTGGACTATAGGAGGCTGTATTAAAGGACTTGATAAAAATCAAGGAACATGGCATTGACTGCCCCTTTCCTAGACACAATGCAGTCCATCTCATCTTAGATAGCAATGGAGTTAGGCAGACATGATTTACCCTCAGTAAATAGTTCTCATTGCTCCTAGTCACTGTCTTGTCCCTTGTTTCAAGAAATAGCTTCATAATTTCAGGAAATTGCTCCATAACCTTTCCTGGGCATAAGGTAAGGCTGACCGATGTGTACTGGTCATGTTGAATCCTCCTTGCCCTTTTTGAAGAAGGATGACATTTGTCTTTTTTTTTTTTTTTTAAGCCATCAGGAACGTCTGATGGTTGCCAAGATGATAGAGAACAGTCTCACAGTGACACAACCAGCTCCATAAACCTCAGTTACAAAAACTTACATATGTACAGAAGGATTAAGCAATCCTTAACTCTTTCTTCCTCTACTGCCGGTACAACTTCACTCTTGCAGATTCTCTGTGGAGGATGCCTGAGAACAAGATTTTCCACTGAAAACTGAGTCAAAGAAGGCAGTGAATACCTCAGCCTTATCTCTTGTCATTAGACTTCCTGCCCTAATGAGCAATGGGTTCACATTTGTTTTATCTTTACTTTTGCCACTGAGGAACTTAGAAAAATCTTCCTCATTACCCACTATCTCTTTTGGTACTTTCAGATTGATAAGGGCTCCAGCTTTTTTCTTGATGTGATCAGTCTTCTTATTCCTCCCATATAGCCTATTCCTCCCTCCTGTGTATTTCCTTTTTGTCTTTAAGGTCAAGTCAGGAGCCCCACATTCATCAGTGCTAGTCTTCTTCAATGCTTGCTTAGCTTTCTGTGAATCTAAGCCTACTCTTTTGAAGTCCAAATTTGTGCTACTCTCACTTACTATTCTTCAGATCTTAGACTTTTTTGATCACTGATGCCAAGGCCGTCCTTGACCTTTACATCATCTAGCACTTTTTGTTTGTGACCAACAGATGCAATTGAATATCTCTTCTAATCTGTTCATCAATCACCTGGATCACTCACCTTTTCCCTGTTGTGTGGATAATTGGTTTGGGCTAAGTTGGTCCTGAGGTATCCTAACAAGACTTGTTCTCAGCAATGACCAGGGCACTCAGTACACCTGGATCTGCAGCTCTGCAGGTGGAGTGGGAAGCCAGGTGCTTCCAGCCTGCCCTGCACCAACAGCTCCCACACCACCCCGGGATGGGCAGCAGAGCACAGTTGGGCTGCAGCATGTACTGGCAGCACTGCTTGCACCTTGTCCGTGCTCTAAGCAGCCTCGTGGATGTTCTTCGGAGCTATTCTATTTCTGCTCTTACCCTTTAGAGACCAAGTAATCAAGCTGAACAAAATTTTCAGAGATTTTCAGTGACATTAATTTACATAATGGCATTTTGATGTGTTATTCTCATCTCTTGTGCAATCTAATACTTTCTTTGCTTTCTTATTGTTTTGTGCTGAAGTTTTTACAAGGTTCCCAGAGTTGCACTAGCATCTAAGTTTTTTCAGCTCGTGTTGAAAATTGTGAATGTGTATAAACCTGCTGCGTCTTAAAATCTTTCCTAGGTTAGAGTAGCTTCAGCAATTGTGCTGTAGACTTTATGATCTCATTTTGCCTTCCTTTTCTCAGGTTACTCTAAATACACTATATAAAACGCATGCTTTAATGACAAGTATGTATAAAGGGGCATACTATAAACAGAACAATGGAACTTCAGCCTCATGGTATACTTGTGATTGTATTTATTAGTATGCTGACTGTCTAGAAGTGGATGAAAAGAAAGAGGTGTGGCAGGCAGGAGGTAATTTGGCCAACAAAACATTAATGCACTGCTTTACAGCTGAGTGTCCTGCTCCTTATACATTTCTTCTATTGTGTACGAGTAATACTTTTTTATTAATAGAATAAAAGGTAGAAAAAGCACTGTAAGGTTTTAAAATAATGCAACTGAAGAACAGATAAAATGAGTAAATAACTTACGGAGCAAATATGTGTGAAAAATATTAACTCTGCCCTCTATTGGTGTTCTCCTCTCCCCCTCCCCCTTCGGCATACACAGACAAGACTTGCAGAACGTGGCAATTTCACATCAGTGTGCTCTAGTTTTTGTGCACTAATGCATCCCTTCTATCATTTTTATTCCTTTCCTTCACCCTAGTCAGTTTTCTCTCTTGTTGACTGCCTCTTTTGCTAGTGCTTTTTATTTAAGAAATACTCGTGTGGTTTTCAATTCTGCCATGAGGTACTTTCATTCAACAAATTCTTGTGCTCAGTGAAGAACCGTGTGATTGTCACACTGGGTGGATAGATATGCTTGTTTCTGTTCATTACATGATGGTACAAGCTTTATGAAAATTTTGTAAAACTGCTTTAAAAGCCAGGAGAAATTTTGAAACTTAGAAAAGAAACTGAGAAATATTATGGAATGTGAAGGCCCTATACTTTACATAGAATGGTAATTCTTTCTCTAGTGAGATAATCAGCTGCGACCTAGTTGTAATAAGCAGAACTGATGACTGAAGAGTATGTTGATAATTAAATATTAGACACTGATCATCTTCAGAGTTTGTAATGAACATGATATGACATGTAAAAGTAATTCTGTGCAAATATGTTGAGGTTGGACTCTCGTGGAAAAGACTGAGTAAACTAAGTAGAAATGCTGAATGTGATGGATACTATTTTGCTGCATTGTGTGCAGGCAGATGTCTGGTATGAAATTCACTGGAGATGCCATTGAATTAGAAATCAGTTCCTGTTTGGGAATACAAATTAGTGTTTCTTTGGAAAAAAATTCTGTGAGGTCTTTGAATGAGGATAAGTGAAAGAGCTGATCAGTGGAGCTGATTGGGGTCAACTGTGGCTGCTCAATGCAGATATTTAAATTCTGGGTTTTATAGACCTGGAAGGTAATTTATTAATTTAGGAGTTTTAGCTCCATAAACAGCCTAACTAAGTTTGGTATCATTTTTCTGCAAACGTGCATATATACTGCAAAATAGTTTGTTTTAGATTTAAAAGAGGAGATTAGGGTAAAAGTTAACTGCTGTGCATCTGCTTAGTCACTGAGGTAGGCTACAACCTTTCATACAGAGCTCCACTTTAGGTGGAATGTGTCAAGGTCTGCTGAGAGAAATTGGAGATCAGTTCTCTGTCCCAAAAATAAATGGTAAAGTTTGTGTCAGCACAATCTCTTGGAGAAAAGCCTTTCTGAACAGGTCTTAACAAGCAGTAAATAATAAGTAATCTGATACGGATACCTCAAGCCTCCCATCTACTCATGTATGTCTGATGAATCAGCCGAGGAGGATGTTAGACTCTTGTAGTCTTCTGTACTTGCTCAGATTCAGATAATCCTCAGGTTTTCTACAGGGGCTTGAATAGCTTCAGCAGGAAGGATTGAATGTGTTTCTGCATATTAGTGGCTACTGTAGTTAAGGAAGCTTCCAGTAGTGGGGAGCTGTGGCAGTCACTAAGGAGGAAAAGGGAAATAAACCGCTCTGAATTTGAACCCCTGAGCTGCAAAGAATGAGGATTGGAACCTCCTCTCCCATGTTTAGAAAGAAATGAATGTTTTTGAGGAGTGGATTAATTTAAACCAGATAGGTTAATCTCTGGTTTCAGTGATCTATAAAATAGACTGTTCCCTTGATAAGTTAAAGGTTACTGTTCTTCCATGTGCTCAGAGTTGCAGGAAAATTGAACATCCTGTTGAGCTTATTTGTGCTGCTATTTATATACATTTCTGTGAAGTTGCCAGATTTCATTTGTGTGTTCTTTTGTGTAACTAACTGATAGGAATCATAGAAAATTGATACCCACTACTCTGGTAGCTGAGGATGCAGGTTGAAAGAATTCATTTCCTTTAAAACAGCATCATAAAGTACTATCTATCTTTCTTGGTGTTTTGAAGTATTTCAAAACCAAGACTGACCAGAACGCAAGTGATAGATTTTCTGCTGATTGTGCTGAGATAGAGAAAGTAATAAACCCAGAGAAGAGTGATTTCATCTATAAGCCTGAGAAGGGAAATTTTAAGAATTGTTCAGTGTCTGAGCCATGAGTATATAAAAATTACATTACTGCGAGTCAAACATTTTTTAAAAATACCGACCTTTAAAGCTGGCAGAATCACTGTATGAGGCTGTCTTCATGCTGACAATTTCTGTTGACTAATTCTGTGCAGTTCAGAACATCTCTATGTATGTATCTCATCTAAATGAGAGGACATAGAGCAGACTGATTATACCACTGCCAAAAGTATCTTATAATCCTGATAAAAAATACCTGCCCAATTTCATAGAATCACGAATATCTTCAGTTAGAAGGGACCCATAAGGATTATCCTCCCTGCTCCTCAGAGGACTATCTAAAAAACTATATGACTAAAAGCATCATCCAGATACTCCTTGAACTCTGACAGGTTTGGTGTCATGACTGTCTCCCTGGGGAGCCCATTCCAGAGACCTATCATTCTCTCCCAGAAGAGCCTTTTCCCAACATCCAGTCTGAACTTTGCCTATCGCAGCCTCATACCACTTCCATTTAATTTTTTCCCTTTTTGGTGTTCAGCCATTGGTTCCTGTTTCCTATAATTTTTTTCAAAGAGCTTGTGTTCCTTTTCCCTGTTGGGTTTTTTTTTCCCCCTGTGAAGCTCCATAAATTCTATAACTATACTAATCTCTCAGTAAGTCTTCCCGAGAGGAAGGCACACTTAGCTGAAAAAAATCCTGTGTGTGTAGTAATTTAAATATCTTCTGCATAATAAGGTTTTTTATCTCATTTTAAACAAATGTTGACTGCAATTTTGTATTGTCTTTCAGTGTTATCCCACCACTACAGAAGAGAGCTATGATGTCATATCCAGCTCACTAGTTAGCCACTTTACTAGGTTGCTGTATTAGTCACACAGGTTGAATCTTTTCCTAGTGGGGTTCTGCTAATGCTCCTTTCTGAAAAAAAAAAAAAAATTGAGATTTTTTTTCTCTAGGCAGAATTTAGAAGAAAATTGCAATTCCTTTGTGATCTCCATGATTACCATTTTCCTACCTATATAAAGTTACCGTTTTTGTGCATCATTGGTTTTATTCTCAGAGACCTATATATGCAACAGACAACATCCTTCTGACAGTGTACTGGAGGCTGGGTGGAAGTTATCCACACAGTGCATTCTGTCCTTCCATTTGGATGTTTTTTAAGGTAATGAGTAGTCTGGAGACTGTACCACTCCTGAGCTGCTGCAGCCTCCTTTTCCCAGAGCACACTTAGGAACTAAAACAGAGAAAACACTAAATCAAAACTGGTAAAATATTTACAGTATCCACTTCTGTTGAAATCCATCTGTGCAACCCATCTATGATAAGAAACCTTCCTCTCCCTAGACTTGTAGTACAATATAAGCATATTTCACAATAGAGTAATCCATGTAACAGCTGAGGAAATATATAGAAATCTTGTGATTAAAATAAAAATAATGAAGTATAATGTGGCAGTAGTTTGCTTATTAAAGAATCAACTATGTAGTGCTAGACTGTCTTTTGCAGAAGAGAAATGCTTTTGAGCAACATTTATTTTTCATAACTTGAGGGGAGAGCTAAGCTAACTTTGAATATGTTCTCAGAAAATGGTTATGTTTTCTTAAAAGAACATTGATTTAAAAAAACCATAATAAGTTATTAACAACAGAACTGTGGATAATACCTGCCTCATACCCTTGCAAAAAAAATTGGACATTTGAGAGAAAAATATTCAATGCAACAGAGTAGTTTTGCCTATTGCAAAAGTAACAGACTGCAGGCATTTTGCTATACAAGTACTGCTAAGAGTGGGTCTTTGAGATATGCTGCTGTTTAGAGCAGTACCTTTGAATATTTTTGAGGTAAATATATTTCAGATGTTCCATGTCTTTCTCCTATAGGACAAAGGTGAAACTATTCCCAGCTAGCAGTAAAGTTGCATTATCAGATCCATGGATACCTGTTTGCAAGTTAAGTTAGGGCTAGGATGCTGAAGGTTGCATTTCTGAAAGCCAGATAGAGCCATGAGATCATTTGCCTTGGAAAAGACTTCCAAGTCTGAGTGTAAGCATTAACCCAGTGCTACCATGTTCACCACTTTACCATGTTCCTGTGCACCAAACGTGTTTCTTATGGCAGAACTAAAGGAAGAGTTTATGTATGAGGTCCACCTCGACAGGAAACCTGTAGGGTTCACATATTTATTCTCATTTCTACAGTTTAAGTTAATTGATATCATACAGTCAGTGTCAAAAAAGTCTGATTTGATTTTAAAAGCAATTAGCTGGAACAGTTTGGAACAGATCAGTATGTTGCTGGGAACTTGCTGTTAGGAGCCTAACAGAACTTTAGCTGCATTTTAAGCAGTGCAGTATGTGGTTTGTTCATCAGTGTTAAGCATGCCAGGTTTAAAATTCTGCCCAGGCAGGTTCTGTGCTCTTATTCATCTGTTCTCATTACAATTGCAATATCCAGGGGATAAATATCAGTGGTACAGTGACATTTTACCTCTAGTAAATAGGTAGATTTGGGCATTTATGGGATATAACAAAGACTATCAGAGCACTGCAGCATTGTTGTAGAAGTCATAGGCATTTGCACAAATATACTAATGTAGGATGTGTCTTGGAGTCTGTAATTTGATTGTCTCCTTAACTTACATTTGCTTTTAAAATATGTGAAAATTTTTTGAGAAGATGTTTTTCAAGAATATTTTTTACAGCTATATTTGAATTGAAGTTTTTCATAATTTTCTTTTTTAAAAGAATGTAGAGCACATTCAATAAGTACAATACTAAAGTCTGTTCTTAAGTTTTATTCAGGTAAACCCAAGGGAGTTTCAAAATGTCAGATTAAAAAGCGAACTTGTATTGCCTAAATGATGCAGGCTTCGCATCACAGAATTTTGCAGAGTAACAAAGAATCAGTCTGCAATCAGAAACACAAGTTCTCCCCAAAAGCTAACATTAATGGTAAGAAAAGAAAGGAGACTTCTGGGCTGGATGTTCATTATTAGAAAGAAGAAAATAATTATTTAAAAAAAAACAGTTTTCCATGGAGAGAATGTATATTTAACTAAATGGAACTATGTCTTTAGTTTTCCTACCCTTTGGGACTCTTATGCTCTAAGTTAAATAATGTGTATCATCGAGTCACATTCCCATTATGCCAATTTAATATCAAAGATTTGATCTCTGCAGCAACCAGTGTACAACATAGCTGGTTCACATTTCCTTCCTTGATCCATGTGTGCTATTTATTGTGTTATCCTTTCCCTAGAGGATGTCAGATGCATGTTGATATCAAATGCCTTTCCAAAAGTAACTGTCAGAAGAAATAAATACTTTTGGAGTAATTGACTTGGGGGAGAAAATGTACAGATAATAAGCAGCTCAGCAACATACTCAGATAAATGACCTGAAATTGGCAGCTTGTCCTCCCTAGGATATCAAAAGGGATCATAAGATTTAGTGAGTGGGAAATACAGAGCACATTTTTCTTCAAATGATGTTCAAACTTCTGGGGTCTTGGGGAAATGCTGTAAGCAGGTACAGTAGCCTTAATATTTTTCCTCAGGAGGAACATCTGATAACACATGAGACTTGAAACACTTTATTGGAAGATTCTTATCCAAAATCTTGTCTCAGCATTTCTGAAAGTTATTTGAAATGGTGATAAAGGCTGATGAGGTTAATGTAAGATGAGGGCCTAGGGGACATCTAGGTTAACATGAGATTAAAGATTCCAGACAGCTTGTGACAAATTAAAATTTACGGAGAAAATTTCTCTTTCATTTCACCTCAGTGAAGCAGTAAGAGTAAAGCAATGCTCCAAAGGAATTTTTCTTAGTGAATTTCAGCATGACTACACCATGCCTATATAATATACCATTTAAAATGTACTGCTTGGCAACCACTTTGAAAGTCCTTCATTTACATTTTCAAATTTCATTTATATAGAGTATAAAGAACTAAAATGATGGTAACACATATCTCCAGTATTTGGGAATTAGCTATGAAACACTAGGATCTGGTGGTTCCTGTGGGTGTAATTAAAAGTAACTGTTTTTCTGTTGGTCACATGTTAATGTGAAGCAAATATTAGATCTTCAGCTGTCTCTTTTCCTGTTACTGTCTTCAAATGTTGTTTGTTTATTTTCTTTTCTTTTTTTTTTTTTTTGGTATCTCTGTTAGTTATTCTCATTGTGATAAGGAAGATAAGCAATCAGGTGTTTGCCGTGTTCTCTGGACACAGGCAAAGTACTTTTACAGTGGAGCAGCCTCAGCTCATAATGCTGGTAGCCCTTAAGAGGGATCATTTACGTGCAAATCTGACGAATACTTGATGATAAATATCTTTGTTTGCATTGTTCTCATGTAAATTACCTTGAGATAAAAATGCACTTACCACTAAAAAACAAGGGCCAGATTCTATAATTTTTACTAAATTGTCTTGTATAATTATTATAATGATGAGTGATTGCATCAGTAGCAGTACAGGCTTTGGGAATTTGGTCTTTAACAAAGTCAAAAAACCCAAATAAATTTGATAAACATTTTGTGGGAAAATCTGAATGCCATCGTAGTCCTCAAAATAGCACCTCTGGGATAAAGAGAAAAATCCCTGATTCAGATATCTCCTTTATGGATTTTCTGCTTTTCACATTGGGGTCTATCTTTTCCCCATGAAATTGTAAAGCAGAATAAAATTTAAAAGTTCTCAGCTCCAGTAAAATGCACAAAGTTGCTTTATATTCCCAGATTTTGCCTTCCAGTGTTCACTGCTTTACCATATGTGTTTGAAAACCAATGGTATATGGAAGTGAAACAAATTCTGGCATAAGAAGTTATATTGATTGGTCTGACTCAAGTTGATTTTAACATTAGTTACAAGCAAAGTAGACTGATGTTCCTCTTGCAGTGTTAGAGGTGCTTGAGTTTCTTCTTCTCTAGACCCTTCATCAGCTTCATTCCTCTTCTTTGAATGGGTTTTGGAGGTTCTTTTCTGGATGCCCTCCAGCACTTCAGTATCTGACTTGTAGTGAGGTGCCCAAAACCAGATTATTTGAGGTGCAGCCTCACCAGTGCTGAGGACAAAGGAAGCAGTGGTGACCAAGCCCCCACTGCAGACCTGTCAGAAGCCCTTAGGGAGCCCTAGCAACCAGGAGCACCACAAACAGGGCAGGCAAAGGGGCGATGGGAGGGCAGTTTGTGCAGCAGTTAGCATGGCAGGGTGTGCAGGAAGGAACTGCAGTTCCGCCAGCTCGACCAGGCAACCGTGGTCTCCACCCAGCACAAAGTCATGGCTTCTCTGAGCTCTGCACCCACCATGGCTGACAGCAAAGAGAAAGCTTTGGTGGGAGCAAGCTGACACCTGGGCTGTAGGGTGGCCCTTGCTCATATGCCAGTAGGGATGGCAACAGTAATTAGAGCTCTGGTAGTTGCACTCAGGTAGAGGATCTTCTCCGCTTAGTGCCAGAGCTCCAGGAGGAGGTGAGTAGACTGAAGACTATCAAGGAAAGAGACACAGACTACTGGAACCATGCCCTGGCTGCCCTGGGACAGGCCCCACTGGCAGATGAGGTGCATGACACAGAGGCTTGCCTATCCTCTCTCCACCTTGCTGAACACATTGCCTTAAGGGATGGGGGGAGATGGCAGTATTCACACTAAATACCTTCCTTTGTATCCTCTTCTGTAAATTCTGTACTCTATTTTCTCCTTGCACATTCATGAATCTTATGGCAATATTCACCTTAATGTTCATTGATCTCCTGAAAATAAGTTAAGCAAGAGAAATTTAGCAAGAAAGGAAGAGGATGGTTTCAGCAATGGCAGGTCACTAGTATCTGCTTCCTTGGTAAGCTTTAGAATAACAAGCACTTTTTCCTTGATCACCAGTCATTTCTTGCTTTATTGACAGTTCTTCACAAATGGAGAAATGTTCAGTGCTGCTATTTCCTCTCTGTAGCAAATTCTCCCATGTGCATGCTTGGAACTTGCCCAGTTCTGGAATAAATGCCTTCTCTGTCCTTGTGGGCCTAAGGATTTGTATGTGATACCCATCAGCTTGAGCAATGTAGCATTTGCTTGTAACTCACAAAGATTAATTTACAGGGCTTTTCTTTTAATTTATTGGTTGTAATTTGTCTGTGAGCAGTTTTTCATGGGTATCCTTTAGATAAAATCTGATAAATGGGTCCTGTTGCAGATCTTTTTTTTCCTGTCGGATCAGAATAATATATTAGAAATAGAAATGGCATTACATATACAAACATAAATTTGAAATTCTTTTTTTACTAACACCATTCAATAAATATGGTGAATTTGCAGGCTTACTGCTAGAGGTCACCCTGTCTTCTAACAGGAGAGGATGTATGTCTTGTCCCACAGCAGCTTTGCCTGTGCCTGTCCACAGCTCAGAGCTGAAGGAAAAGTTAGACAATCCCCCATAGAAAATATTCTTGGAAGGATAATTTATCTTCTGCATTTTTTTGTAGATTTTACTGAGATGAATGATCTTTGCAGGATAAGTTTTCTCTTCCATTTTCATTTAACAGTCTGTGTGTATTAATACAGTAAAAAAAAAAAAAGGCTGATGATGGTATTCTATTAAAAATAATAATAAGTCTTATAACTTGAAACAGGAATACTTTCCCTGGAGAAATGAGAGCTTTTTACTTAAGCTAATGTTATATATATTGAGCTGGAAATGATCCAGACAGGAGATTGACTACTCAAAATAATTGCAATCTAGTAGGACAGGCTTAATTAGGTTTTTCAACAAGATTTTGGACTGGGTGGAAGTGTTTGAGCTTTATCTGCCTCCTATTTTGCTATTTTCAAGACAGCAGTCGGATTTTTCCACAATGAAATTACTGTATTTGAAAGACTTGATAGTGGTTTTGTGTCCTGACCACATTGCAGAGGATTCTGAAAGCATATTAAGCAATTTGTCTCCCCTCAGTCTGACCACCCTCATCTATCATTTTTTACACCAGTGAATATGTTACTTCTGAAAACTGCTTGATTCTTCCCATCCAATTGAAAACAAATGTAATATCACTGTTCTCACAGAGTATTTCCATATTTTAAGAATTCTGGTTGACCAGAAGCATATCATGTTGAGATTGTGGAATGCTAAGATTTCTTGGTATGTTTAAGATACAATGGGCTCTGCTATCCAAATTGAAATTAAACAAAAAAAAAAGAGGTTTTTTGGTCCCCCCCATAATTAATATCTAATGCATCAGTAGATGTAAATTATTATAGTTTTACTGACTAGAATAGCATTCCACTAATTGACAACAGCTGTGAAACATCTTCAAGATATCAGGAATAGTAGAGGATACCCTGCATTGCATCTTAGAAATGGCAGCTGATCATGCCATGTTATGACTTGTGTAATCAATTAAACCCATTAAATATGTTGGTGTGAATAAAAGTGGAAAAATGTTATTTAAGGTGTCTTCACAAAAACTTGCAGTAATAAATATACCATGGGCTTGAAACAGGAGGGAGGAGGATAGCATAAAAAACCCAGCTATCTGATAGTTCACAGGATAGGATCCTAATTTAATGGGCAGAACATTGTAGTCTAATCCATAAAATACTGAATAAAGAAAAGACCTCCTTGTGAAAAATGAGTAAACAAGGACATATTAGTCTTTGAGGAAGACTGCGAGTTGCACACACTTGTACAAAGTAAAGTGTCTAATAGTTCCATGTAGGATTTGTTTTCCTGTCCATAACTGGAATTTTTGATTCTGATATAATTTAGTTTCTTGGCATTGGTGCAGACACCTTTTTGTCTAAAAATAATTGCTCTTCAGGAGGAAGTTTTAAAGCACACATCAGTAAGAGTGAATAAAGTGAAATCAAGGCAAGGAAAGCAGTAATATCCCTCCACCTCTAAAATATTATTAATAATGTTTGGAATTTCTTTTTTTGCCTGTGTCACTCCATGTGTATGCACTCTGCAGGATTTTTGTTGTCCTGATCTTCACACTTGAACTTTTTCAAAAGTTCTCATAATGATGATTCATCATTTTAGGGTTGAGGAAAATCTGTGTGTGGGATTAAGAGAATTAAGTGTTATTTCTGTTTATTGTAAGATTTTATAGACCTTGATAAAGATGAGTGGGAACAAAGTGCTTCAGTACACTGCAGTACTGAGTCCTAAGATTATTTAGATGCCTAAGCAAAATTGCAGGTGCCTACAGCATTTCAGAATGGCTTAGTTCAGTAATTTGGCAGCTACTTTAGCAAATAACTCTCCTGAAGTCTTGTTTGGAAAATAAAGAAAACTGCAACACAGTAAAACAATAGGGACATTAATTCTTTAGTGGAATTAATGTATATCTCTCTACAGACAATAAAATATGTTTCAAAATCTTCCTGTCTCTTTCTAGCCCAACCTAAGAAAACAAACTGTTCCAAGTTAATTAGCAGTAGATATACTAATGGATCTGAACTCTAGAAAGCTCAAGCATGATCTCTAAAAGGCATACAGATATCTTTTCTACTGGACTTTGTGTTCCATCACACTATTGAGGTGAACCCTCAAAAAATTACTTTTCACTAGAGTGTTACATTCAAAATTTGAAGATCAAATTTTCTATGAATGAAGAAAATTACTTCTTTTGAATGAAGACCTTGCATTCAAGATTTGAAGATTTCCCTCAGTACTGAAATTGCAACAGACAGCTTTTTGCCTGTTACTTCTCTAAAAGTAATTGTCTTTATACCTGATATTTGTAGCTGAGTATTCTTGATTCATAACTGGGTCTCTTAGCTCAGGGGATTGTTTGCAATGAACCAGGCATAGACCCAGTGTATCTGTCTTCATTTACTGGTGCTTACAAGTTCCTGAGTAACTTGTTTTCCACATTTCATTTCTGCATTTGTAAAATTCTACTTCATTCATCTTGTCTGTTTAGATTCAAGTTGGAGATGACTACTGTTTAGCCTAAATTTTTTTTGTTTTGACTGGATTTGAGCTTGACTCACTTTGATCTTTACTGTCACCTGTTTTTGAAATTATTAAATTTTTTCCCTGCAATTTTTTTTTCTGTTACAATGGTTCTATGATGAACTATGTCATTTGGTTGAAATTGTTTCATTCATATATTGCTTCAGATGATATATGTGAGATCTAACTAATATCAGTATTACAATGAGCAGAGATTAAGAATGTTTACTGTTCTTAAAAGTGTTAAACCAAAATTACAAACAATTTTCTGGTCCAGAATATTTCATTGCAAATGGTTTAACGGTTCTGTTATTCTGTATTTGAAGAAAGCAGCCGTCTTCTTTACTATTTCTTCATGGGGAAATGAAAATCAAAGTAGAATGTGTATTTAATTTATGAACTATATCTGCAGCACAGGACATTTGTCTTGCATTAAATTTTGTCTTAATGCTGCCTGAGCATTAAACATATAGATCACTCTTGCTGTGATTGCATTGAGTTCTCCAGAGAAGTGAACTCTATTTCATCAGGTACAATATTCCTTGCCCTTTTTCGCAGGGTACACATGTACAGGACAAAGATAGTGGGAGGATATTTATTAGGACTGCAAAGAACACAGGCTGTGAATTACAGCAAGGGCAGCCAGTTTACCTACAGAAACTCCAGTGAGGCAGCTCTAGTTTAAATTGGTCCCCTCAAGTCAGAGTGTGTTCCTTGTATCCAGGTGATAGTGCTTTGCTAAGGCAGTATATCTTTTATATTTGGCATCCTTCTGCAAGGTCAGAGACAGCTCTGGTAGTACTGAGAACATTTGACCTGGAGTTCTTTTTCAGTTGCTGTGAGGGAACAATGTGGTGTTCCCTCACAGCACACACACAAAAAAATTATACAGTAGAACTCTGAGATTCTCAGTAAAGGTCAAAAATTATATGCAGATTTTGCCTGTTGATAATGTGTTTTATTTTTCCATATTCCTCTTGGTACATGTAGAAATTGCATTCAGAGACTTCTACTTTAAAGACTATTGTGTTCCCCTGCCTATCTCCCACGGAATACGCATTTAATTTTATGACAGTGGCCCTTTCTTTTGTCAATCACAGTGTGGTTTTAACAAAGAAAATATTTACATTGTTTTGATTTTTATTCAGGAGGGCATTTTATTCACCTTTGGAAATCATGTAAATTATTAAAGCCACCCCTGATATTTTACAACTGAATGGAACTTCAATCCTTGTTTAAAAACATAAATTATTCATTGTAGGATTTAATTTGAAAGTTGGCTGTGTGGTTCCTATGACTGTTTACATTGCACTCTGGTGAAATTGAAAGCACAAATGAATTCCTCTAGGTTTTGTTAGAGACCTTCTGATTCAGTATATCTGAAGGTTGTCTTCCATTTTTTTTAATATATAACCCCTTTGTTTTTGCTTCCTGCATCAAAATAAAATACAGATAAAAGGAGAAAGTTACTAAGTGCCTTCAGCTGTAGCATTTCACTGAACGCTGTTTTCCATTCACGCTGGCCACAGTTGGCTTTCCAACAAAACACGTCCAAGGAAAATTGATATCTGAAGCCATTGCATTAATACTTCCATATATTATTGTGTTATTGTGAGCAAGAAATAAACTGATGTGCTCAGAACCTGATAATTTAAAGATAGGGAACAGCTTATACCATTTTTTGAAAGAGGAGTAACAATGGGGTAGCGAACAGTAATGGACTAGGGCTGCATGAACTTTGGATAATTTTATTCAACGTAAATTCCCTTTTCCCCCATTTCCATTCTGCCTGGTCTCCTAGGAACATTATGGTTATAGCTTTATGCTAAATTTATTGAAAGAAGTGAATCTTCTCTTTTATGTTAGTGTTGAATGCTCCTGTGTTTTACAGATCAAACCATATAGATCAGTACCTAATGCCCCCTCCCCGACATGTAAAAATGAACCAGAGTTATGCCACACATGAAACAATTTCCTAGTAACTCTTAGAGCATAAGAGAGAGGGGTTAGGGAATTGTCTGAGTGAGCTCTCTGTTTCCTTGTACTTAACAAAAATATATTAGGGAAAAATGGACTACACAATCAATCAAGGACAGGGAAAAATAAATAATATAAAAGCATGGCATCCAAAACTGTGATGTTTACGTTAGCCTCATGGAAATTGAGTCTAAAAAGCAAGTAAATTAAAGAGAATATGTAATATGAAATTTCCAGATTTTTTTTTCAGATTCCATTGAAAATTTTCATCAATTATAATTTTTATTGCAATTTTATTGTGCATCACTTGTTCTTCTTGGATTTTATGCTTTTTCATTATTATTTTTTTAATTACTTTTTCTGAGTTATATGAAATTGTTCACATCCCCATCTATGAGGTTTTTTTCTGGTTCTCCTCCCCATCTGCTGAGATCAGGGAATTAGTGAAATGCTGCAGGGTACTTAACTACTGTCTGGGGTCAAACCATGGCAAAAAGTGTAGTTATGAATGAGAAAAAAGGCTCCATACAGGCTACAAAGAGTGTGACACAAGAATCAACTGTGAAAGTTCCATGCAGGGTGGCTGAGACATGACTGTTTTGTGGGAATCGAGGGGAAAATTGGTCAGCAGAGCCTTTATTCTGTATTTAATTCTGTATTATTCTCAGTGTTTAGCTGAGAGCAGAATACAGCACACTGCTGCCTGGCTCTGTTTAACTCCTGCTGTGCTCTGTTTAAACACATTCCTGTTGCTTTTCTGACACAAGTTCCAGTGTTGACCGTTTCTGTAGTGTGATGCTACAGCATGTTTTCTGAACAAATGCTCAAATTCTGAGCAAATTAGGTTCTAATTCCTGCTTCCTTTTGATCTTCCGTACTCAGTTCCATTTGTGTTTGTCTAGAAAGCATGGAGTAGCAGCTGGCTGTTACTCCACCACACAATCCTGCGTGGTGCCCCCACTACAGGTCAAAAGCGACCATATGCAGTCAGTTTTTTATATAACTCTGTCATTTCCCATCACATCAATCTTTGCCTTTCCTCTTTTTTAAAAGAAGCACTTTAGTAGAAAGTTTATTCAAAATGTCAGCTGAGACAATCAAAAATCTGTGACAGAGGCTTTAGTGCAGGGAACACTGTGAGATTATGATATGTGTCAGCATGTCTGAAAACTAACTGAAATTGTGGGGGGTTTTTTAATGCTGTAGTAAACACCTCTTGAAATGTTTAGTAAACACCTCTTGAAAACTTTCAGGAACTTAGTGATTTTCTTGTCTCCTTTAAGAGACATAATTTTTTTAATAAATATGACATTCAGTTTTATTTTATGAAAGGTACTTACTTTTTATGAAATGTACCTTTCACTGTGTGCATTTTCCCTCTACAGTCTCACTGCTGATATTTGCCTTTTGCAGTGTTAGAGAACTGTCAGAAGATGTCATTTTCTTCCCTACAGGATTTTTGTCAATTTCAGTGAAATGCACTTAAGTAGCTTTTTATAGGGAGAAAAGATGGAAAAAAGATTTCTATCCTCAAAAAATGTGTACTGAAAGGACATGACAAAGTTGTGCAATAGAGCTTCAGCATTAGAACAGGAAGTGAAAGTGCTTGGGCTTTTTGTTTCTTTTCCTTGAACATTCTGGATGAGAGGTCTTTGTTCTGTCAAATATCATGAATGACTTCTGCATAGGTAGGAAGATTTTTCTTTTTTTCTATTTGTTTAATATTTTTTAATAGAAATATAGAATTATTTAGGTTGAAAATTATCTTTAAGATCATCAAGCTCAACTGTTTTCCTGACCTCCTTTACCACAGAACCACCTTCCCATAATCTCCGGGAGCTTTTCTGCGTTGACTGTAAAACACATAACACAATATTTATGTTTATGCTGTCAAATTTGTAGTCTGTACATTTGGGTTGGAGTTTGATCTTTTCTCTCCCTGCCCCATATATCTCTGATTCCAGCACATGGAGCATACTGTTGCCCATGGTTTTCTGCCATCTCTGAAGGAACCTCAGTGATTCTTTCTTTATATTCTTCTAGTTGCTCCTGAGAGTTGATTATCTCATTCTCTGTAGTTTTAAGCATCTAGCTAGAGCATGTCAAATATGCAGCTTTGCTACCCTAAGGTACTGCCGTTTGAATGCTTAAGTTATTTCTCTCTAAATCATTTATGTAAAACAGAATAAGCAATCCCTCTTTTTCCCATACTTATAACCAATCTTGTCTTCTCTATGGAAAAGCTAAAGCAACATCAAAAAGCAACTCTTACACCAAATAATTTTTCGATCTTCTAACACGGTCATGCCTATGGCCTGGGCAGTAAATAGCACTTCCAACCTTATCATAAACCACTCTGTAAAGCATGCTTTTAATACTTATGGAATCAAAAGAAAATTTTAACAGTGAATATGTGCTGTGAATGCCTTAAATTCTGAAAGCAAGGATAGTTAGGTGGATTTTCTGCTTCCAGACTATACTTTCTGGAACAGTTTCTATTCAAAGGATATCATACACAGTCTCTGAGGACTTGGCTGAGCTTTCAGGAAGCAAACCTCAGAAAAGAAGCACATAAGATCAACAGTTTCAATTCAGACAAATCATTATCCAGCCTGTATCCTCTGGCTAATAGCAGATACCTAGGGAATGTGCAGGATCAAAACAAGCATGTAATGATACTGCCCTAAATCACTCTCCCAACATCCAGTGATTTGTAGCTCAACTATTATCGAACCAAAGGTAGTTTCTTCCTCTTTAAGAGACAGTGCTTCATCTGCCTGTCCAGTTGTTTTTGAACCACTCTAGTCCTCTAGCCTCAGTACCATCGTTTGGCTGAGACTGTAAATATAAACAGTCATGTAAGAGAAATTTGAGATTCTCTTGCCCATGCTGTTTTAAGACTGGGTGTATGTTCATCACTTCAGTTGATATAACAATAATCACTGGCCTCAAACTCCTGTTAAGGTGTTTAAGACACCCACAGATAATAAAAAACTCACAATATGGACTGCCTTTCTATCTTTTGGCTGGTTTAGTGGCATAACTCTTGCAGCAGAGCTGTGGCTTCTGTAACTCTCATGTTACACTAGAGAAGGTGCTTTGGTAAGACATTTTCAAAATCAATGGCAGCATGTCACATTGTGCTTGATAGATAATAGTTGAGCTACA
>VZTN01023860.1:11126-25703 GCA_013400515.1 Erpornis zantholeuca
TGTAAAAGGAAGAGGAAGAACAGGGGAACCTTATTATATTCTATCATCATAACTATTTGAAGAAATACAGATGGAGTATTACAAATATATAAAGCAAAAAGTGGGAGTGGGAAAAGAACTTTCTGTGCATATACATAATGTACATTAAGGGCAAAACCAGCATGAGGGGAGAGTACTGCAGCAGTAACACAACACCAGCCTCTTGCCATAACACTTTATCCCTTTAGTGAGGCACCAACTAGAGAAAGGCACCAACCAGACTTATAAATCCTAAGGATAAGTTCAACAACATCAGCAATTACTTCAACTTTGCCTTTTAGTTTTAAGATGTTGGATGCCTGGATCAGCTGACCAGAAAAGCATTGGTAAGAATGCTGAAAACGAATCTATATTATTTGAAAAAAAACACCCCTTGATATCTGATACTATTCTGACACAAGCTACATTTGGGGGCAGCTGCAATGCAACATCACCGGATGTCAAAACCCTGCACAATGGTACCTAACAGAGGACAGAAAATGCTTGTTTTCTTTGGATTCTGTTTTTAATCTTTCTTCCTTAACTTAGGTAGTCCATATCTCATCTGCTATTGTAATAAAAAGATAAACACTGCATAACTGAGGTGGCCAAGAATTTTATTCTGTCAAGAATAAAATACCAAGTGACCAACTTCTTGTGCGGCTGTGTATGGAATCCCTTTAAAAGACACCTTGGGGACTGATTTCAGGTGTGTTGAGCATCATCACAGTGGCTTCTAGTGAACTTCTGTGTATACTACATCTTCAACATACAGAGAAAAGGGAAATCTTAGCAAGAGGATTCCAGCATGGCTGTATTTTCTGTAAGAACAATCTAATATGTAAAAATAGTACTACTTATTCAGTCTAAAAGTCACTATAATCCAGTGCTCAGTAGAAGATGCTTAGAAAAGAGCATAACAATAAGACAGGCATCTAGTGCTGCCTCCCTACTATTATATTCCATCTCTCAGTCACATATTCTGAGTCAGTTCTTGGTGGATTTCATGAATTTATCTAATTGCTTTTTGAATCCATGTGAATTCTATTATCTACAGCCCCCCAGAATTTTTAAGCTGCTATTATCTATTATTATGTATTGTTTGATTTTAACCTGCTATCTGACAATATAATCTGAAGCCTATTTTTCTTGTATTATGAGAGACAGTGAATAATTGTTCCCTAATCTCCTTCTCCATGCTATTCTGATTTTATGGAGTTTTATTATATCCCTCATCAGTCATCTATCCCAGACTGAAAAGCATCTAGTTATTCTTTGAACAGAAAACAGTTTCACACCTCTGATCATCCTAGCTCCCTTTCTCTGTAACTTCTCTGGTTCTAACTGCAGTTAAAAAAGGGGAGAGGAGGAGGTTGGGAAGGAAGGTTTCTAAAATATCTGGTTTGTGGGAGCACCATGGACTCAATGAAGTAATGATTGTTCCTCTTCCTCTCTTAATAGTTTTTGCTCACTACTGAGCAGTGAGCTAAGGTTTTAGTTTTGTTTTGGATAATATGATGTGTTGTCTTTTTTATTTTCTCCAGCTAGCTTTTGTAATTCCAAGATCTCTTTCCTCAGCAGCAATTGCTCACTCATTTTGCAAGTAAAGCTAGGAATGTTTTTCCCATGTGCCCTTGAGTTGGGACACAGGAACGGGACCTTCAATATTTAAAATCTGTATGGATCTTTCATGATGTGTGGGATTTGTGGTTTCCCATTTACTGCTTAGAAAGAATGGAAGAAAGCAAAACAAATAGAAAAAGAAATGTCTGTGAAACTTAAGGAGCTTTTGTGGGTTTCCTATTACTTTAATACTGTATTTAATATCAAAGAAATTAAGTAGCTGTCGGTCCAAGATGGGAAAATCAATTCTTATTTGACATTTAATTTGTACTTTTGAGATGCAATGTAACAGTAGTAAAGTAAAAAGGTTCTGACTTTCCTATTGGTTGATTTCAAAGCTTTGATTAAACTTTTCATTTTAAGTAGTTTCAATTTTTTATTTGACATTTTTACAAGGTTGCCAAATCTCTGACTGTTTCAAATGAGAAAAGAGAAAAAGATGTCATTTCCTATCCATAGATCCCAGGTTTTTGAACAACATTTCTTTGGAATCTGCATCAACATTTCACTAGAAATTCGCAATGTAAAGAATTTGAAGAGACAGCAAAGTCATAATACAAGTATTAGACTAGCTGTATTCACCATCTCATCCTGTTTCAAATTCAGACTGTTTGCAAGACAAGGAATTTTTTTTACTTTTCTATGAAAAAGCTTGAGCAGTCTTATGCTGTGGAACAAAGAAACACAGGAAGGCCATGCAATGTGATTGAAAGCACAATTAAGCCCTTTCCAGTGAAAGCAGAACAGATAACAAAGCATTTCAGGCTTCACATCTTTCTTAAACTGTGCATTCTACTTTTTTTTTTTCTATGCCTATTTCTATCTGTATTTGCCTTTAGAAACACCACTACATGCTGTAAATATCCCCACAACCACATGTTAGTGGCTGCAACTCAGCAATGAAGTCATGTTCTCTGGTCTGGAGCTGAAACAAGATCTAAACTTATTCCCACTGATAGCAGTAAAAATACTTACAATGGAAAATATACTGTTAAAATTAGTGTCCCTTTAAGTATCAATTGCATTATTTCATGACTGAACTTATTTAGTCATGAATAAAGCCAGATACTGCAAATATTTATAACTAAATGGTGTGCTGGAAGCAATCTGTCAAACTGGAATGAGCAGGACCATTGCCATGAGTAAGTGTTGCATGAGGAATGAGTGTTGGACCAAGCAAGGTTTCATTCCTGTCACAGGGATCTAGACAAGAGGGAACTGATCTGGAAGGAAGGCTGCACTTTCTCTCCTTGCCTCTCTGCTCCGGGATGCCCAGTCACCCATTTGGCTGCTCTTGGCTCCTGCCAGGCCAGCGCTGGTACTGTGCAAGGACAGGACACTGCTGCCTCCCTCCTGCTCAGGGGCTGTGGGCAGGAATGGAAAGCAAATGCTGCTCTGAGAGGGGAGCTACATATTCATTTTGATAGGTAATTATAGATGACTGCTGTGACTAACGTTTTAAACATGTGATGGAGTTAGGATTGTGAATAAATGCTTTAATGTAAATGGGTTTGGTAAATTCTCCCAGACAAATATGCTTTTGTTCTGTCAATACAGCACTGAGCAGAACACGGCCCAACTCCTTCTTTAACTTCTCCAGTGTAATACAAGTAATAAATAACAATATATGCTCATGGGAGGATTTAATAGTTAGGACATCTTGTTTATTATCTTACAGTATACATAATTCAAGCTTTATTTTTGCCACTTTCCTTTTTCTTTTCTTTTTTTTTCTTTTTTTTTTTTTTTTTTATTGTAGACTACTTCTCCATCTTCTTCAATCAGAAGTCAATAAACTACACTTTTGTCCTGTGTCTAAGTTGTCAAGGTCTCTAAGAGAAAATATGTTTTAAAGGAGTAGGAGTTAATGGTCACTCCTGCACCATAAATTGCACTGGCAGACACACTAGTAGCTTGTAGAAGTAAAGATGGCTTTCTCCTTGAAAGCTCTAATGAGACTGGGGAATAATATACAATCTGTGACTCAGGTACACTGCACTGCAAATTCACAAGCTTTTAAACAAGTTGTAATGCTTAATAATACTGGAAATACATTCCATCCCTGGAAAAAGTACTTTATTTATTCTTTTCTGAGCTCAGCAAGATAAATACTTGTTATATTTGTGGAACTTAACTGCATTTGATTTCTATTGCTCTCAAAACACTTAATGATTATTTTATACATGGGAAAGCAAATGCCCTCAAGGATTGTCTTGAACTCAACCACAATGGATAAAAAGGAAAGACACCAAAATCTCCTGGAAACTTCTTGTCAATTTTCAAATAACAGACTTTTAACTCAGTTACTACAAATCTTTGTAATTCACATCATTATCATTAAGCATCATAAGTCTCCCAAGACAGTTACAGCCAATAGTGGTATATTAGTTTAATTTTATCTGATGTGCTTTCAGAATATGTAGGCAACTGCTGATAGAAGAAGAAAACTTGCAAGTAAGGAAAGCATGGAATTTTAATACTTAATTGAAGTACTGTGGGAATGTCTTTTTGAAGGAATAAGACAACTTAGGACTGGACTTTTTTTAAAGAATTAAATGAGTCTCATTTTTAAAGACTAAAATTTGACAGATTTGTAGTTTTATTCTTGCTACTATATTCTTTAAAGCCTGCATGAAACTGATGGATGGGCAGCAATCACAGCCCTGGAAATATCTCAATATGTATATTAACTCCAGAAGGAACAAAGTTGATTTAGTCCATAACCTGCCTTCATCTGTGACCTCCACTGCTCAGAGCCAGTGCAAACAAATTATTTCTTTTACTCTTCCTAATCTTTAGAGGGGATCAGACACTATAGCAGTTACAGTACTTAAGGACTGGAAGTAGTTTATGACTACATATCTCCTTAGTGTCAGTCTTGTAACCTTACTCTGTTTTCAAGATGCAAGTGTCCACTCAACTACTCAGAATCTGTTATGTATTCCAGACTACTGGATCTTATTTCATAAAAGTTTTGCAAAGTACTTTCTAGTAATTAAGGTGTAAGAATTTCAAACAAGACAAAATTAATTCTTAAGGGAAACAATGAAAATTGAAACCTTAATAGTTGAAACATATAAAATAAATATATAACATAAATAAATAGAGATTACTTAAAAAAAAAAGATAATTTGAAACTCTTAAAACATAAACTTCTGCTATTTTCGTTGGAAAATTAGGTTTAACTCAAAACCAGCAAATTTTCTTTGGAAATATGAAATTAAACACTGTGAATTTGTAGTTCCTATTCTAAAATAAATTACATGAAAATTATATTGCCGGTCTCAAATTTGAACAAAAATGTTTTCTTGCAGTGCTCCCTTTTATCTTGACAAGTTCAGATCTTCAAAAATTTGGCAGATCTCTTATCCATACAAATCTTCAGGGAGCTCTAGTTTTGTAGTTTGATCCTTAAAATTGCACAACCTTATTAAGACAGGAATTTATAAATGGTTGACTATTTTTATGAGAGGTGTAGACACAATTTTATACTGTGTAGCAGCATTCTTTAGTCCAAGCTGACAGAAAACTAAAGCATTACAGCAATTTTACAGCCTCAGTTTTATACTTTTGGGTTTGACTGAGGTATAGAATTATTACAGAATGGAAATCTTTCTGCCATTTATGGCTTTTACCTTGCAGTGAGAGACGCTGTCTATTTGGCCTAGTCAGTGATACTGGGAACTACTGCCAACAAATGTCATCATTGGAAACTTCCTGGAAAAGTGTAGTACTCCATCTTGCCTCATAATTCCTGCTTTCAAATACTGTTGTTTATTATCCTCTCATTTTGAAATACTATTATATAAAATCAGTTATCTGTTACTTGCCACTATTAGAAGACAATATTTCAGACTCATAACTCAAGAAATACAAGATCATAGTCATTTTGAACTGCTAAGAGGCAATATTCTGTATAACAAATCCTGACTCTTCAGTGCCTTTTAAGACTGACATACCACTAATGAACTTTAAGAGCTGGAAACAAACTTTGGAAATTGGAAACAATTTTTTTATTATTCTCTGCCTATGTTCTCAAGAATCAGGCTCATTAGCTGTCTTGAAACTAGAGCAGAGCTTTTAGTCCGGTTATCTCAACTATGTCAGCTTTTGCAGAACATTTGCATCTGGAAAAGAAGTGGCTGATAATTGGGGGGAAAATCATTACTGACCCTGATTGTCATTCAGGAAGGAAGGAAAAACCAACACTGTACCCTCGATCAAGGATATCTGTACTTTACAGTCCAATATACACCAGTCAGAGTTAAAACCTCCTTGGATGCATATGATGTGTTTCAGGACACGGAGTGCAAACATGCCTTTTATCAGCTTTACCCAAGTAGGACATGTATTACCTTTTCCTCAATTCAAGCTGTCTTCCTGCTGCCTCTTGGGTTCATGGCTCCATGACAAACCCCATAGCAGATGGAACAGGGAGCAGAGCTGGAGCCCTGCATTCCCCCTGCCACCCTCTCACGCTTCAGCTCTGACTGACTTTGTGAAGTTAATTCCAGTTGCTGAGTTACTCAATAGCCCTTTGTGAGCCATCACAGCTCCAGTGATCTGGTGCAGCATTTTATTTTATGATGGAGGTGGGCACAGATAGACCTTTGTGCAGCCATTTTGAGAGGCTCTCACGCAACAGCTAAGAGTCCCTTCTCAGGGCACTAGTGGAGGATAATTTGCAGTGATCTGAATTTTATACAAGTTTTCTAAAAAGTCTCTAGTTGACATAATAAATTAATTCTCTTCACTCTATCAGGATAATCTATCAGCAGAGCTCATTAGCATCTTCCAAAACAAAGCCTCTTCTAAAATCCTGTTGACATGCCTGAAATTTATTGCAAGTCATATCATCCTATTTTAGAAAACAGTACTGGAAAGGACCTCTGGAGGTTAACCTGATCCAGCATAACTCGACAGCCTGTAGACCAGTGGTGAGCTGCAGGACTGCTGCCTGTGCCAGCTAGCAGGAGCTGCCTCCCAGTTGTTATCAAATGCCTCCCGGCAGGCAGAGCCAAAACCTGGCTCCTGACTGCTGTCAATACCTGCGGGCAGGCATAATCGGGGGCTGGCTTCCCACTGCTGGCAGGCACAGCTGGGAATCTCTGTTGGTAATTATTCCGGTGAAATTAAGGTACATTTTTAAGATAATATAGTACATTTTACTCTAAATTTAAGTACTTTATTTATTGCCCTTCTTCCCCAGATGGGGAATGAGAGTTGGACACAAGACAGTCCATGGACATTTTTGAAGAGAGTTTGATGATCTGCTGTAAAAGATTGTGAAAAACAGAACTAGACCTTCTCACTGCCAAAGGCAGGATAAATACAGCATGCATCAATCTTGCTTCTAAATTTGAAGGTGATTTAGTCTTTATATTAATTAAAAAAACCCCCAAAAACATAGCTACAATTTTATTTCCAGTAAAAGAGCTAAGCATTCTTATTACACTTTATGCAAATTTTTGTGACATTAAAAAAAAGAAAACTTTTTTAAAGCATCGCTGAAAAAAACCACCACCTTCTTCAAAAAGCAGAACAGGACAAATTTTGGACTAGAAGCTACTCCAAACTCTACGGGAAAACCTAGGTATGAGAGAAAATAAAAACTTACTTTTTGCTAAGGGAGAAATTATATGTTCTAAACTCTGAATCACAGTCTTTCACTGGGGTCTGAGATGATGACTTCCAGTTTAAAGAATCAAAAGGTTCCTATGCAAAAACTGATGAAATACCATATTGTTACAAAATCGAACTGAGAACTTTCAAAACTACATTTGTGCCTGTTTGGTTTATTTTACAAGATGCAAATGTCACTTGGCCTTTCCCATCCACTGTGGAGGGCAGCAGACATCACCACTCCCATGCAGTGCTACAAATCATCACACACCATGCTCTGGCTCTATTTTGGTCTGTTGCCCTTCCTTTTTCAGCACAGAAAGCAAGCCTTCCTTAGGATTCTGTGTTAAATAATGGAGGTAATTACTGTCTTTTCTTACCTTGTATTTGGGTTTTGCTTGAGAAGGATATTGTGGGAAAATTTTTTAATAAAATGTTCTTCTGGTAGGTCCTGCTGCCTTTCCTGGAAATGAAATGCAGGTGGTCCTGCATTCTCATTGTGTGTTCAGGTTGGGTCATTCTCTCCCATTCCTTCGGATATATTTTGTGCTTTCTTAATGTGTACCAGGCCTGTGACAATGGCCATAGTATCAGAATAGCAGCCTTAATGTTGTCTTAGAATTATTGTACTATTAATATTATTATAAGTAGTAGTAGTATTGTTAAAAATTAATCATACTAGAGAAAACTTATATTCCATGTTTTGTTTCTATTCAGGTGCTTGGCTTTGGTTAGAGAGCAATATTTATGTTTTCAACCCCATGCCATGTGTTGATAAAAAAAAAAGAATAAATGTCTACACCCATGTCACTTTTTTTTAAAAAATGAATTGAAATGCATTATTCCACATCTGGAATTCTGCCTTTATGCTTGAAAAGTCAGTTAATATTAAAACAACAACTGAAATATCGCTCATGCTACCAAATGCTGTTTCTGCCTATTGCGACTGTATCTCAGTGAAATTAAAATTAATATCTGGTTATTCCAAAGCAAGATGGGATGATTGTAAGCTCTTAGCTCAGAAGTTACCTTTGCAGATTTAGTAAAGAAGAAATTGTTTCCATCATGAACTATAACTACATCAAACAATGACATAATGTTTTGTTTGTGACATATTTACGTCTGGATATGATCAAGTTAATTGAGAGGTAAACAGAGACACAGAATTTGAGGGGATTAAAGATAAAGAAAGAAGCATTTTGCCTTTGTGTTTGAGCCCTGGACCAGTGCAAAAAAATCCCAGTGACACACAAAACACATCTCTGGCACAAAATCATAGTTACCTTCCTGCCTGAAATCAATAGTGAAACAGAATAAGATTCAAATAATTAAAAACTGGAGAGCAGAGGGGAAGGTGTTGGAGACACATGATTTTTCTTGGGGAAAAAGACTTTGGCAATCCTGTTACAATTATTCTTGTTTAGCCAAAGACTTGTCCAAGCATGAACCAACCTGAGATGGTTTGGAAGAGCAGTAATAAAGAATGGCTAAGGATTTCGACAGAACTACTGAATATACTACTAACGTGACCGGTTTCAGTTGCTAAAAATTTACTGGTGACACTTTTATTTTCCTGTTTTGCCACTTCAGTATTAAAATGCCAATATAAATCTGTGAATAATTAAATGCACCCTCTCCACAGATATTTCCCGTAATCCAGAGAAATAAATCTAGATATATGATACAGCACACATTGCAGCTGAGTTGCCCAAATTACATAACATTTTAAAAGAAAAGCAGAGTAAAAGTGACATGACAGCTCTTTGAGGTCATGGCCCAATATGTTGATCCTACTATATTTAAAGGGTAAGGCTGGGTCACTAACTAAATAAGAGCAGCACTGAAGATTTTTTTTGTTGTTATTCATTTTGGTCTTGATGACCCCGTCAGAGGTCTCACTTCTTAAAGTGTGTTTGTGTATGAAGGCAGGTCCAGAGGGAATCTCTTAGATTATGCTCTTAGAATTCTGTCTGGAATTGAAAAAACACTGATTAAAGGAACACCATGATGCCATTGAAGCTTCATTCTAACCTGGTGCACAATTAATACAGTCACTAACTAAAATACATGGCTCTGTCCCAAAAAGAGGCAAGAAGCTGGCATTGTTTTGTGGAATGAGAACAACTCTATCATACTGCTCTATGTGTTCCTGAACATTACAAAAAACCCCAAACATGCAGGTTCAAAAGACATAAAATATTCTTGTGTTATATTCCAGCCAACAGAGAGCAGATATTTATTTCAATACATATGATACATCAGAGAATATGTGAAGGTATAATGCTAAATTTCGACATTCATATGCACACGGGGAATTAGAGGTACCCAGTGAAATACTGTGACCACTGGAGTTAATTCCATTTGTAATATTTTCCCCTTTTTTCCCATTGGAAGCTATTTGCATCTTCCCCTTTCTTACTTATAAATGAATTAAAAAGTGGGGGGTGGGGGAAGAGAGAGAGAAATGCAACTTAATTTCACATTGTTTACTTATGAAACTTTATTTAAATGACAGACTTAGAGAGTTGGGAAACAGATCTGAAAAACAAGACAAAGCAATCCTCAGTAATGAAAACTCAAAATTCAAATACTTAAGGGAATCTCAAACATAAATATACTATGGAAGGAAGATAGTGTTTGGAAAGCACTAAAAAAAAAAAAGACTGAAGACTAGTAGTGAACAGCAAATTAAATAAGGGCTTGCAATTTGATACAGCACTAGGAAAACAAACAAATGTGATTTTGGCCAGCCTATACAAAGGGATCACATTCAAAGCAAAGTGAACTGCTGCAGAGGAGAAAAGCATTTGTGACTATGCTGTAGAAAATAATGGATTAATGTAGGAGTATGCTAGGTGATTTACTGTGTTCAAAGCTAAGTGAACAGGTGCAGCTTCATAAAATTTAATAAAAATTTACCTCCTTTTTCTAGACCTGAATTTGATTAATTTTGTTCATTAATTCTGTGCCTTCTTAATTCCTATAAATTTAGTGGACTCCTTGGAATTTATCCTGAAGGTTTAAGAAGACTGCATTGGAGACCAGCAGGTCAGTGTATCACTTTCCAGTTCTATTCTTAGTTCCATTCCCACTTTACGAGCAGATAGATCCTGCCTGCACTCCTGGCTGCTCAAAGGTAGACATGTGCAATCAGAATTTGAGCTAAAACAATTTGCTTGATCTTTAGCTCTTTTGTTCTGAAAAGTTCCAGTCATATGACATTATTTATATGGAATTTCTGAAAGCTTCTTATACCATTTTCACATGACAAGCCCCTGCATAGGCTTGTAGCTGCAAGGCTTCAGGAAAGAAGCACTGGAATGGTTTCAGCATTCTTTCAGTGCAGAAAACAGACCTGGTGACACAATTCCTACAGAAAGGCTGACATGTGGGCTGGGAACTTGCCTGGCTTTGCCCTGTCCCTAGCACAGCTAGCACACCTCCTTTGCTAACCTGTGCCTCCTCTGATAAGCTACAGCAAAACAGTGAACAGTGCAAAATATCAATACTGGTGTGCTTGGAAATTCTGCACGTGTATCACTGAATTTGTGCTTGACACTCGCTTTATATCAGTGAAAGCTCACAACATGATGGGCAGCAGAGGAACAGGCCCAGTGTTTGCAGTTTGGGAGTACTAAATCCACACACTGCAGCAGGACCCTCACACCCACCTAGGCTTTGGTAGCGCTGGCCAAGAGACCAGTGGTCTCACCAGTTTGGAAGGAAATGAGCAAGTTGATTGCTAACAGCACAGGGAAAACAAGAATAAAAGAGTCTGCAATCTACTATAATTAAAAATAAACCCCAACAAACTATCCGCTCTGTTAGGCAGGGTAAGCATGTGCAAGGCCAATGCTCGGGTGCTCTTAAGCAAACAAACAAACAAATGCACACAAACACAGAACAGATGTTTGCTTCATAGGAACTTTAAGCTGGTGGGGTCACTGCTTGGATGTCTGCCACTTTCCATGTGGCAGTATATAAATAACGCACAGAGCCTGTAATCTATATAAAAATCTATATAGCCTAGACTGAGGAATGGGCTACAAATTTGTAGCCCAGGGAAATTTGCTGATGGCATAGAGCATAGTAGCACACCGAAGAAAGAACTCATTTCAAGTTTAAATAAACCTTTTTAATTTGCAATACAAGTCGGCTGCTGTCTGTCCTATATGTGTCTCTCAAAGTAATAAACAAACATAGTGTATACACAGGTGACTGCAGCAGAATTACAGTTGGATTATTTGGAGAGAAATTGTAAAGTAGGGGAATCTTTTAACAAATATCAGTTTAAAATGTGGAGAAGCATTTAAAGAGAAGAAGAAAATCCACCAGGAGAATTCACCACACAGGTGAAAGATCTGAATGAGTGTTTTTCAGTGCTCTGAGCCAAGGTAGAAATGTCTGCTTTTACTTCTAAATCCCTTTCCCAACAAGCTGTTTTAGCACTTGGGAAGGCACAAAGAAGGAACAGAAAGATAGAGAGGATGATGACAAGCTATAAATCTCAAAGCTTAAATTAAGTGGTAGGGCTAGAAATACAGTACAGTGCATCACTTGTTATGGTGTGACAAATGGTGCTCCATTTGCTAAAGTCATTTACAACTGGCCATTAATAAAGGGGCTGGGACAGGGGATGCCACTCGAAAAGGTTCTAAAAGGAAAGTGATTAAAAGTAGCTGGAAGTCTGAGTGTACACTTCACTGTATTGGCCAAAAAAGGATTTAATTCTTACCCTTAAACATAAACATTTTACTGATAATGTGCATTGCTCCCCCTAGGATTTTAAAATCTAACCGTAACAGACAATACACCAGATGTGTTGCAAGGAGAAATTACTGGGAAAACCTTAACACGAAGTAGTTATGAAGAAGCTTTACACTTTTATTATAAGACAGACGTTTCTGGAACATCCTCCTAAGAGCTTATCAAGACAATTGTAGCAAACCCATTCATAAAACAGACCCAAGATAAGATCTCAGTGGAAATCTAACTACCTTTCCCAGTGCAAGGGCTTAGATGTGCACACTCTTTACCTGATTTTCTCTTGTTTCTCTTTCCCTCCATCATGTGGAAATAAGAATTAAAAGAGACTTCTCATCCTGATGCTTAAATAGGTCACCAGTTTATTTCTTCTTCCTCCTTCTCAACAACCTGTATCTGGATTTTTGGTATACACTAGTAATGCCTCTTATTGCAACTTATTCTTCTAGGTTCTTAATTAAAAAAAAAAGAAAAGTTCTTTGATACAAAAAAAAATGTGTTGCCCCTCCAAGGTCTTTTATCCAATTCCCTCTCAGAGCTTCTCAAAGGATATAGGCAGAGGAAAAAGCATACCAGAGACTCATGGAATCATTTGACTCACACTGGAGACTTTATGGTTTGTGGTCATAGATAATTTCACCTGTTGCTTCTCTGGAACACTAGTTCTGAATCTGTTTACCCCATAATTAAAATTCAATAGTCTACTAATACTGAGTACCCAAGTGGATGTAAATGTTACAGGTGCCCATCTCCACCACACGGTACAAAGTTGGATTTGAGTGCAAGCCTTTAACTTTTGGAGTACAAACAGACATACAAGCTACAAAATACAGGAAAGCTCTTCACTAGCTTCACTGGAAGCTTTTGTTTGGGACACAGAGGAATGCCACTTTTACCCAAATGAGAAGCAATACTTATTAGTACAGGCAGCACATACAATTTATGGGCTACATTATAAAAAAATCACCTAAATTATGACACCAGGGTTATCAGTATATTATTAGAAACAACACATGTATTTTTAGCTATAAAAGAGGTGTTAAAAAGGGGACAAGGACTATCATAAACTCTTCTGTTTGAATAATGTATTTCTTTTAAATTAATTCATGCAGTTTACAAATCATTGTGCTGCACTTTGCACTATTCCAGAGAAACTGAACTTTTTTCCTGATCACCTAGAGAGGAGGTGCATTAGTATTCACATTGCTCTGACATGGATCACTTTTGCAGTTGCCCCTGTCTTCCACCTAATGTCTGGTAACCCTTCAATTATTATGATAATTGTAAGCAAACAACTTGAAACAAATGGTAAGAATCAGCACAGCCAGCCTGTGCCTTACTTTGTTTCTTTTATGTTCATTTGAATGCTGTTTGGTCAGGATGGTGTTTGATTTGAATTTATCAGTCTTGGAGGAAAACCATAGAAGCTAACGTTTTATCCAAATGCAGACAAAATAGGCATGCAATTACAACTTGTTTCAATGCATTTATTTTCAACAGGTAATTTGATACTCCTACTTTTCAAGAATTAAGATGTCACAGATAAATAATCACAGCTCTTCAAGTTTGCCTCTCAAAAGTACTTCAAATCTTCTTATGCTTTTTATTTAGATCTCAAGTACACATATAATTATAAACTTGAACTTTAAAAATTTTATATAGATAAAATTTTTTAATGAAAACGAAGTTGGAGATAATAGAGCAGTTAAAATAAATGGATGTTAAGAGTAATATTTATCAAAATCTACATAACTGGAAAGGAGCTTTGTGAATATTCTGGTCTGCCAAATTTGTATTTTTTTCCCAAGGTACCAGGCAACACATTGTCTGCATAGTGGAGGTTGCTTGTTAGTGCTGTTCGAGTTTTAAAGTAGTGAAATCTATAAATGTATGGGGCTACTTTGCCACTATTTGGTAAAAAAAAAGTTATGACATAACTCTAATTTAAGACCTGTGTGTGTCATGGATAAATAACTGAAGGAGGTTTAAAGCAGGATATGCTCTTTACGCTCAGAATGTAGTAATACTAAAGAGTGAAAAATTGAGAGAAGTAAAAGGAGACTAGGAAAATTTTGGTTCATTTGATAAAAAGCAGGAAAGAGAGACTTGCCCTAAGTAGAAAAAGGAACTTGTAAATGTCAGTTTTAAAGTCGGATCTTATTATAATAAAGAAAATTGTGTTGTTAAAGAGACTTCATTATTAGTTCTTCTCAGAAATATTAGTATTAGAACTCGTTCACTTAAGTGACATGCAGACTGTCAGAACTGTATAATACAAGCAGATACTGTTAAAGAAATTATGGTATCTGTACAAATTAAACTATAAGAGACCTTACATGATGGAAGGAAGAAGATTTGAAGGAATTTCAAACAGTTTACAAGTTTGTTTTTTTCTGGAATAAAGTAATTTAGTAAGAAATTAATATTTTTGAAAAGTTCTGCCCTTAAAATGGCAGCATCCTCTGGCCTACCCTGTTTTAGATGACAATGAGCTGCTGAGATGACCTACCACAAAAAGTATAGTAAATAAATCCCTGTCGCATTTTTATA
>VZTN01023864.1:5515-18469 GCA_013400515.1 Erpornis zantholeuca
CATGTTCTGGGAAATTTGTTCTCTGAAGCACGAGGTGTTTTACTCATAATGCAAGATACACATGCTAAAAACTTTGGCTCAAGCATCAGATACCTCTTGACTGAGATCATGTGTTATGCCAAACTAACACACTCCTTTTTAATGTCTAGAAAAGCAATATCTTTGTGGCCATCTTGGTGGTTTAGTACTGCTGTGGCTCTGAAGTCAAAATGGTTTCTGTTCTCAAACTCAGAACACTACCACTTGGGCTTTGTAAGACTCAGACAAGGTAGGGTAGGATATTCTTTTCCTTGTAGTATTGGTGTCTTTGGTATTCACCATTCATTTAAAGCTCCTGTTTTAAGGAGTTTTAAGGGATTCATAGAATCATTTAGGTTGGAAGGGTCTTCTCAAGATCATCTAGCCTAGCCTCTTGCCCAGAAATGTATCCAGTCAGGTTTTGAGTATCTCTACAGATATAAATTGCACGTTTCTGGTAAACATGTTCCAATCTTTGACCACTAACAGAGATAAATAGAGATTCAAATCTCTGTGTTTTTAACCATACTTGGCTTTTCTTATTTCTGCTAATTACTGTACTACCAGAACTTTTCTGGAATTTTCCATTCCTCTTTAATTTTTAGTTTGTGAGTACTACATTAATTGAATTTTTACTAATATCAGCTTGAAAATAATGCTCTAGCAGCTGTTGTTACTCTGGCCATTTGTTTGCCTTATAATTTATCAAAGATCGAAAAGGAATAATTATATTAACCTTACAGGCAGACATCCAGGGCAGAGTTCTATAAAGATTTTTCACAAAGTAAAGAATTTGCAAGGCACTAGAAGAGGTCTCAGAAATAAAGTGACATCTAGAACACTAACTTTTGCTAATTATGGAGTAAAAGAAGGACTGCTTATCTGTGTTCTGCTATTCTGCAGTGAGAGTTATTGGTATACAACATGGTGCAGTTGCAGATTAGGCTTTTGTTGCACCAGGTTCCCAAGATGGTTATTTCCAGTTGTAGTAAGGAAGTAACATGAAAATGTGGAGTGGTACTTACATGGGTAAAGGGAGTATCAAATGTAGATTTAGGTCTGAATGCTTCTACACTGAGACATATTGAGTTCCTGACTGTATTAGCTGTTCGAGTTGTATAGAGGTCAGGACTGTATTTAGCTGAGCTCTTAATAAAATACTTCTGAATTATCAAGCTTTGTTAAAAATATTCATGTGTAATAGCTTTCCTTGGGTTAGCAGTAATTGGTACCAGCATTTTACTAGGCTGTATCAGCTCACCACAAAGAGCTGGTGCTGAGGAAGGGATTACTGCTGAACTCTTATTATGCAGTGTATGAAGCAGAGCATTCTTCTCCCAAGCTGAACTCCTTCCTGGGCTCTCACAGGAAGCACACCAGGGACATTTGTAACTGAGAATAACTTTGCCTTTTCCCTTTAAACAGAAGGGTGATGATATTTTCTGGATGCTCACAGGACGTTGAAGTGTAAACTTGTCACTGGGTGTCACTGTTATACCACAGGAACCCGGGTAAAAATGGATTTCTCTGGCCTAGAATCACAAAGATCTTAAAGTCCTTATGTACAAATGGCAGAGGCACATAGCACTGGTGTGAATGTGAAACCACTTTTATGTAAAGAATGCACTACAAGGGTATTTGCTTATGGGGCCAGCAGTGCTTGTCAACTACTTGGTGTTTTCTGATTTTCTGATGTCTCCATATTTGATCTCTGAGTGGTATTTCCCTCTGGGTTTTTTTGTACTTGTTGGGGCTGTTGGAGAGCTGTTCCCTGTTTTTTGTGTGCATCACTGTTCAAAAAATGCAAACATACAAATCATACAGGGGAAAACTGAAAGGATTGATAGAGGACATCTCATCCATTCCCCCACCCCCAGTCAGTCAAATGTCCCTGACTAATGTATTTTCAAAAGCAGCACTGACAGTCAGTTTTCTTGGCAGTCTTTTCCAGTACTTAATCACTCCTCTCACAGAATTTTCTTAATAACAATCTTGATGTACTGTTCAGGAATTTAGTTAGGAAGGAACTGAGAATTAAACCATCTAGCAGGAACTGAGAATTAAACCATCCTTTCTGCTTTGCTTCAGACTCTTAATGGATTGTTTTGGGGGTTTAGAGTATGTTTTAAACTTTTTTTCACCTAACAACCAAATAAATATGCACATTAGTGAGGGAATGAGAATTCTGGCACCTTCACATGCAGAATAATACACCACAGTTCTTACACATTAAAACCATGCCCACTATAAAATGTTCATTTTGTCTATATTTTAGTAAAGGATGGGTGTGAATCACAGTAAATCAAAACTTTCATTTCGTATTTAAAAACTCTTGCTGGTGATTAAAACTTTACCAGATTCTTTCACTGTTTTCATTCAAACAAAACAAAATCCCCTATAATGTCAAATATCTGGCTCTCTTTTTTCTTATTTTATTTAAAATTGGGGCATTTTCCTGTATCTTGTAATGTAGAATATTACATTTTGGAACATGTAGGGAGGGAGGGAGGAAGACTTGTACTAGTAATGTGACTGATATCAGAATTTCATTCTGAGTGTCAGCAGTTGCAACTGCAGGTCTGCTCACCCCCCAGGTTAAAAATGCTTTGCAAAATAGAATAGTTGCAAAGGCTGTAGTCTCATTGAAAAAAGATTTCTTTGTTCGTTTATACCCCACCCCAAAATTTATTTTTGTTCTTTCCTGAAGAGTCTCACAGTTCTGCAGTGTATCTCTAAAGTGTAGCACCAAAATCTTGGGGTGTTCTCCATCCAAGATTTCACCAAGATTGGGCAGGGAGATACTTTTCCTATAATATAAACAATATATATTGTTTATTGTAATAAACAATCCTATAATATATTTCTGTATGTGCCCATTAGTAGGATTTTCTTTGATTGATTGAATTTTGAAGGCTGAATGCTTAAAAACATGTCACTAAATCTTATCTTTTATTCTGTTTCATCCCTAAGATTCCTCCTGTATCCAGTATCCCATTTTAATTTTAGCACAGTTGATTATACTTGCTGAAGAATAACACCTTGCATTTCTTTTTCTTGACTTTTTTTGTGTTTTAGACAGTTTTAGATAAATATGAGTTATGATATTGATTGCCAAAGAGCTTGAAGCCTGTACAGTTAGAAGTGATTTGAAAATTATGTAAGCTATAGTCTATTCCTTTATATAAGTTAGTAATGAAGTTACTGAAAATTGCAAATGCCTAATAGGCTTCTGTGGATTACTGGGCAGTTAGCTACTGGGAACTGCTAGAATTGTGATTTCTGAACTGGTTTGCACTGTTTTTGCAGTGTGCATATTGTGTGAAGCAGTATCAAAAGGTTTGTGCATGCTAAAGCTTGGGACTCCTGTCTTTTTCTTCTCTTCTACCATTTTAAAGGTATGGGTGTTTCGCCTATTTTTTTTTGTTTTCAAAAATTACAACCACCTTGATAAGAACCCACAGTTATTAACTAGTGGATTTCCTACTTTACTGAGAAAAATTTAAATGATTTTCTCAGAAAAGGGGATTAGTAGCAGCATTGTTGTCAGTTGGACTGACAGCTGATGCTTTTTTCACAAGCATATTAAATCGACCTGATTAGGTTTTGCATGCAACTCCCTTAAACAGAGATTGTATCCTAGTAGAATCCAATCATGTTAATTACATCTGAAGAATCTGCATATTCAAAAGCCATTGCTTGTTTTATGGACAGCAAAAATAAATGCCATATCTTTTTAATACTTTTAAGTGAGTCACTTTCAGGACAGTGTCTGTTTTAAATAAATTATCATATTGTTAAGGGCCATGGGCAAAAGTTTTTTATTAGTAATGTGACAATCTGGGGTTTGTTTTGTTTTATAAGGATCATAGTATTTGTTTCTGAAATTCCTACCAGCCAAACACTAAAGATATGATAGTTTGTCTCATCTGGTTTCTGGGAATTCTACATAGTGTGGGTAGGTAAGAAGTCACTTTGATATGAAAATGCTGTAATTAGCAAGTTGAGAGTCTCAAACTGCTCAGAAAGTAAATCACAATAAGGGATATAACTGAATAATGAGGGATATAACTGTCAGACAGTAGGATTAGACTAGATATTAGGAAGGCTAATATCTCCCTGTGAGGGTGGGGAGGCTCTGGCACAGGGTGCCTAGAGAAGCTGTGGCTGCCCCATCCCTCACAATGGCCAAGGCCAGGTTGGACAGAGCTTAGAGCACCCTGGGACAGAGGGAGGGGTCCCTGCCCATGGCAGGAGGTGGAATGGGATGAGCTTTGAGGTCACTTCCAACCCAAAACCTTCTAGGAGTCTATGATCAGATGAACACTAATGGAAGAAAAGAACTCCACAAGGAGAATGGAGCCTGTTTTTCTGCTGGTGTGTCTGGCACAAAAAACATTGATGGCATTTGTTCTGTTGTGGCCAAAGGAGAGCTGTGGTTTCCATGCTTTCAAACAAACTGCAGAGTGGGGGACCCCTCCTTATTTCATGCTCTCATCCATCTCACTTGAGAGGCACATTTCCAGTATGTGCAAACTTAACAAAATATAAGATAAATTATCTTAACATGATCCTTTTATGGTTTTGGTTATGTGCTTTGGAGGAAGGGTGAGGTGGATTTTCAGACAAGTTTTTCAAAATGATTCCTCAGTTATTTGAAGGACATTGTTAAGAAAGGACTTGAGACTTTACACTTTTCCCTGAATTATCATAGGGAAGTGTTTTTCCTCCTAGAGACAGATACACACACAGACATTCACACAGGTGTTTTAAAAAATAAATGTATACTTTTAAAATTAACATATATTTTTATGGACATATTTAACATATTTAATATTTAACATATTATTTTATGGACACAAAATAATTTTACAGAAGATATTCTTGTTACCCAAAATAGTTGGGTAATTTTGGCCTCTCTTTCTCCTGTATAATGCATTTGATCTTTCAGATACACAACTCTATCTACATTTCACATCAAGTTGCAAGCCAGGAAGAGAAAAAAAATTCAAGTTCTGTTTACCTGTTAGAAAAAGATGGGTTTGAAAATTGGATTAGACTTGAGGTATCCTGCACTCTGTTTTTATCATCAGACCTGCTGTTGTCCAGGCTACATTTGTTTTAATAGAATAATAGGTTAAATAAGGTTAATAATAGAATAAGGTTAAAATGTGCTTCCTTGAGAGTTGCTTCTGTGAGTTCTTTTTTTTTGTATGGTCCTGCATGTGCTGTTGCAAATTGTCATCTGTGCACTTTGTGAGACTGTACAGAGCTTCTTCCAGGATCATCTGGGTATTGAAATTCTTCACAAAGATTTCCAAGGGTTTTCAGTTCAGCATTAAAAAAATATTTTACAGTGGTTAGTTTTAACTCTTCAATCTGTTAATTGGAAATTGGTCTTAGAGTACATTTTAATGTTGTTATCTTGATTAAAAGAGAGGTTTCTATATTGAAACCACCTTGAGTTTGTAATATACTATAATATGTGCAATATTCTTCAGAATTATAGTTTATAGCCTCATTAAATCCTAACATACCTGAATGTTAGGAAATGATACCTCATTTCCATCTGGTAATAAATAGTGATCATTTGTGTGTGTGTACTTTGTTTTAACTGAGATGTAGAATAGGACTGATGGACAAATAAATGCTTCCAGCCTCTTCTGAACACGCCAGCATTGTAAGTAAAAAAGGCAAGGTATAAACGAATAATTTTCACTCTATTCAGTTTTAATTAAAAACAAGGAAAAACATTGCTCCACTCTGTGGATTCAGTTCTGCAGCAGAGTCACATAAAGCCTATTTACTTCCTTTTTTTTTGCTTAACATCTGAAAACTAGTATTATCAAAATCAGAATATTTTTTTACCAAGTATGAAACATGCAGTCCATTTTGCTAGCTAGGGAAGCAGACTTTTTAAGAACCCCAAAACTGTTATTTTGAAATCCTTCCCTGGCAAATATTACCATATATCCCTGTGGAGGGAGCTGTTATAATCAATTAATAATGTGACTAATAGTCTTTTCATTGATCAGAATGTAATAAACACTTCACCTACACACTGCCATGGGACATGGTCAAAGGTCTATTGCAATGTCACTTAAAATAAGTGACTTTGGAGACTTCTGGCACCTTTGGATAATCCTGGTTTTCTTATGAGAAAGTGTAGGAGCAAATATGGTAAGCAATTGACCCTAGTATAGGTTTACAAATCCATGTATTTTTCTGCTCAGTTCTCAATGTCTGAAAAATATTATTGTATTTTTATTGTTGTGGAATTTTTTGCAAACAAAAATAAAGTAGAAGTAGAGATTTTAACCATGGCTCTACATGTAAAAAGCGAATTTTGGTAGCCTACAACACAGGAAATGAGAAATAAAATAATTTCCAGAGGTTTATTTGAAAATATTTGAAATATTTTCTTGATTTACTCAGGTTACAAAAGAGTAATCTCAAAAAGTCATCCTAAAAAATAATTTTTGATATTACATTCTGATTACCTTGGTTTTGGGTACATTTTATGTTTTCTAGTTTGTTTTAGGAAACAAGAATACTTGAATTCATTGTTATTTATTTAAACTCCTTTCAAAAAGCAACAGTAACTTCAAGTGTAGAACAGTGAATAATCATACTTATTTCAGATTTTCTGTGGCATAAAACTTCAGATTTGTTGGCTTTTGAAAACGTTAAACAACATTTTGAAGACAAGCACAAATAAATAGGAGTACCAAATGTTTATATCTGTGTTATAAAGAAAAACACAATTCAGGGTATAGACTTGAATTTTTGAGAACCTCAGATAGTCTTATTAGCCACCTTAATATTGACACAAATGCACTGGACAACAATAAATAAACTTCCCCAATAATTTTCCAGTGCTGATCCTTTGTTGACAGGTGACAGAAAAGCACTGAAAAAAGAGAGCTCAATGCAAGGCATTGCCATTTCATTTGTTGTTGAGAGCCAGGACAGTGCTGTAAAAGACTGAAATATTTCTGTTTTGAAATTTAAAGGACTGATAACACAGGTAAGGCCTAATGTCTTTTTGGATGAGCAGAAATCATAGGTGTGAGAGCAGTTTTCAGTTCAGCATCTTGCAGGACAACAGAAAAACTTGCACATGCCTTGACTGATGAGGAGAAAAGTGTTAGTGAATCATGGGGAAAATATTCCATAAAAAACTGGTATTTTAATGAGGGTTGCCACCACCTTTGCAGAGGCTGGAAGGAAAGGGATGGAGGAGAGAGTTCCTGTTATGTTACAAAACTTTGAGAGGCACAATCGTGGGGGAGCAGCACCAAAGGTGCCTGTGCCTTATATCAATTACATGTGTACTTCATGACACCCCCAGTGGTATGACAAGAAGTATTTATCTGTAGATAAATGTAATTATATCTGCAACATTTTATCTGTAGAAAATACTAAGGATTCTGTAAGGATAGACACCATAAGATAAACACATATAATAAGAGGCTGTTGTAAATTGTGGCACAAATTGAAGTTTTTCTTTGACCTTAGCTTTACCATCTTAATTAACTTTTTTCAATGTTTTGCTCTTTGAAATCTCAAAACATATGACAGTATTGTTCCTATTAATTTCTTATGTTCAACATAATGACATAAACATTTTGCTTTATGTAAATCAATATTGAATTATGTAGAAACAATTGAAGGTAGCTGTCATACAGGATCAGGTAATTTTACTCAGAACATTACTTACCATATAAAAAAATGACTCAGTGATGATTTGTTAGTATAGAACAGATTGTTATTCATAGAGAAAGGAATATTATGTGCAGAGGAAGAACAACATTTGCAGTTAGTGATATTTTCCGTGTGCTTTTCTATGAAATGCTCTTGCAATCCATTACTAATAGTGTCAATTTGTGTTATTTTATGTGACAGTCAGACCTCCATCTGCAGTCCACAAAGGGTTAAAATTAAATAGATGTTAAAACAAACAAACAAATAAAGAAGAAAAAAACCTAAACTAAACAACAGCAAAAAGCAGGTTAATTTGAAAACCAAGGCAAAGACCAGAAATTGCCAGATGAGGCCAAAGCTAAATGTGTTCAAATATTGTGTTCAGTTCTTACTTCATTTCCTGATGCCCTCTTCACAAAATAACTTGTTTGTTGATCTTTGTACTTCCACTACAGTTCCTCCACCCTGCACTGTATGTTTGCTGCCACTCTCTAGACTATCTGACCCAGTGCTGTTCAGTAAGTGTCTGCAGAAAGTGGTGTGTGAATACAATTAAATAAGTCTGATTTGACAGTTTCATCTTGTAAGCTTTTTTATTACATTGGGAGTGTTTACATAAGTGCTCAAAGGAGGCTTTTTCTATGTACCTGTTTACACTTTTTACTTCTAGCACTGTTGAAGCTATCAGCCCTTGGAGGGTCCTTGCAGGGCACTCGTGAACCCTTGATTGATGAGGAGAAAAGCTCTGCTAGTGAATCATGGGGAAAACATTCCATAACAAACTGGTCTTTTAATTAGGGTCACCACCACCTTTGCAGGGGCTGGAAGGATAAAGGTTGGAGGAGAGGGATCCTGTTGTGTTGCAAAACTGTTTGAGAGGCACAATAGTGGGGGAACAGCTCAGACACTGCCCTTTGTGTGCAAATTTCCCACCAGAGCCAAGCAACTTCTTCTATTTTTTTTTTTTTTTTTTCAAATTTAATTAAGTGGGTTTGGAGTCCAGCACTGGCCTAACAAGCACTTCTTCATGAATGAAAGATTTGTCTCTGGCAGTGAGGCAAGGCTCTGAACAATGCCAACAGCAATTACTGCTGGCTGTGGCCACTCGAGCAGCTCCTGAGAACAGGAGGTGCTGAGCAGGCAGAGTGCAGTGCAGTGCTGCCAGGAAAGTGCTGGGGGTAGTCTTGGCCTACCTTACAGCAAACCTGTCATCCCTGCATCCAAGATTTTAACTGAAGATAGGCCTCTCTTGGGAAGGATTTTCTAAAGATGCTCGTGCAGTCAGGGAGTTTTCCAGCAGGTGTGACACTTATTGGTGTGAGGGAGCTTGTAGGAACCTGTATGACAAAAAGAGGTGATGTTTGTTGGGGAGAGGTATGGGCACAATCAGTTATCCCAGAAGTGATGAAAATAATTCACTTAAATTTAAAAGGATGCATCCCTGAAAGTCATAGAAATCCCTTTTATGAATCCCTGATCTTTATTAAATTGTAAGCCCATTTGAATGGAACTTAATGGGGATCTAATGATATTTTTCTGTATATTTCCTTCACTTTGCTTTCCTAGGGAAACATTTCTTTTCACAGGCTTTATCTTTGGAAAACCAAACTCTATAACACTTGATAAATAGATACAATCAAACATCAAACCCACAAATTTCTGTGTTAGGGAAATGCATGCAGCAGCAGTAATCTTGCAGCTCCTGTGCAGCCTGCTGCCCTGAGAACACCTGTGCTGCTAGCTTGGCAGACACCTTCTAAGTAAAAGTTGTTATTCAATCAACATTCTGTAGGAAACTAATGTGATCTATGGGGTAATCAACATGAAATTGTGATATGAATTGAAATTCACAATTTCAGTGTCAGTGTAACAGTTCACAGCATATAGAATCTGTGATTATTTAAACCATAATAAGTTTGCTTATGTGACAGTGCCACCAGGTTTCCTGCTCATATTCAGTCCCATTTCACTGTGTAAATGCCCTGAGAGTTCTTGCCAGGATAAAGAACAATTCTGTGATGCAGTTTTGCACTGTGCCACTCCACTCTCAGAGAAAACAAAGGTTGCCTGAAATTGCTTCTTTTTACTCACATTTCTGAATGCAGCTTCTGACTTTGGTTGATTCCTCTCAGTTTGAAGACCTGGCAGTACCATTTGAAACTTGACAAGTTGTACAATGAACTGCCCTATCATCAGCTTGATGTAGACATTGAGAATTTTCTTCAGGGGGGTTTTCACAAGCTGATCAACGTGAGAAAGGCAACTGCCTAAAATAATGTAGTGATTTATCAGTATAAGGCTTTGAAATTTCTCCAGCTGATGGTTATAACACCCTCAGAGTTGTCAGTCAGGGGGTTTTCACCCAAGGTGATCATTTCATTGGTTTATTTTAGTTAGGTTTTTGCAACAGATCCTTACAGTAATAGTTCTCTTGGTTAGATATCACCTAATAAGTAGAAAGTTCAGTTTTTTATTTAAAAATGGGGGGAAATATAGCAGGGATTACCAGTATGTTCTCAGAGGAGTAGGAGATCTATTTGCTGATATATGTTTTGTAATTATTAAAAAATTTATTCAGGCTTCCAGATATATTTTTTTCCTCTCAACTCTTCACTTATGGATGAATGTATTTTGAGAAGCTGAGCTGCAGCCCAATTTATACTTTCAGAAAAGCAGCACTGAGTGTCAATGCCTACTCTTTCTTTTTTAAAAGTTCTCTGCAGGTACGTTCTCGTGACCATGCCAAACAATTCTGAACTTGCCTTTTCCATTAGGTAGAGTGTTAAGTCTGTATCCACAAAGCCATTTTTTGACACATTAAGTCAATACTCATGTCAGGCAGTTTTTTTCCTGTTAGCAACTATTCCTTTTCCATGTTGCACTGTGCTGAACTCAGCTGGTCACTAATGCTCTGGCTGAGAAGCAAGAAACTTTTTTCCAGTTATGACACACTGTCCACTTCGTCACAAAGTGCAAATAGTTTTGGAGACTTTTTATTTTCTGGCTTTATATGAAAACTGTGGGTTTTTTTCTCTTTGTGGTTGTGTACTCTGTGTTACAGTTCCTGCTGTGCTGTGTCTCAGGGCATTACAGAGAAGCTTTCAGCTGCCCCCTGTAAGGTCTAAGGGCAGAAGTCTCCTTGTTCCCCTGGCCACCCTCAGGAGATTTAAATGGCAGAGGAATGTGAGATAACAATTAGCTTTTTTTCCTCCTCAAATGCCTCATCTGATCAGTGTACCCACGGAAAGGAATTTCTAGAAGGAAAAAAATACTTCTTTACTTATTTTGAATAGGTAGATGAGGAACAAGTTTTCAGTACGTGAAAAGTTTAAGGTGCAAGGGCTGAAAATAATACACAAAACTGGGAAAATGTCTGAAAGCAGAATCACAAATCTGAGTAATTTAATCAATGGATGCATAGGATGAGGAAAGAACTGATGTAATTGTTTATAAAGTTTAGCTACAAGACTGTTTTTCATATGAGCAGAAAAAGATTGGGAGCATTTTGTTCAAATGTGAGAGCCTAGAATTGTTGCCTGCCTACCTTGTTGCAGTGCAGGACTTCTGTCTTGGGCATTAACACAGTATTTCTGGAGTGGAAGAATGCAGCCTCTGAAGCACAAACTTTAACAGAGTTAGGACTTTCACATGGAGACAACAGACAACTTCGAGTGCTTATTGGAATTTTCTAGAGTTTTAAGGTTTTTAGTATAGACAAAGTGAATCACTCAGAATCACTCAGAATTACACTGAATGATTTGATTTTTGTAAATAAATTCTTCTTATAAAATGCTTAGTGTTTTGTACAATTGAAAATAAAATTCCAACCTGTATCTGATGCCTTCAGCGAAGTTTCTAGGATGTCACATATATGTAAAACACATTGTCCCTAGTAAAAAAGAAAGTGTATATTTTTTTCTTTCTCTTTTATGTGCACTTTATTCTTACTCCATTTAATAGGTAAAATATCTGAGGTGAGAGTGTTGTAATTGTTTTGTTATCACAATGAGTCAGTAACATTAGAGGTGAAACTGGAATCTTTTTTCTTATCCAGTAGCTTTTTACAGTCAGTTCAGCAGAAGCTAAAAAATTCATTTTACTTCAACACCATGACTAGTTTGGGGGCAGCTTTCTGTGTATGGCAGCTATAAGCATATACACAGGAAATCTTGTGGGTACTGGTGACAGTGAATGGTACTTATGGTACATAAATCCCTGTGTCAGGATATGCTCTTTTTATGGAGCAATTTGTAGATAATCTGGCAGGTAAAAATTTTAATTTAAATGCTCTCCAGCATGGACATTAATGTGAAAAAAAAAAAGCAAAAATGTAGAAACAGACAAATGTCAGGTCCATGTGCTGCCAGATTCTATTCTCCAGTTTCTTATTCCTGGTTTCTTGGAAGACACAGTGAGGGCTTGTTTGTGACCCACTTTCATCTGGAGGTTTGTTGCCCTTCAGGGTATCACTTCAAGAGATAAATTATATCCTTGTATCCCTTGTACTACTACCTGGTACAGACAAACCAAGAGGATGGGGCAACTAAAAAGGTTAGGAAACTCAAACACAGAAAAGAACTGCAGCATCTCTTCAATAACACAATCTTTACCTTCTTCCAGTATAATGTGAGTGAAAGAAAGCAACCCCCTGCCGAAATATTTACTGCCTTGGGAGAGCAGAGTGTATATTACAAAGAAAGGAAATTGTCAGGTGTATCTAAGGTGATGATTTCAACAAGAGTAAAATATTTACTTAGGATCATAGTGACTGCACATAGTCTTGTAGTGACTGTGGCCTGAACAAAACATGTGCCTTTGCAAATCCAGCAAAAAGGTTCTTTTTCTTGAGATCATAGGAAGGATTTGCTGAAAAGCTCAGAAATCATCAGTCCAAGTTATTGGTTTCACTGCCTGCCAGTGGCCATAATTACAGTGAATATTTTGGAGCAAATAATTTGTCTGACAAATTTCTTTTTCACCTCATGAAAAATCCATGAGTAGTTCACATGTTCTTGGCATTTGTTCTTGTGTGGCTTTCTTTGGCTGTGTAAGTCACATACTATGGTTTATTCTTTTTTTGTTGTGTTTTTGTTTTCGTTTTTTCTTTTTTTTTTTTCGTTTGCATCTTTTGATCCTGGTTGTACATTTATACATGAATAAATACTGAGCAACTAGAGGTCTGTGTGTTGAACAGCTGTTATCACTTTCTGAATGTATTTCTTAGATGGTCTTCTC
>VZTN01023866.1:2490-16321 GCA_013400515.1 Erpornis zantholeuca
ATATTATGTTAAGGTGCATTCAGTCTGACTCAAAATAGCTTGTGTTGCCAGCCTCTGGACTATTTCTGTCACAAACATCTGAAATGCCAGTGTGTGTTGGGTTAAAACACATAGATAGAGCATTATATATACACTTATATAGAGTTTGGATGTAGTCTCAGGAAAGGGGTTTCTGTTTTGATTACTATGAAGTTATGAACCTGTGTTTTGCCATAGGAAAGCATGAAGCCTTTAAATTGCGGACTATTTTTTCCTTTTGAGCATTTTTAAAGTTCACTACTCTCCACTTTACTCCTTGGTTTTGTTTGTATACAGTCTTCAAGTTTTATCTGGTAAGCCTGTGAATGCTAAAAGGTAGCCTGACTTTTTTCTTTTAAAGTGAAACAGGCTGCAAACTTGCTCAAATACCTCTTTTCTTTCAATCACTGTTTCATGATGTCTCTAATTTTGGTTCTTTGTGCTTTTGTCTATCCACCAAGAAGTTAAGTCTGGTGGTATCCATATGGCAAAAAAAAGTTGATTTCATGTGGAATTTATCAGCAGGTGCAGTTCTAACAGGAAGGCAGCCTCAGAGCTTTGGGGATGTGTTGTGGGAAAGTCATTTCTTCCCTCTCTATTCTGCTTACTACTCTAGATACCAGTTTATGAGCAAACTTAATGTTTGAATGAAGGATGTTTTCTCCTTCAGCCACATTAAAATTTGGTTAGTAATACCCAAAAGAAATTTAGAGCTACTATACTGAGACAGAGATTTGTGAATTTGTGTTCAGGGTAAGTTACCTGTTCTGAATATGGCAAATTGTGATTTAATTTCCCACATTTGTGACCCATTACTTCAAAACTTGTGGCATGATGGAGTGTCAGTTGTGCAGACTATTGTCTTATAAAGGGCCAGGAGTTGGACTTGATGATCTTTGTGGGTCCCTTCCAACTCAGCATATTCTGTGATGCTGTAGTACTTGTCCATTAGTTATTGGATGCTTTGCATGTATAGTGCCTCTTGTTTTTAAGAGCTACATCTGGGAATTAGAATACAGTAACCAATTTTCTTTCATGACCATTTGTATGTACCTCTCTATCTGTGAACAGAAGGACTGTTCTTCATGGAAGAAAGATTCTTGAAACAAATAACCCACATATAAGGATGCGTGTGCCTTGTAAAATGTGAAGTTACTTTTATTACCGGGGGTTGACAGGTATGGACAAGTTGGTGAAAGTAGCTAGAATATTTTCTTTCACTTTCGTTTATTTGACAGATAAGTATCATTTCACTTGTGTGAAATGGAACTGTGTGTTTTCTGAAGAGGAAATATAAAGAAGTCTGGACAGGTCTTTTACATGGAAGTAATTTATCACCTCCAAAGAATTAGAATTTCTGAGTTTCTTAAAATATTAAATTTCCAGAAGTCAACCTTTTTGCTTGAGTTAAGCTAGTAAATAGATTTTCATTATTTAAGATGGGGAAAAATTATTTTCTTTTTTAAACAAAAGTAGCTGTTGAAAAGTGAGGAAATAAAGTAGACTTTATATGTTCAGGACAGCAAGCAGGGTTACTTAGGAAGCTTTATCCACACTTCAACTCTTTATGAACTTTAAGGTTGCCTAGATTTATTTGGTAGAGTTATCCCATAAATGTATCACATGGTCCCACAGAATCACCATTGATTCTGTTTTGCTCAGTTTACAATCAAGAAGTGGTTTCTTTCTGTGAATTGCTAGCACTACAACTATCTATGATATTTGAAATTTTATGAGGTAATTTTTTTTTGTTGTAGCTTCTCCAAGTATGATCACTGCAGTCTTGACTGTTGGGGTCATGCCTGAACTCCTAACATTGGTATATGAACCAATGACTGTCACATATTAATCAGCCATCTCTTAAAACCAGGTACCTATAGGCTATTTGTGTTCGTTTTTTGATGTATGCAGTTCTGTATTTGATTTTGCTGAATTAGATACTTAAATTTATTACTTTAAAGTTGCATTTTGTGGGCTGAGATGCAGAAAATACTGCAGCTTGGTGAATCACTGCAAAATTATTGATTTAAGTTGCTATAGTAGTGTCCAATTTTCTTACTACTTATAAGACAAGATAAAGTGAATCATTACATCTAAAATTTGTAATGTTGTTCTTGTATGAGTCTCTCCCCTTGCATAAATAATAAAGAAGCAGAGACTATTTGACTAATGAAGGGACTGAAATTTAATTTTCTATGTGATCATGTTAATAACTGTTTGAATATTGTATTCTCCCATGTGGTGCTGATAGCTAGGACTACTGCACTTTCCTGTCTCTCAGGATATCCTCACTTGTGTTACAGTTATACAGATGCGCTGCAAAAGAGTATTTTACAATATTTTAACATATAAGTTAAAGACAGTGACTTCTAATTTACTAAACCAATCGTTTCTTGGCATGTACTGAGTTATCATTTTACTCCTGGTTGACTAGAAAACATTCACTAAAATGACAAGTGCCTGTAGAAAAATTCCCCTTGCTTTAGCTTTGGGCGTGAAAGAATATGTGAGGAAGGGTTGGGTGGGTTTTATGACCTTACTGTGTGTTACAGTACTTTCTCCCCATTAGTCTGCAGCTTGACTGCAAGGCTGAGAATTATTGGGCTGGTGGCTCAGATAAGTAGAGATTCTCCCTATATCACCTCCAATGCACTTGAAGCATAAGCCAATTGACATGTGCTGCTGCAGTTCAGGATTGCTCATCCGTTTGCGTTTTGAAGGGGAACACTCTGCTGAATGAGATATTCATTGTGTTTATTGCATTTAAAACCAATCCCATCTTTCCCACAACACCAACCAATAAAGAATTTTAGTTATTGCAGCGAATGGAGAGAATCACCTTTTTTCCTTTTTGAAAAACGTTTAATACAATGCTCCCTTTAGATTTTCTGATTTATTAGTATTAGTATTTCATAATATTAGAATGATTGGTAAGATATGAGTGGTTTGTATACTTACTGGTGTAATGAGGCTTTCAAGTCCCTGTAGACTGTTGTTCACTGGCTTTGTAGAACAAGACTTAGCTTGTGAGTATGAGTAATAGCTTGAGCCGGACATAGTTAAGTTATGTGGTTGTAACTTCATGTTACTTTATCTGAATAAAATTATATAAAAAGTGTCTAATTCAGCAACCTGTCTCCTTAAAGAAGAGAACATAAACTAGGGTTTAAATTCTTTGTTTTGACACAGGAATAATTCCCAGATTTGAACTCATATGTAGCCCAACATGCAGATGAATTTAATTTGAATGATGCAGGTGAATCAAAAGATTGGAGTTCAGAATTCTGGTGTATAGCTATTTGTTGAAATTGCGCTTTTATGAAATTTTAGCTTCCAATATTTTTAAAAGATATTAAAATCTGTGGTCAATTTGTGAGTGTATTGGGCTGGTCCAAATATGAACTTGAAATGAAAATGTTTTTTCTGGCAGTTAATTGTAGTATGTTGGGTGGTTGGATGAACGTGCTCTATGTAGCTGGGCTCTCCAAACAATAGAAAAGCAAAAGGAACTGAATTTAACTGGAAAAAATATGGAGAAATATTATAGTTGAATTAAGTATATAAGGTGTAAAAGTGCAACCACTTATATGGTGAGAGTGGGTGGAGTCAAAATAACATTCCCCTCATTGAATTTTTTAGCTATCCAGATGCTTTGTTCTTCATTCCAGCCCATCTGTTATTCCTTATTATAACTGACATCACCACAGCTACCACAACTGTTAAAGAATCACTGTATAAAAATGGCAAAACTTACATATAAACCCAGCAAAACTTAGCACTTATTACACAGTTTTATGGAAAGAAAACTGCAGGAATCAAACTTTATAGTTTGTTGAAAGATTTTCCCTTTCTGTATAGTAGTACTGTAATAGAAGCAATGCCAGTTATGACACATGGTATGAACTGTTCAGCTATATACATGTATATATATAAATTTTTATTTGAGTGTTCTGTAAGAATGTTGCCTGATCTGAGAAGTTAAATGCAGAGAATTCTAGAATCTTTCTACTTAAACATAATTGCATTTTAAAGAAATGTTTTAAGCAAAACAAAAAAGATTGCATCTGTTTTTCTCATTGCTGATTTGCCACCGGATTTTTGAGAGATGGTGGTAGAAAATTGGACCCTTTCAAAGGTCTTTTGTAGAGATAAATTTAATGTGTGTATCTTAGCCATAAAATATGAATGTGATTGTATTTCTTTTACTTTAGTAGGATTCTGATCCTGAAAGAGACGTAGATGTGCCATGTACTATGTCCAGCATATATTGTGATTCCGGACTGGCCTTTCTAGCAAGTTAGCATTAAGTGGTGTTTGCTCTGTTATGTTAAGCACATGCCCATATTGCCAGTTCTCCTGATTTTATTGCATGTCATTTATCGGCTTTTTCAAAAAGTCTACTTTGTACAGTCATATGATTTTGTAAGGGTTTCAACTTTAGAATAACATCTAAGATATTCCTACCCTCATGGTTCTAGAGAAAACCTTGAAAGTGGAAATTCTCAAGAATAAGAAGGCAAGTAACTCCCTCTCTAGTATTTTAAATAACATCCTTGCTTTTAAACAAATAGCATGGGGTTTTTTTGGCTAACTCACTATTTCTCTGTGCTAGTTGTTGTGACAGAGTGGAATGGAACTTTTATCAGGTTCTGAACTCTCAGTCTTGGAGCTGGTTATTGAGCAGTTGGCTGGAGTTTATGGACATATTCTGACACTCTACCCATGAAAGTGTTGGACATCTTGTTTGAAAAACAGTTTTATGAAAAGTTTCAGTGTGTTGATTTTGAATGTCTTGATTATTATGCTAATGACATGAAAGACTTTTTTTTGTACAAGGAGGAGCACCTGACATTTATATCAGGCTGCAGAGCTGAGAGGCAGCAAGCAGTGCAAAGTGCTAGAGATGCTTTGAAAAAGCAGGTTTGCTCTTTACAAGACAGTGTGAGGGGACAATTATAAATATTGTTAAAAGTAATAGTGTACACACTTATTCCTTATTGAAACGCTGACAAATTTTGAAACTTGCAAAATTGCAAAAAGCAACTGTGAGGAGAAAGAAATGTGAACTAATTTGAGTTCGGTGTTTTAAAAGTTATATAATTCTTCAAACTTTCAGAATAAATCTGTTTTAAAGACACGTAATGGTCATTCTTGTTAACCTCTTATAGTCTGTGCATAGTCTAATTTTCCTTGTAGACCTCTCAGTATTATCTTATATAAAGCCAATAGGTAAGAAGAAGCTTTGTCTAAAATGATAAACTTACTAGAGAGTAGATTTTTATCAGTGAAGCTCGTTGCATCTCTTTTATGTAGGAAACAGGGATACTAGGGGGCCTCTCCAGCTTGCCTGATGTGATAAGGAGTCTAACCATTATCTTGAAGTGGGAGAAGAGAAGGCTTTGAGGAAGGCTAAATTTTTGAGGCTCTCCAAATCATCCTAAACTCACATGGCATAGCTGTTAGTACAGCCTTTGAGACTTTGAAAGCTGTTATATACCTGTCTGCTAGTGGGGGAACTTGGCCTTGAAACAGATTTTAGATTTCACGTGAAGGAAACGCAAATGCAGAAATATGTCCTAAGAGAGAATGGAGCATGGAGATGTTGTGTGTCACATTTGGTCTTAATTTCTTTCTTGTTGCTAATGCTGGTACTGTCTTAGAGAAATCACAATGTAATTTCTCTTGTTTCTTATTATTTAGAGCTCTGACATAGAGGCTGCACTCTTACTTAAAGTAATCAGATTTGCTTGTCAGTCCTCACATTCATTTTCAATTCAGCTAATGCCACTAAGTGTCTTAGAAATGGGACTGTGATAATAAGAAATGCAATGTGTAAATCATAAACTTTTCCTTGAATACATTATACTTCAGTGCTCTTTATATTTTTTTGCTTAAAGCAAGGTCATTCATTTCTGGAGGCCTGTGTCACCACTGTGAATATTATGGTTTTATTCTACTTTGTGACAAATACTAATTTTACTTTAAAAGTGCCTTTTGTACATCTGTCTGCTTTAATTTTGAAATAGTTTTGATTTTATATTTAAAATAACAAGAAACCAAGTTGGTTAATCCTTCAGATGAAATTTGCATTTGGTACCCAATATGTAGCATGAGCTTACGTTTTGTGCCTAGCCTGCCTCTTGTTAGTATGTGGTGTGTGTGTGTTCCCTGCCTGGAGGGACCAGAAAGTTATCTCGTGCAGGGATGTCTGTCCCTAATAGTTAAATATTAGCCTGGTAGGATTCCCTTGTGTCAAGGGAATAACTGTTAAGCTGTGATACTAATCCTGGTAAAAAACCCCACACCTGCTTCACATGATGTGACAACGTGGTAGCTCTCGGGGCTCACCTGTGTGAAAGCTCTGCTGCCCCGCAGGTGGCGGTAGCGCTCTGGCAGAGAGGACCCCCGACCCAAACTTCTGGGAGTAGTACTTGGTTTTAACTTGGCAGTAAAAGTAAAACCAGTCAATTTCCTTTTTTTCCTTTTTTCTTTTTTCCTTTTTTTTTTTTTCCCTTCTTTTTTTCCCTCCTTTTGTTTGATGGAAAATACTCGTTTTCATTTGGTTGCTGGATGGCATTTTAGACAAAGAGTCTCTTTCAAAGGGAAAATTATGCAAGGAGAACTCCAAAAGCTAACACCCGGTCAGGGTTTGTCCTGCAGTAAGGTGCTGGCTAGTTTGCCATTTTGCTGTGTAGTGCCACCATGAAACGTTGCTAGTGGAGATGTCTTCACTCACAAGTAGGGAGCAAAAGTACCCATATAAAAGGTGAAGAAATCTTCAGGCGTTTAAAATGGCCACATTCAGGTTTTATTCAGTTCTGGCTCTCTGCATTTCACTGTTTGTAAGAGGGGATAAATGTTAACCTGCTGTACTAGTTATAACTTCTATGTTTGAACGTCTTTTCCATTTGTTCTCAAAATGAAATCATGTTTAATTTCCCTCTTCTTTTTGCATGTATTTTATAATTTTTTAAACTAGATTTGTATCTGGTATTCTTAAGTTCAGCCATTCTAAGGTATCATACAAATGGGAAAGATGAAGAATGCTTTTCTATAAAGCAGCCACTTAATGCTGTTTAATGTAATTACTTAATGTTAAAAAATTATATTTGAGCACTATATTTACGTTTTTTGTTTGCATGCCCACTGCAGTGTGCAAAGTGTGTTAAATATAATATAAATAGTCTTAAAAGAATTTTAATTTTTGAGAGTAGTTAGATTGTTTTCATGTGTAATAGCAGAATGGGAAAGGCTTATACATATGAGCATTACTTCTAATGTAAGTTGAACTAAGATTTTTTTTACTGAGGAAGGCATTTCAAAGAATCCTGAGAATGTTCCACAGATATGCAGAACAGTTAGGAATCAGTAATAGCTGGATTGAGTCACATTGGATGTACTTTGACTATTCAGCTGTGGGTGTACTTTAGATTTTGGAGTATGTGTTTAATAAGAGTAAGATGGACTTTTTACTTTTATTCACATTAATAATGTTAGAAAATTAGTTAACGTTTGAAAATTCTTATAGTTAGTAACTCCTAGTTTGATCATCCTCAAGTGTTTTATCAAATACTTCATGCAGTTACAGTGTAAAATGACACTGAAATGGTAGAGAACTTAGAATAATTTAGGTTTTCAAAAGCACTAAAATAAAAAGTGTTATTAAGGTATGCCCTTGCATATAACTACCTCAAAGGGTGATAAAATGAGGAGAGAAATGGATTCAAAATGCTTGAGCACAATTACAGGAATTAGTTTCCTAATTTAGTAGTTTTTAAATAATACATTATCAATAAGGAACAGAAAGTAGTTTTGCAGAGAATCTTGTTTTCTAGAATGGTTGATATGAGTAACAGCAATTAAAACTACTTCTGAAATTGAAGTAGAAGTTTTATGAGTTATTATTAATATAAATAATTAAAGCTGTAAATGGTGTAAATAACCAGACCTTGTCCTAAGAGTTGTCCAAAGCTTAGCATGTGTCATTCAAGTAGAGCTCAGAACTACAGATTAAACTTCTAAATCAATTGTTTGAGTGATCAGTTTGGTATTATATAACTGGAAACATGCAAAGCATTTTAATTTCTTCAAGAGCTATGTTGTGAGCAATTTGCTTAGTAATAGAAACCTACAAAAAGCATATACCATTATTATTACCCAGAATCCAATAGAAGACGGTTTTTCAAATTATTACCATATGTGTGTAGGAGCTGCTTTGTACTGTAAAGTTATTTTAGATATCAGAATAATTTGTTTTATACTTTGAGTTCCTCACTGTTAAAATGTCCCCTTAGATTTACTATTACTCTGACTGTTGTGTGATACACAGTAAAAAAATAGCTTACAATAAAAGAAATTTAAAAGGAATTGAAATTCCAGATTGAATGCAAAATGTGCCAAATGAAGTAATGGTATTTGCAGGGATATTGTGTGAGAGCAGTAGCTGTGGGGAAACTACTGTAAAACTGTTAAATGTGCTTCCCCTCCCCCTGCTGTCCTTAACCACTGTTAAAAAAAGATTGAGAAAATAATGCAGTTTGGACTGGCTGACAAACATTCCCGCAGAGAAATGAACGCATTATAAAAAATATATTAGAACTATTACCCATATTTTTCTTATTGCTTCTATTGATGTGCAAATTCATGGACAGCTTTTAGCAAGGAAAGATTACTGGAAAAGGCTTTTTTTGTACTTCTCCATGTTTCATGTTGAACAATCTTCTTGGGACCCAGCAGACAATAACTGAAGCAAAGGAAAAGTATAATTTTATAATGCCGTTTTCTTAAACTAATGCTTTTGTCTCTGAGATAGTGCAGACTTCAAGGATGTCATGACTGTTGGAAAACTTAATTGAAGTGAGGTCATTTTAAGGTGGAGTTTCTGAATGCACATTCTGTAATGCTGACATTAACTCAGAAGTTAAGCAAAGCATAATGTACATAGGTAAATCACCTCATTGATTTAAATTGATCTCATTTGATAGACTGATTAGCTGCAGATGACTGCCAGCTTAATCAGGAATCCATCCTTAATAGGGAGGACTATTTACAAACCACTTTTGAATAAATCATCAAAGATTTATTGCTAACTCTGTAGCTATATTTCTTCATGCTCCTTTGATTTACATTCAGGTGTCCTCATGGATCTTTCCTTATTAGATTAACAGATGCAAAACTTTGGGAAAAAGTTTTAAGATGGTCCAAAGCCATTGCTGGGAAAATTCTAGAAATTGTCTTGTTTTCAGAAGTTTTCTTTCTCCAGTTCTAAAAAAGGTCTTGATGATATTTTTGTTGTTGTGGGCCTTTCGTTGTAAAAAAAAAAAAAAAAAAGTAATTTTTTTGTTTTAATTTGATAGCAAAGTGTGGGGCAGTGTATTTGGTAGCATGCAAACATCTACCTTAATAATACCCCATTTTTGAAGAATTTGCTGTGCCCCCAACCAGTATGGCAAAGCTCCTTGCAAACATTTGGCAGGTGTTAATAAAAATCCTGTGTATTAGGTGCTGTTTTCATACCTTACTAAGATTGTCTTGTGGTGCAAGTATTCATAACAGTCTGTCTCCTAGCATTGTTCATAGGGAGAACTCAGGGTTAGCCCTGTGTATTTGTTTCATGTGCCATCTAGAATTCTGTAAATGTAGCACAGGTTTGTGTTGTACAGAGCTTTTTGGGCATAAGAAAATTAGGATGAGCAGTTCTGCATGTAATTCAAACAACAGACCCACTCCTGAGCAAGGAAACCAACTGTAGTTGACAACAAATATTCAAGTAGTGAGAGAAACCAGGACTCATGCTTTGTTCCAGTTCCTGCTGATAGTTTACAGTTTGTCAGAAAGTCTCTTTAGGATGCAAGCCCCAAGCTCACTGGTAACAAAAAAGTGGGGACATTCACAGGATGGCTGCTAACACAGGTACTGGATATCTAAGCTGAAAATCAGTATTGTCTTCCACTTTCTTTTCTTCATGTATTTGTTGGGGTAGTCTTGGCATCTGCAGCCTTATGATGTTCACAGAGACAGCTTCCTTTTACAGTTTTTGTAGGGAATGCTAAAAAATCGCATGTTAAAAATTGCAGTGGTAGATGGAAGCTTTTGTGTGGCAGTAAGCAGTAGTCCCCAAAAAGAAGACTGTTTCTGTTTAAGATGAGCTTGTATAGTAGATCAGGGGAACATTGTGTTTGAGCTCTTTTGTGTGCATTGTGTTCCAGAAGGCAGTTCAGATTTGTATGTTCCAGCTTCAGTGAAGGGCTGACTGGAGGTACCTGTTGTCCAAAAAAAAACCTCACAAGCAGCTTCTATATGTTCATAGTTCAACAAGGAGATTTATTTCTTTCACTGAGTAACAATTGCTTTCTGTAGAAAGAGAAAGCCCAAACTTACCTGCAGCAATTACTTATTTGAATAGTGCTCAGTAAGGTCTTCATTCCTGTGTGCAGTTATAGCTGTACAGAGCTCAGATGATCTCAGTTACAGCACAGTTTTTCCAGATTATTTGATTGCAGCTGTAAAACCACCACTAGGATTGTGGCCTTAGTGAGCTATAAAAAGACATTTTGAACAGTACAATTGGACCTCCAGTGATCAAAATTAAACTGTGACATCTGTTGGCTTTCATAATTACTATGACCATGGAAAATTTCGGTTTGAGGTTTCCTATCTGTGTGTTCTTGAGCCATGCTACAAGACTGTGTAGGAGACCAGAGAGCATTCTATTTCTTTTATATAGCTACTTACCTTTTAATAAGTATTGTACTGGAGGAGGCATTAGAAAGGTATTGGTGTGTGTAAGTTAAAAGCAGTTTTGTGAATTCTATATGAATTATAGCTTGAACACTTATATAAATGCAGTATTTTACAAGGATTTAATTAGTGGGATAGCAAATTAGGCCTTCTTGCCTAAATCACTTTTTATATCTAAGAGTTAAATTTGATCTATCTTTGCTTTTTATGGCAGTTATGGTTGGTGCAAAGGCAGAATCTCCTATAAGACATTCTAAGGATGGAATAAGAGCAAATTACTGGTATTTACAGTATATATAACATTGTGGTTACAAAATGAATACAGGCTTTTAATTTAATTAAAAGTAGGCATTTTAAAAAATAAAGTGAAATTAGCTTTCTCCTAGTATTTTCTGTTAATGTCTATGCTGGTCTTTACTGTTCAGTTTCTCTTCTGTTAGGAATAACCTTCAAATTAAGCAAACTGCTGGCAGTAGTCCCTATTGTCTCATAGTTTCTTAAATACTTTCCTACATAGTGCATTTGCGTTGTACAGATCAGATAAACAAAACAAGTGAGATTTTTGTCGGGGCAATGAAGCACTTTTCCCTGGAGAGAAAAGAGGCTATAGTGTAGCTAATAAAACACTCACTTGTATTGATTCAGAGGAATGGAAGGGGAATGCTCTAGATCCATGTGGTTTCCTTTCAGAAGGATACTGCAGGGAACAGCCAGCCAGGGGTTGAAGCCAGCACAGTAGCTCCAATAGCTGCCAAAGAATTGGTTAGGGGAGCTATTGATACCATCAAAGCCCTAAAGCTGTCTTTGTGAGCATCTTCCATCTGTTCATGATTTCTTCTAACTCCCCTTTCCCTTCCCTTACTTGATATTCCATTTAGCAAATTCCTTTTCCTGCTTATTAACCTAAATATTTTAACTTCAAAAGACTTAAATGAGTAAATAGGTTACAATTGTCTGGTCTGTTTAGCTTGTTTGTTCTGATCCTTTCCATTGATTGTACAGATTCACAGATTCCGAGGATCCTTTAGTCATCTAAGACAGATCCATTCTTAGGTATGGTTGCAGTAAGTGGGAGTAATATTAATAAACATGTCTGAATTAAGGAAAAAGGTAGTTATTGCCTCTGTGATTCTTCCCAATTTCTTACTAAGCTTTATTTTTTTGTGCAGAGACTTGAAGGGTGTTATAGTCACTCTGAGTGATGATGGGCATCTTCAGTGTTCATACCTTGGAACTGATCCTTCACTCTTCCAGGCTCCTAAGGTGGATTCTAGGGAAATAAACTATGAAGAAATGAATGCTGAAATGAAAGAGCTTCAGAAAATTATCAGAGAGGCCACAAAAACACAAGGTATGCTTCTTTCTTATTCTATATTTTTACAGTCTTAAATACTCCTGACTACATACTTTTATGCTCCTGACTTTCCTTTTAGCACTTAAATTTTTTTTGTTTTCAGACTTTACCTGTAGTTACATTTATATAGAAAATTTAGTATTTAAGAAAAATAAATAAATAAAATCCCAGACTGTAAGGCCCTTGGATAAAGGGTGTTTTCTTTGTATTTTCATAATGCTGTTGGAAGGTTCAAGATGTTTACATCAGGTTGCAGGTAATTCTCACTAGTTCAAGGGTTTGGAATGAAAACTTGACAGAGCATAGAATATCCAAAGGTAAGGAAACTTGAAGAAATTCAAATATCTGATATAGTTAGGCTTCAGAGAATGTAAAAGTATTGCCAAATTCTGGTTTATTATTACAAATGCTATCTTAAGTTATGAAATTAACAAAAAATGACTTTTTTAAAAGCAACTTTTCTGTTGGTTTAACTATTCAAAAGCATAGTTGTAGAACATAGTGATATATTGTTACCCACATAACTGATGATGATAATTTTTGAAATTTATATACATTGCTAATAACTTGCATTGATTTTATTCAAGTAGGGTCACATAATTTCTACAGACATCCTTCAAAGTTTGTCTTTTCATAACTGAGTTTTTAAACAGCCTGACTTGCACAGGGAATTAGAAGCATGTGATTTTACAGGAAACTATGGAAAGATCTGCAACAAATAGAAGAAACAAATTAAAATCTTTTCCTGATGATAGTTAGCATGTTCTTAAAATGCATTAAAGAAATAGTCATGGCTTTCTATGTGAAAAAAAAGTGAAAAAGCTTGCAGTTGAAATTCCTAGAAAATAAAAATTATTTATCTGCAGGCATGAGTTTGATTCTACAACACAAAGATTTCTTTGTTTTGTAAATTCCATGTAACTTCATCCATTATCATGGTAGAGTAATATCAGGATTTTAATTTTCCAAATCCACTAAAGTATTATTTAAGTATACAGATGTAGATAAATTCCACTGATTTTTACCACAGTCCATCTTTGTCGGTATTTGACAATTTTGTCTGTCTATCATAACCAAAAGGATAAAAAGCATGATGAAAAGAACAAATCCATTTGAAGTGGATTGTAAGTTTCAACATGTTGTGTGGAAGATCTAAAGAGAGAGAAAGGAACTGTAGCTGTCCTTTTAAAATTTTGTAGTAACCGTCATGGTATGAATGACAAGCTTACTATGAATATTGTTGATTTTTTTCACCATTCTTTCTTCTGAATTTCTTTTTGTTCTTCAGTTTGTCTAATCTGATCTAAGTGGTATTTTCAGATGAGTTTTTATGAATGCTCGTTTTGTTGTGGAGAGATGCCCTAATGATGTTGTGTTTGGCTTTAACTGGATGTAAAGCTTGTGAGAGAACCTTTTTATGCAACAAAACATTTGACTTATGAAGAATGCCTGTAAATTTTGGATGTTTTGGCTTTGTTTTATTTTGGCTTTTTTTTTTTCCTTAAAACTTTAGCTTGAACCTTGGTTGCTGCTAAGTTACTCCTAAGCACAATCTTTAACATGACCCATTGACTTGTCTTTTGAATTCTTGTTGAATCATGCTTGTGCAGTAAGAGCTTGTGTTGTTTTGAAAATATCTACCCTTATATGGAAATAATTTTTCTTTGTTTCATTTTGACTTTCAAAGGTGGAAGGTATTTAGAATTAGGTCATCGTATT
>VZTN01023870.1:0-12302 GCA_013400515.1 Erpornis zantholeuca
ATGCTTACTTTGAAAATTATTAAATAAAAACAGGTTTTGAGTAGGACTGACAGTTGAATGGGTGATATTTAATGCTGCACTGAAGTCTTAAATTTCCTGCTATTTTCATACCTGACTGACTGTCCTTAAAGACAGATTTTTTGAAAGTCAGTACTGTTGTACTGTTGCTGTGTGCTTTTGGTATACAAAAGTGGTAATTCAGATGTTGACTTTGACATCCTGAAGTGAAGGGCTATTTTCTACATGAGTATGGAGTTCCAAAAGATATCTAAAGCTTTTCTTTTCCTTGTTCTTCTCCCTTGAGATTCAAGCCTCCAAATTTTTTCTCAAGTAGATACTCATAATGAGAAAATAAATTAGAATGCATTCCATACTGTTCAGAGTACTAGTAGCAGTTTATCTGTTTGAATTATATAATTATTTATTTGTAATTAAATGGTTATGTGCTTTCAAAAAAGGGGTTCATATAAAGATTTTATAGAGCATATTCTATCCTACACTGAAATAAGTGTGTTCCTTTATATAGTTGAAATAAAAATCAGGTTTCTATCTGCAAGAAAAAAAAATTGAAATGCTGCAGAGGAAATATTTCTGGAGAAGTATTGTGCTAAGCAACATTTGGCAAGATTTGCCATACAGTTGAAAGATTGGTTTGCTTTTAAAAGTTTGGCAAGATGAGCAATTTTTTTTGAGGACATGCAGATCTTTTACTAAACTTGAAATGCCTTTTAAAAGACAAACATTTCATAATCTCTGTATCGGAATTTGTGGTAATGCAAATTCATAATATATGTTAATGCTTCCTTCATTAGCTTTGATGTCTAATTTTGCAAAACATTAAATTTTCTATGAGCTAAGTGACACAAATTTTCCATACTTTAATTTCTTTCTGAATAATAAAACCAAAACAAGCTAGAATGCTCTGGAGTGACTTACACCGAGCTCTGTCAGATTTATTGATATAAAATGTTTCACGTTTTGTTTGTCACAGTTTGTTAGAGTTAGGAGCGAGTTAAATCTGTATCTGGAATTTTAACATGTGAGTCACAGCGAGATCTTCAATAACAAATGTTTTGACTGGGTGTCCCAGGTGGACAAAAAAATTGGCCACTTAGATTGCACTGAAGAACAGTTCTGTAGTTCTCTCTTGACCTTAATTTTTTATTAATGTTTTATTGTTTCCTGTATGGAGAGAAAAAACCCAACCAACATTCACACAGCTTCTTTTATGGTCATGATTCACCACTATGGCAATCGAGCAAACCTTGGAAGAATACTGTGTGGGGCTTTGCCAGTGCTTTGAAGTGCAGGCAGCCAGAGCTGTTTGGACATGGTTTGACTTGAATGTTGTGCTAATGTGTGATTTCCAAAGTTCCTGCTTGTGGTTCTCCACCCAGAAAAAAAAAAAGACAATCACAATGCACCCTCATACTTTTTTCCTACAAATAAGAAATACATAATAATGAAGAGGCATTGGTAGTCTTAAAAATGCAAATTGCTATCTTATGCATAAATAATTCTTACAAGTAAAGAAGTCAAAGACAGAATTAGCTATCTATAATGTTAAGAAAAAACTCTGAATGTTGTCCTGATCCTGTTTTTGGTATATCTACAAATGGTTTGAAATTCCAGTTTAGTAGCTTGGCTGCAATTTTACAATATACTGAAGAATATAGATTTCATTGGGAACAAGTACTTGTCTCAGGTAGGAAATCTTCCTCTGGCATTTGGCTAAAACCATAGAAAGAACAGACAAGTAACAGCTCAAATTTTGTAAAAATTTTGGTATTTAATGGAGAGCATCTCTGTAGTGAAGATCCATTTGTAACTATAACTGCATGGAAGGTTTCCTAAAATAATCATAATTATGTTAACTTTTATTGAAAGTGAAAATTTGACAACTGACCTGCAAATTTCAACTGATGCAATAGTAAGCAGAAACAGGCTTGTCACAGGCTTCAAAATGTCCAGTCAGCTGGAAATGGACAGGATTGCTTTGTTTCTGTTTTCTCTTGAAGCCCATATACCTTTAAGCTTTGTTTGATCTAAGTGGAAAGCAGCTTTCTCTCTGGTTCAGTTTTCAGTCAGATTATTTGTCTTCTATTGCTTGGTAAACGTGAGACTTGGTAAATGCTGGCTGCTTGAACTTGTGCCCTCTGCCAAGGATGAGCACTGACAGATGTGTCACTACATTCTCTGATAGATTAAGCACAGCTTTTCCTTTTGCCCCCTTTTTACTCACTCAGGGTTTATAGTTCACCTCTTAGAAAGATGTGATAGTTGAAGGAGACAAGCACAGGTGTGAAAATTTCATAAAATCAATGATTCTTTGTATTAGTTGGCATCTATCATACAGCTGAGAAAACACTGAATATACTGTGTATACTTCCCTTCCTCAGTTCTAATGTTGTTCTGGGCATAGTCTGTGTTCTCTGTGCCATTCCCTTCTGTACATAACTTTGCTAAATTATGTTGCATACATGTCTGTGTCACAGTTCTGAAGCCAGTTTCCTTCTCATTTGGCTGGCCCTCAGTTGGCAAAGCACACCTCACTGTTCCTTCTCCATGCTCAAGTTTTCTGTGTTTCTGTGATCCACAGCACTTCTCAAATGCTTTAGCTTTTGTGGTCTGGTTGTAGCTGTTGATCTTCCTTTCAGTTTTGGGGGAAATCTGTAGCTTAAGACCCTGGCTTGCAGGAAGAGTTTGGGTGAATTTGTTGCTGTCTGGCTCAGACACTCCATTGTCCTTTTATGTTCTCTCTTAACTGGAAGCTGCTAGGGTGGGATATTTTCCACAGCCCCATGTCTGAGACATGGATGACTCAGCCCTGACAGCATATGGCTGATTTCACATCCTCTTAATACCTCTTAGGTATTTAATGATACAGCAGTTTCATAACCACAACCACAATTCCTACTTTGGGATAGATTTCCTACGTTGGCACAGATGCTTTTCCAAAGGTAGTTTCTTAATAGTTCTGAGTATTTTACCTACAAGCTGCAGTGGCATTCTGTGTTTCATACAATTCTTACTCACCTGACTGCTTCTCATGTGAAGAAGATGTAGGAGGCATTAGTGTGGAATAAAATAAGAAAAATTAGAATTACATCACATAACTTCTAAGTAGAAAAGCGATCTACAAAAGCAGCCAGCAGCTGCTTTATATAAATCTTAAGATATAACCAGTACTTCTCTGAGCAAGAGAATCTAACACTGATTATGAATCAGAAACATGAAAAAAACCAATAGACACATAGAAGGCTAGAAGCTTGGAAGTGTAATTCTGGCTTCGAAAGTTGTGGCTTCAAAAGCCACATATTTTCTTTCCTGCTGTTGTTTCAAAGAGAATCATAGCATTATCTGTTGTTTTCAACTTGCACACAATAAACTTCCAGACAGGAACAGTCGTCCTGATCCTGGCTTCATACTCCTACCTTGTTGTTAGACCAGTTCAGGGAAGTGAACTGGCAGAAAATAATGCCCTTTTGTAAGGATAACGTATTGCTTGCTTCACTCCTTGAGCTTACTGAAAAAGATAAAGCAGGGTCCTTTTGACCAGCATCTTGTCAGGAGATGCTGGTTTGGGGACAGGGAAGAAGAATGTGTGACCAGAGACAAGAGAAGCCCCTAATGGTAGTGCCTAAGGAGTTGCATTGCATTAGGTCCATCATCCCCACTTTCTCTGTTATGTTGAGCATTTTCAAATTAAATTGCTTTACTTAGATTTTCCCAGACTACTGAACATATGAACTTATTAGCTAAAACTCATAGTGTTAAAAACTCTTTTAGAAGTTGAAAGAGCACTGAGAAGGAAGAATTATTAAGAGGCAATTTTAAGTGTTTTAATTTTATAGCAATTGTGCATTTTATTGTATCTGCTTGTATCTCGTAATGTTAAATATATTTCTTGCATATGAAGAATATAATGGAGAGAAATTTAAGCTTCAGATTCTGCAGGATTAGTGTTTTGGCACACAGTCCAAATGTCTACAAGTTCTAAATGAGTACTCCTAGAAGTTATGCTGCTGTACCAAATACCCACACGTGATAGTCTGGGATGTAGTTTGGGTAACTGTGAATACCGTAGCAATCCTTAAAACAAACAAACACACAAAGTCCAAATAAACTTCAATTTTTTTAAAAAAGTAAACTAGGGATGTGTGTTCTCTATTGTCCTTATTGAAAAACAAAGGTCTGGCAACTTTATTCTTTGAAATACTGGCATGACCCAAAGGCTTGGAATTGAGATTTGATATTGGCAGGAAAGTGACTTGCCTGTTGAGCATGTGTTTGTTGTTATATCTGTGAAAAATCTACATATTTAACCAAGCCTTAACCCTTTTGGGCATAACTCCTAGTCTGATCTCTGCTTGCTAGATTTAAACAGCAAAATCTTTGATAATTGTATTCCCAGTTATTTCCATAGCTTTCTCCACACGAAGGATGTGCATGTGGAGCTGTTGGGTACTCTCTGTCCCCTCACAGGTCTCAGTGTGACTGGACTGCAGATGTCCTGGCATAATGAATTGAGAAACCTTTAACTGCTGTTGAAAGTAATTCAGCTGAACCCAACAGGCTCAGGAAGGCAGTTCCATTTACTGGGGCTTGAGGATGATAAAAAGTTAGTAAAAGGAGACATCCCAAGACTATCACAACCATCTCTGAAGTGTTTGACCTCACCTGGAGAACGCAGGTAGGTGAATTTCTTGGTTCCAGAGTTCACTTCATGTGTCAGCTCTGCAGCTTATCTGTCCCATTCCAGGGCTGCAGAACCAAAGGAATGTTGGCCTTATTTGATATTGGCAGCAGTTAATGATTACAAAGTGTTTGCAGTTACTCAACCTTTTCACCTGCTGCTAAGAGAGTTAAGAGACATGATAGTTAAATCTGATTATAATGGTTTAAAGGTTCTGATTAAATGGTTTAATGTGTTCTGTCCAAGGCATTCTGGAAAACTACTGAATTGCAAAAGTTCTGAACTTGCTTTGTCTTTGTGAGTTAGAGATTTCTCTTTACGGAATCAACTTTATGTGTGAACCACCTTATATGAGTTACTGGTAGCTGTATAAATGAATTCTTTTCAATGATTTAGAATTAATTCTGTTCTCTGTAGTTCCTGTCACTTCTTATAGTAGTTATTTATTAAATAAGTATGAAGTGTAATGATGTTAATCATACAGAAATCGGAGCAATTTAGGATTTCTCTAAGAATCCAGATGTTTGAAAAAAAAATTTCTTTAAGTAAATAATTCACTGGGATGGGAACATCAGTTTAATGTCGACCTTTCTCAGGCCTGTATCATCTTTAATAATTAAGATTTTTGGTGACTAATTTTTTATGATTAATCTGTTTAAATATTGGGCTCCTGACTGCACTATGACTAAGCAGTCTGGATACTTAGATCTTAAACTGAGAGAAGAAATAATTCATTATTCATACAAAACTATGCAGAGAAATAAATCTTGAGCAACAAAATTCCAAGCAACTCATAACCACACATAAGTGCACTTATAAAGCTACATGTGGAACTTGCAAAGGGAATCAAGAAGTCATCTCTCACCTTGTGCTGTCTTCAGTGTCTGTCAAAAATTAGTGCAAACTGTTAAAAATACTGAGTACAATATCTTAGTACAGTTTGCACACAAATAGATGCCTATGTCAAGTGCCACAAAGGAGAGAATAGGGCCCCCAAAATCACTTACTTTTAGCTCCAGGTTTTACTTTATACTTTCATTTTTATGGACATAAATATAATACTTAGAATTAAATAATCTATGTGTGTGGTCCCCCTACTCCAAGGTATAAGTATTCAAACAGATTGATATATATTCCAATGAGAAGTTCAGCAGGTTTTTTGTACGTTAATGATAGTTTATGGTAGTGAGAACAGTTGTATTTTAAATATGCAGAAAATATAAAGCAGAGTGTCTTATTTTAGTGAAAAAAGAAATACATAGATGATCCCATGCATGGCTGCCAAAAGCATGACTTATAAATGAATAAAAATAGTGTAAGTGTTGAATTCCATTCCTTGTTTTCCCCTGTAGAATGGGATGTTTTCTTTTTTGCATGAGTGGCAATGAAAGTGCATGACTTAAAAAAACAAAAAAACCCAACAAACAAACAAAAACAAACTCAAAAATAACCCCAAAAAAGAATTGCAGTTATTTCACAGACCAACTTCTGACTCATGGAGACCACAGTCTGAGAAGCTCTGATTGAAAAGGTTAGATTTTAACCAGCTGAATTTCACTGAAAACTTGGAGAATGAGACAAATGGCAGTTACAACATAATTTATCTTGATAACCAGACTCACTTACCACATTCCCATAGTGCAAATATTTGTGTGACTAGGTTTTCTGGTGCTTTTTTTGCCTACTCTGAGTCCTTGACAGCTTTTCTGTGTGGCTTTCTAATGTGCATTTCTTCTGGGCTTTTCTCAGAGATATATTGAAGAACATGAGAGAAACACAAAGATTTTATTGCTCATGTTTTATTACCAGTTCCTCATTATCTTTACCTGCTGTATTTTAAATGCACACACTGTGAGATAATACAGATAAAGGCACAGCACATAACAGAAGTGTATAAAGAGTTTCAGAAAGCAGAGGTTCTAACCGAGGGGCATTATTTTGTACATGTGGTTCAGGACTATGGAAAAAGAATTAGAAGTCTTGTTTAAAACTTCTGAAATTACTGAGAATTTTGTGGAGTGTTTAATTCAGATTTTTTTTATTTCGAATTGTTCACATCTAAAAGCTAGTTAAAGGACTTTGCAAATGTATGTAATTTTGTCAGTGATTGATTGTATAGAAGAATATATCTTTGATGTCAAAATAGATTAAAATTCATAATGGTTATATTTTAGTTTTATAAGCCTTTCAGAAAGTGAGAAACATCAAAAAATTGGGTGAATATGTGTAGTTTTGAATTTATTTTTAAGATATGAAAATGAATCTTTGAACAGCTGTGGTATGTCAGGGACTTGAGTGGATAAAGAGGAAATAAGCCAACAACAACTGAATATTTGTGGGGATTTTAAATATTATATAACAAACACGTGCCATCTTAGAAGCAATGTTCCAGGGTACATCAGAGATAGTTGGGACAGATTTGGAATCATTGCTATTGTTCCCAGGGCAGTTCTTCTCCACACTGCTGTGGTCCATGGCTGTGTGAGTGTCCCCGAGTCCCTCTGAGTGTCATCTCCTCCTGAGGAGCTGCCATCCCAGGAGAGGGCAGTGGGAAGGACACCTCTGTTCCCGAGGTCACAACTGCTGCTGGCACACATTCCGGGTTTGTTCTCACTGTAGCCACCATAAAGTACCACAGTGTGTACACAGCAGCCACTTCAATCCAGTATACTCTGAAGAGACAAGATACCCTTAGACATTCTCACTTAGTAGAGAAAAAAATGCTGTGCTAGGAGCACAGTGCTTTTCCTCAAGCTTCTCAGGAAATACTTTGTAGTCATTTTAGCACTGAGAGGCCAACAAACACATTATAGAAATTTGTTTTACCAAGAAGTTAGGCATGAAAAGTAGTCACTGTCACAAATTATCTTCTTATCAGGTTTGCTATCCCACTTAGCTGTTCCAAACTCTACATTGACAGATTCCATTTTAGCAATCAAAAATTCCATTTTAGCAATCTGGAATTTGTCCCCTTTACTTCTGAAGCCATATGAGAGGGAAATGTCTGTATATTTCCAGTTGCCACAGAAATCTTTGTTTTACTGAAATCTTCAGAATTATTTTATAATTTCTATCGAATCCTTTCTTTTAAGGTTTTTTTTTGGGGGGGGATAGATGGAATATTTTTTAAATATGTAATATACTTTCATAATAAGAATAATAATTAAATATTAGAAAGGAGTAGAGAGGTATTGACAATAACAGATTGAAAAACTGTAAGACTAAAATTATACAAGAGGCCTACTAATTATTTACAGTTGGCTTGATGTTATGAGGGATTCTCAATACAGAAGTTGTAGCAGGAGTTGATATTTACAGGACACATGTAGTACTTACCATCTTATATATTCCTTACAATACAATTCCCAGATACTATGATGAACCAAAAGACAAAAAAAAAAAAAAATGTGCTCTTGTTTGGGATTTTTTGTTGTTGGTTTTGAGTTTGGTTTTTTTTTTAATGACAAGGTGGAACTTTCCTTTTAAAAAGATGAAAAGTATAATAATAATAATAATGAAATAGCAGACTTGTTGAGGCAAACACATTGAAGTCATTCAGAAAAATAACTGCATGACATCACAGGAGAAAGATAGAACCAAAAAAGGGTAAGTTTTGTAGGCCAAATAGCTTCTATTCATTCCCAAAGAATTTCTCCTACTCGTACAAGAATTGGAAGAAAGAAAGAAAGAAATAAAACCATCCTTGGAAGCTCACAAAATACAAATATGTTGTCCCACATAGAAAAGGTCAAAAAAGTAAGGATAAAAAAAAATAAAGCCATGACTCTAATCAAGAATGCTTGCTGAGAAATACTGACTTGCTGCTTAAAAAAACAGTTCAAGTTACTCCCAGTAATCCAAAGAACTCCTGGAGCCATTGTGAATCACTATATGCTTTTATTATCTTATATTTTCAGCAGACTAGTATTTGCATATTAAAGGATGATTTTTGCCACATTTTTCTATCTTGATCTCGCAGAGCAGCAGGAAGAGTTTTACACCTGAATGAATTTAGCAAGGTGATTCCCAGGCACATGCTTGGCACTAGGAAATGTCAGAAATGTGAGCTGCTCCACAAGCTGATCTGTGCCCTGTAGCTTATCCTGTGCTTAGGCAAGGAATTGTGTTGTCTAAACCACCCCACAGAGCTGAGGAGGAAGTGAAGCATTTGGGTTCAGAAGGCTTCCAGGACTAAAGTACTCCATAATCTCAGGTTCCATGCCCCTTGACACATCCAGGCTACTTTGAAATCAATGCTGTGCTAAATACCATCAGGTAAATCTTGCCACAGGCCTGTTTATCTGCCCTGTTTCTTTACGTGTCCTATTACTATTTTTGGCTTTCTGTATTTCAAGGTCATCTGTCTCTGGACAGGTACCTGCTCCCTGCCTCTTTCTTGCCCTACATTGTCCAGTGATGGCCAGTTGCCATCACTGCTCCTTCCCTCCTGTTGTTTGCAATTTTCACATCATGTTGTTCAATCCATTATCTTAAAAGAAATCTTATTTGTCCTTGAATGTGTGCAATATGCTTAAAAATGAGAATATTATCAAATTAACATATAAAAGTCCTTGAAATTGGTATTTCTGTGGATGTTGTTAAGCTCATGCACTATGTTAGTCACAGCATTCTCCTTTTATTAAATAGAATGAAGGGGCTGCTCTTCTCAAGGAGAAAATGGAACAGCAAAAGAAAAGTGTCAGAAGTTTATGAAAGGAGGAAGGTAATATCGATAGGGAAGTGGCTGTGTTGTCTGAAAGCTGAAAAGGAACTTGTTTAAATGGATATAGCTGGACAAGATTAGGATAGCTGGGTACCTTTTAGTGCACATATATAAGTAATCACAATTATTTTCTTCAATTGTACTGGGGCTACCTCCAGAACGTGGTCCATCTTAAAGTAGTGTTACTGTCATGCTGGAAAGTAGTTTCCAGAAATAACACCTAAGGCTTCAGAGATATATTGGTGCTTAAAAGCAGATGTGCTGGCTTCCTGACATATGGACTTTGATAAGCTTTAATGACAAAATAATGACAGAGAGTATTCGAGACACTCCTAGCTTTGTGATATAAAGCCAAACAATGGCAGTCCTAGAGTGCCGAAATACTAGGAAGGAAGTGCCATTCTTGGAGAAACTTACTCAGATCATGAAAACTGCTCTTTTAACACCATGCAGAGTTTGAAGGCAGCAGACCAAATCAGACTAAAAATGTTGGTATAATGATGAGCAGTGTCATTTGAATGTTTTACAGTACTAATATGAGATTGTTAAACTTCTGGGCACAAGCTTTGCACTGTGAAAATATGGTATTACTGTTACCAGTCATTTTGGTTCCATTTATTTATATGCACGTGTGGATTTAAAATCACAGTTGTACTGTGGCATGTATGTATCTTAGGTACTTCATATATATTTTCCTAAAGTTTTAATGTTAAGGTTAAGGAACATTTCTAACTTGTGAAGGATGTGAGTCTAAACTTCTCAGTAATTTTTTTGGCAAGACAAGATGCATCCTTTATGTGATTTTTGGAGGCAGATGAAGTGACATTAACCTACACATATTCAGATGAAAGCTGCATTTAGCTGCAAACTTGGAGAGTAAATGCTAGTATAAAATAATTATTTTGCTACCATTATGCTTACAAAAGATTTCTGCAGTAGCAATGTTGTTGCCGTGATAGTCTTCAATGCTGCACGATGTGCTACACAATGCAAACTGCTGCCTGTAGGCTTCCATTTGGTTTGCAGCTGTCTGTAGTTCTGCAGGATTGGTTTTAGGGAATCACCAATTTAAAAAAACCAAAAAAATCCCAAACAAAACACCCAACATTAATTTCAGATCTATGAGTTGTGTGTATTCAAACATCTATTTCTGATGGCTCCCAGGTAATTCTGTGAGCTGATTGTTCTGATCCTTGTCAACTCAGAGAGTAAGATTTTATCTCTTCTGTAAGAACGTTCTCACTCCACCTTTTTAAAAATTGGCTGTTTAGTTAGTTACTACAGAGTTCCTGAAGAGTCAGTTCCCAGGGAACAGCCACCAGTTTTTTTCCCATAAACAAGTAGTCACTTCCAGAAGGCAGCTTTTCTGCTTTCCATTTTCCCCAGACTGTACAGACAGTGCAGATTTAGATGAACAATTTTATTGGTGTACCTACAAAAAAATCAATTGCCCTGAATCATGACAGTAAAGGGTCCTGCTTCTTCTGCCTTGTTTTCTTACAATGGTAGAAGGCACTGAGAAAGTCTTCCAATTAGTATTTTATGCCCTCAGAGTCCTCTTTAGAGAGCCTGTGTGAAATATGCATATGTGGTAGCAACTAAAAAAGGAAAAACCTTTTCTTCTGCACTGTCCAGAAAGAATCCCACATCCCTGTTAAATTCACTCTAAAAATGTAACTGAACGAGCCTGCAGATTTACTTAGTAAATTGTCATCTAAATCCATTGAGGAAAGAAGTGTTTACTGTAATAGTCCAGAAATCTTTATAAATGTAATAGTTAATCCCTTACAACTCAGGCCCAACAAAAATATGTGCCAATACTACTTTCTCATAATTGAAGCATATTCATCTTTCTAAACAGATGAAATGCATTTGTCATATTTATCAGGAAATCTAGGGAGAAAAACACAGCCTTCTATCAGAACCTTTAGTAAGAATGAGGGGGTTGTAGGTGGGGCTTAAAAAAAAGGAGTCATGACAATTTTTTTTTCATGTAGATACAAGGAAACACCACCCACAAAGGTATTCAAGGTCTATATTAAGGAATAGCTTTCAAAAACTTATGGTTCAGATTATTTCAATTGCCAGCACTTCAGAGCCTGATTCCCAAAATGAGAAAATGATACACTGAGAATAAATAGAAGAACATTCAGTGTTTCATTTTTTGGCATTATTAATACATTTTAGATGGCATGTACTAGTAAAACTCAGAGCACAGCATTGGAATTTGGATTAAATTATATGTTTTATTTCTTCCAACAGAGATAAATTAAAACAAATCCTGTGTGAGCTGGTTTGAGTTCAGCATTTCGCAATCAGTGCAGTTAAGTAAGCAACTGAACTAACCTATATACTTTTTGTCAAATCTTTTCTTATAAACTAATGCATTTGAGTACATAAAAAGCACTTCTTACTGCTATATTCCAAATGGTGTATGTGGCGATACCTAAAATAAACATCCATAGAGAAAAACCACTTCTGTTTTATAGTTTGTAGATTGATGTTAAAGGGAAATCCAAAACTCCCTGCAAATTAATTTTAACCCATAACACCAGTAAAACACTGGGAAGTGTGCAATCTGCCTCACAAAAAGATCCTTTAATGTCTTCACTGCTCTAAAAGAACTTGGTGTGGCCTTCAATCTCAAAGACAACTTCACCTGTTGCAAAGGTTGACTGAATTATCAAAATATGTCATAGAATAAGAAGTTAAAGGTGTTATTTCTTTTATTTTTAAAGCCATGTGCAGCTGTAAGGGTTTTGCTTTCATACACTGGGATAGAAAGAAGAGTTTTCACGTGACAGTATTATTGCAAAGGATTTTAGGCATGAACCCATTGTGGATTTTTTAACCATTTTGAAGATTAGCAATATGAACAACATA
>VZTN01023870.1:12314-41027 GCA_013400515.1 Erpornis zantholeuca
CAATATGAACAACATATTTTAATAATAATGCCATTAATAACGTATTTGTTAATAAAGTGAAAGGTTTAAAAATGGTTAGTAATAACATAATATGAAATTGAATGTCATGGGGGAGGGTCAAAAAGGAAGGAGACAGCGGAACACAAAGCTGGTACAGCATTATCCTGTTGGAGTTGTAAAGGGTAGTCAGGCATGTTAAAGACATTATAAGGTTGAAAGGAAAAATGAAGAAACAAACCCATTTTAAAAGCATTTGATCAAATTAGATGTCTTTTACTATTGCAGACTACAAAGAACAGGTGAATTTACCTGTAACTTAACTGGAAACTACTGAAAACTCAACTGAAAACTACTTTTATTCAGGAATTCAAGTAATTTCTCTTTCACTAAGTATGAAAATAAAAAATTGTAGAATAAACAAAGAAAAATAATTTGCTGTCATCCAGAAGATATGCAAGTGAATAACAGAATGGATTTGTGAAAAACAAACCAAGTTAAGCAAGTTAGATTTCCCTTTACAGCAAGGTGGCAGCTCTTGTGAATGAGGAATAGGCAGTTGTATATTTTAATTTTAATAAGGCTTTTGAAAAATGTCTCAAATAACATTCTCAGAAACTATCTAGGGAAATGCAATCTAGGTCATTCATTGGCAACATTAGGGCTGTATGCCAGATTGAATTTCCCTCTCCAAATTATGTGATTCAAAACCTTGTGCAAGTTGTGAGATGTCACATCTCACACAAGGTGCTTTGTGCTGGTAATGGTGCCACTGTGAAATTTGGTGGCTTCTCACATGTGAGCCCTGCTGGAAGGGCAGGCATGAGGACAGACACAAACAGAGCATGAGAGCACTGGAACAAGCAATAGCTCAAAGAAGCTGAGCTCTGCCTGCTCTGCCTGCTGCCTCTATTAGCTCTCCTGATGGCAACTGGAAAGGCTATTGAAAACCCAGTATTTACAGAAAGTAGTCTCTTTTGAACTGGTGCAGGATAACTGCATCTGTCTTCTGGCCTTCCTTGAAGCAAGTCAAAGTATATGCAAAAGTTTATGTGTTACTCTTGCTGTAGATTTAGTGGTGGTTGAAAAGTACTATAATACTATCAACTGTGGAAACCTTTTGCTTCTTGGTCCATAGCAAGTGGAACTGCTCAGCAGTGAAAATGTGAAGAGATGTGTTTGGAACCAGTGCTGACAGCTTGAGAAATAACAGGTGATAATGAATCAGCACCAACAGCTAACTGTTCATTCTGTGCTAAACTGTCCAAAGCTTGGCTTGGAAGTACAAGAATTAATTAGCTCATGTCAGGAATGGAAGCAATGATCAGTAATGGACCACCTGGGCATATTCATGTCCACTGGAGTCAGTGGATAGTGCTGATATCAGCAAGAGAGAGCGGGACTGATGCAAGCCAGGAAAGTAAGAGTGACCTGGCTCTGCTTCTGAGTTTTGTTTTGGAGGTAGATTAGTAGCAGAGTTTTCTGTCTGGTGAATGACTCTGATCTGTTCCTCATCAACTAAACAAGCCAGCACGGAATTAAAACAAAGCAACTCTCCTGCAAATGAAGTAGAGTGCGGGTGCCAGCTGTGCTGAGCTCTTGCTCCAGAGTGAACCTGTCAGCCTGCACGTTCAGTTACTATCACTATGCATGGGGAAGAGGATCAAAGAAAAGATACTGAGAACAGCTCAGATAAAGTCTTCTGGAGTCCAAATCCAAACACTTCTTCTATGTGAGAACAGCAAAAAAGTCTTTATGAAAAGCTGAAAAATACTTCCAAAACAGTAAAGAGGAAGTATTCTTCTGTTAGCACACCTTGATTCAGTCATTCACAGACTGCATTTTGTCCTGCATAACTTTAGGTGCTAGTTTGTAAATTTTGAGTGTAGTCATCTTAAGGTCTCATGTCATCACCAGAAAGTTACTTTCGGAGCAAGTGACTTTTCAGTGCTCAGCCTTCCCAAAGTTTCAGTTGCCTATGGAAGTTGCTCTCCTTCTGGCTTGGAGTCAGTCCATGGCTGGAGCCAGTTACAGAAGCTTTTTACAGGTGTAAAGAAAGAATAAGGGAGCAGTGGTGTCTTCTACTGGGATTCCAGATACCTGCTGTGGAATATTAGGAATTGTTTTTGAAGCAAGGGCTTTCTAACACCTGTTTTAGGTGATCCAGATGTTTCTTGATCGAATAAAGATGTGATCCTGTCCAATCTGCTCTAGGTGTACCTGCTTCAGCAGGAGGACTGGGCTACATGATCCCCAGAGATCCCTTCCAACTCCAGCTTGTTGAGTGCTTCTGTCTGAGAGGGCCACTGTCCTGCCTAGCACAGCCAGCCACAGAGCAAAGAATGACAACTAAGAAAAGCCAACATTTCATTAACCCATCAGGTGTAAAAGCATGAGGAAAGCAGGAAAGCTGTGCAAAGTACAATAAAGCTTTACTAGAAGACCCCAGAGGACTATAGTAGAGGTGAAGAGAATATAGTCAGCCTTTATGAAATCATGGCTAACCAACATTGGGCTGAACAAGATAAAGTGTGAGAACAGGAGTATACTGGCATGATCTGGCTTCTTGACATACTTGTATACAAATACCTTGACCAACATGGGTAATTGTAGTAACTTAAATATCAAAGGTCCTAGCAAGAATTTGCTGTAAGACACTACAGTTAGTAACTCACGTTTTAAAACGTTGATAAAACAGCAGAAGTCAGCAAGACTGCTGTTTTTACAGGACATTAAAGGATAGCTATTAAAACTTTTTGCCCTGCATGTATCTTGAACGATGCAAATTACAGTTCTGTGCTTCCCTCCAAAGGTCTGTAGGCAAGAAGATTTCTCTTCCTCTGCCTTTCTCTTCCAAATGTTTTTTTTCTTTAAAGAATGTGTGTTCATGATTAAACCAAGCTTGCTCTTCTACCTAATGTTTTAGAGAAGAACCATCTTTCTATTGGTGTATTATAGAAATGAAGGTCCCTCCCCCTTCACAGAAGATGGCACAATTCAGAAGAAGTTGTTTCAGAACATTCTCAGTTTAATTACAGGATCAGTGAACACAGCAACATTTTCTTGGCAACAGGTAGAAAAGCTGGCAGTTACTCAGTTTCTCTGGAGCAGTTTCTTGGCATTACATCCCTGCATTAGAAACTTGGATTTCATTTCTTACTTTTTTTTCTGTTCCCCTGCTTCATTTCCTCTTTATCAGTTTTCTCCTAGTGGTACATAAAAATAACATGCTGCATTCTTTGTTATAAACAAAAAATTAACTAATTTGCTTTTAAAATTCATAAACTGTAATGGAATGTGCTAAGAATCCTATGCATATACATATGCATTATCTGATAATAAACAAGGTAGATAAATAAAGATCATGAAGAAGAGATAAGTGTTGAATGTTAAACTGATGCAACTGCCATTGCTGAGCTTATATATAAAAATATATTACGTGCACTATAAAAAATCTGTTAGGTTTATAATATAAATCTACTTGTACATCTGAAAGGAGAAAACCCTTAGGGTAGAAAGACAGAGAGCAGCCACCAGCAGTACTTGTGACTTATGGTAGTGTTTAATTGCTGTAGCCTTACTGCCTCACTGCCCCATGAAGTTCATATCTATTGATCACTGCATATATTAAGCTGAATTTAATACTTGGAAGTAGATACCATGTATTACGAGCAGTATTTTTCAGAGAAGATTTATTGTTCTCCTTCCCTTGTCCCTTTGAGAGACTAAAAAAAATAAATAAGAGGTGTAACTGCTGACTGAAAAGAAAGATGGTGTAAGCCCTGTGCATCTTTACTTTTCTATACTTTAATATAGTCATACACAGAGGATATAAAGAATTAATCAAGAGTCTGCACTGGATCAATGATGGAGCTTTCTGGGCAAAGATGAGCCATAAAGAATGGCACACTTAGTAGTAAGTGATAGAAGTTTTAGGAAGTAATTTGTATACCTGTCTAGCATTCAAAACCATCTCACTTTTTTCTATACACTTACCTTTATTTTTATCATTGTTGCTTTTAATGCAATCTCAAAATAGTTTTATTAATAATTTTCTCTTCATAAATAAAAAGTATTTATGCTCAGATACATCATTATTTTTGTGCTTGTACAGCATATGGTAGATATAAACAGATTCTTTGTGGAGCATGCCATGCCTGTACTCTGGCCTTAGAATTTTAGTTGGTTTTTGTAACTTTGCACAAGCTCATTTCATTCAAAGGGAAAAAACAGCATTGGAAATGTTTCTTTCCTGTCATCCTTTCTGCTTACTTAATGCCATTGTACAACAGTAATTGAATGTGGCTCCCATTACTGATCCTCATCGTGTCCATTGACACGTCTCTAAACAGTTTCTGGTTCTACAGCTTCTAGGACTGGAAGGAATACCAAGATAAGGTAATTTTTTCTATTTTTTTTGTCTTAGGAAGTGATTTTGCCCCAAAGTAAAATATTTAAATTCCTAGTTTGAGGTCTGCAAATCAGAAAGTAGGGCAGTACTTTATTAGGTTAAGATGTTATGCTGTGTTTTGTTGAATGCAGAGCTTTAGAGTTGGGGTTTTTTTAATATGAATTGTGAAACAGTTTCTGCACATTTGTACACTTTCATAAAAACAAACCAAAATATTTTCAGAGGTAGTGAGGAACAGGACAAAAAAAGTTAACAGTCAAACAGTACAGCTTCTGGAGAACTTTAAACTTGTCCTCTAAACACTCAGCACAGTTGTAGCATACTATTTTAGTTTAAATTTTTGTATGATGCTATGAAGTGCTTACAAGACTTCACAGTGTTTTTCACCAAATCTGGAAAAAGTACATTAAATTTTTTTCCAAAAGTGTTGATTATCTGTGTGTAGCTCTCAAGTAAATGGCTTGAGCTTATCCCTAATAAAAAATGTCTTTTAACACAGGGTTGGCATAGATCTCTACCCACAGATGCTAGATTTTCTGGATTCCTGTATACTGTAGCCTGTCAGGAAAACAGAACTAGAGAATGTTTCTTTTTCTGCAAGATTTCTAGAGCAAGATTTATGTACATAGAAAATATTAAATTCAATCCTCAGTACCCTGTGTCTTCAAATAGTTTATTGAATCAGGCTGGTATTACTTAGAGTAATTTCCTGAACCTGGGTGCTTAATTACGCAAGTCCTTGGAAGCAAGGCTCATGTTCAGCTACTCACTTGTTCAAGTACATCACTAAATTCTGCCTCAAGAAAGGGCTGTACTGAACCTTTATGGTATTTTTTGTGCATTTTAAAAGTTTGTTAATATCTATATACAGTATCTGAATTTGATTTCAAGGGATCTGTCTGACAAGCACAAGCTGGAATGTTACTCCACTGGTTTTAGTTCTTTTTCAGAACTCATTTGAGTGCTTAAAGAAGAATTTTCTATTTAATGCTACTTTTAGTAGTACTCTTCTCAAATATTCATTCTTTGGAAAGAATGTTAAAGATGGATGTGATCTTTTCATTTTGTTTCTTCTTTTCCTCTTGACTACATTCTTAGACTACAGTTTATATAATGATAAATATGAGAGTAACACCTCTTAAGTGATTTTGACTCACTTTGGATGATAAATATGAGTAACCACTAATGACTTTGACTCACTTCTGATTTCCTTTCAGGGCTTTCTCCTTTTATTTTCAGGCTTAATCACTGCTATTGCAAAAATATTTGCTGTCTTCACAGAAGTTCCCAAAGGACTTTTGATGATGACTTGGGTGTGTCCTGTTATTCTTACATATATAATTGATCCACATGTACATGTTGTTGATTAACTGCCAGTTAAGTACAAATCTCATTTTTTTCCAAATATAAAATACACTCTTTTCCTATCATGCCGTGCCACACTTTAAAACAGTGTTTGAGGAATTAACTCCATCTTTATTTAGATATGCTCATCCTGGTAAAAGATGAAAAAAATATTTTTGGTAGCCAAACTTAATAGGCTTTTAATTGCTGTACTTTTACTAGATTTAGTATCTAATTTTGGTGCAAGAATATAATTTTTTTCCTGAGGTGCCCAGAATTGTCACGTTTCCAGACTGAAAGTACTTAGAAGTCCAGACTTACTTCAGCAATTTTTTGTAGTGTGAATCTAGAGTGAATATTCTGTTTCCACTTTAAAATGTTAAGAAATAGTTTCTTATCTCTTTTAAAAGGCCTTCTCTTAGTTATTCCTAACAGGATACTTACTTAATCGCTGGTATTTACTATGACTGCTCAATAGTGTGTGCGCTTCTGCAACTTTTGCAGAAGTTGTAAGTCATTTGTTTGCAGAGTAGAGGCTTACTATTAGTCTGGTTATCTTACAATTTTCTGATAATAAATTTGAGAAAAAAGCTTTTTATGAACTGAAATTGTGGCCATTTATAGCTTGCTTTTGACCTATTCTACTGTAGCAAGCAAGCAAATTTGCTTCAAATTTTTCACATAGCTAATTTTCGTTTTGATTTATATTTTTCATAATTCTTTTCATATGCTGTTTTCTTTTAACAGAGTTGTACTATTGCCATTTAGAGTATCAACCCACATAAGAGTGAGGAATAGAGGACAGAAAGGAAAAGTAAGAATAAACAACTTATAGTCTTAATAATTCTTAATTAGCTGCTGCTTTAGATCCTTTAAACATGGTGATAATTAATGTGGAAAGCTCTGGAAGCCTTCATAAGCTAGCTTGATCATCTGAAGAATGCCGGGACTTATTAGGGAAAGTTCATGATTCATACGAAAGGATTAAGCCAAGAGAATCTTGTGACCTAAGCAGCCTGGCTCTCCAGTGGTAAAAATGGGATTTTCTTATCTGCAAAAAATAATAATTGTGACAGACAGCAGGGATGGAAGCAGACAGGACACGTTTGGTTTAGGAGTGAGCAGCACGCGGGGTGCGGGGACATCAGTGTGTTGGCACTTTGCTGGTACCATGATAGAAATAAAAAGTTAAAGTGCAGCACACAAAGTGTTCCACAGGGATGAATCAGAACATTCCCAAGAAATGGTAGCGAGGAGATTTATAGCATGAAATGTGAGGGGGTTTTATGTCTGAGTTATCCCTAAGAAGTTTTTAGTCATTTGCCTGATTGCTCTTCCCTGGGTACTAAGCACTTCAACCCAAACACATAAACATGTGTCACAGTGTGGTAGGTGGACAGTACTGGATGTAAGTTTTGGAGGGATGACATGAAATCTAATCCTATTTCTAATAGTAAATATTGACTTGACAGAGTCAGTCAGCTTCAATACTTCAATTTCCACAACTGAGTTAATAATTAAACTTTGGATCTGTGTATTTAGAGCCTTGAAAAGAAAAGGCCTTTGAAATATGAAGAATAAGGGATGCACAGTATAAGTGAGCATTGCAAACCAACTCCCTGAGTTGGTTTATGTCACAAATATACTATCCTTTTGCAGAGCTCATTGATATAAACAATCTTGGTTATATTTAGATGCTTTGCCACCTCTATTCTTCTCTCCTTTTTTTAGTGCTCTATCTCACTGTATTTGACAAACTGGAGGGGAAAATGAAAGTACAAAAGCTCTAACCATCATCACTTTTTAACTGGAATCTGCATTCGTAAGCGTGAGAGAAGTAAAACACATATTGCTTTCATTTCCTTTTAAGAATGGATGAATATCAACAGGCAAAAATCTAATCATTGTATATAAATGATTATGCTCTTGGCTTCTTTAAAAACCATGCTGGCAAATTCCTTAGCCTTCCCAATGCTGAGATTTCTGGCAGGCATTGAGGGTTTCAGTGGCAGCTTTTGTGGGAACTGCAGAGGTGGGGTCACAGCAAACTCCTTTTTGTGCAGTCTTGTACACCCCAAAGCAGTTATAAGGAATGATGCTGTAAGGGACATATGCAAGAAGGCCACTCACTTTAATATTGCATCAAGGGGTTGGTTTGAGTTCTGTGCAGGAAATATGTTTAAAGCTTCTTGCGAAGAATGATTTGTAGGAAAAATTTCCCATCATTACACTCCTGTGGTTAGTCTTGACGTCTCACATTTATGTATATTCACACCTTCCTTTGCCATCCTGGAGAGTTGTGCTTGAAATAAAAAAGTTGTACAATGAGAAAATATAATCCATAGCAGTACATACAGGAAATTCCATTACTACTATAAATTATATCTTTGCTACTATTAGCTAGAGATGTCTCATTTACTAGCATTTATTCCTATAATCATTGTACGTGCAAGAAGGTGTCTGCCCCAGACAAAAGTGGGCCCTAGGACATTTGTGAGGATTATATAGTCTTTCAAAAATCTGTACCGTTTGTATTAGGAAAATATTTAGTTTCATTCCAAAGTTATACTCACTGTGAATATCTAAATATATATAATATACATAATCCTGACACTTGCATGGACATGAATTACCTCAGTTTTCAACATAGCTTTAAATAACAGGAGAGAATATTTTACCCTAAGAAAAGAAGAAGCAAAACAAGGATTATGACAAAATTTAGATACTTTAATTTTCCCATAAGCATTGTAAAACAATAGCAAAATATACTTTTATTTATTTTCTGTTGAGTAAAAGGAATAAAAATACCTCATTTCTACATGGCATTGTGTCCAGGCAGTCTGGTTCCTCTGTGGAGTTCCTCACAGAATTATGTTCAATGAAGATTACAGAGCTTCTTTCAAAAGCAGAGTTTGCACAGGGAAGAATAACACTTCTATATATCACCAAAAAACCCCTACAGATTTAGTGTTTAGATTTTGGAGCCAAAGCCACCTCTATACATTTTATCTTCTTCTTTATGCGTATTGCCACTATCCATAATTCAAAATTATAAAGGATTTCTTCACAATAGGAAATGGGCTGAACAATTCAATTTTACAAATACCTGGAAAATAGAGCTTATTGTGAAAACATTTTGCTGAGTTTTAACTTGCAGTATTTATTTTGAAGACCTTTAAAATTTCATGTAAGTAACTGAAACTCAGTCTTTATCAACATTTTAGGAATGTGGTGTATGGACTCTGTAAATTCCACCAGTGCCCTTAAATTCCACAGAGTGGGGTTCCCCACAGAGTGCTCTGCAGCAAGCTTCTATCAGAGAACAGCTATTTTCTAAAGCTTTTTAAATATAAGAAACTTGGGTGTTTTTGTTAGCAGTAGTTGATTTGAACAATCTCATTGTAACATGTCTTAATTAGGAGATACCTGTTTTTCCCAACTATAAGCCATTTTTGGATATTGAACCAATCCAGGTTTACAAAGCTCTGACAAAAGGCTGAAATGCATTTTTTCAAATGGAGCAGATTTCATTAGTAAATCAAACCTTCCCACAAACAGAACAGATAGCAGAAACACTAATAACACATCCAAAAGTCTTTCATTAAAAGCTGACATAGATGTAACATAATGGTAACTAAAGTCATGTGGTTATTTAAATAGACTTTCCAGAGTATAAATATTTTTCACAGTGAAATCATGGTAAAGTCTCTTAGAAAATTGTTGTAAAGCTGATTTTCTTGTAAAAGTGAGAGAAATTTCTGCAGTATTTATATACTCCTACACATGATAAATGGTGTCAGTGCTGTCTGTTTTATTAGCATGTCTTTCCTACAGTATTTGTGATATTAGAGGATTAATAGTATTTGCTGGAGTCAAATTGAGTGCAGAGGAATGAAGGCCTCTCCTATGTATTTTAACTAAACTATTGCATTTTAGGACAGACTCATAGGCTAAGAACAGAGTTTGCCTTTTCCAGTAAAGCCTTAAAAGATTTTCTATTCCAATTTTTCCATGCTGGTAAAGACTTGAGAAATTCTGATGGAATAGTGTATGTGTATTTCTTTGTTTTGGTGAATAAGAGGTTATCACAATTAATTCAAGCTAGTGAAGATTTTTCTAGAAAACTTCAGTCCAAGAGTTAAAAGACATTATAGCACACTTAACCAAGTTGTTTTCTGTCACTAAGCACTAGTGATTCATGTAGATTATTCTTTAAGGTGGCTGCACTGAAAAGATGCTTTTTACATTATTCACTATAGCCAAGCATTTGCTTTAAGGATAAACCTTATGCTACAGGTAAAAATCCATTCTATGATATGGAGTAAGAGTTACATTAAAAAAGGGTGTTGAGTGTAAATATTGAGTGAAAATGTATATTTGTATAATTGAAACATGGAATCAATTATTTGTTGTGCAAAGTGTGAAATAACACCTACAAGCAATACATCTGAATGTAAATTTTAAGGACAAAATGTAGTTTTCCTAGATGATTTCTGGATTATGCTCCTCATTTGATAGTGTTTGCAGCTCAAAGCAAATACCTGAGATATGTCTCTGGGATAACATCACAACAGCTCTTTGTTTGGTCCAACTACTGGAATAATGTAAAAATAATTTCTCAGTTTTCAGGCAACATGCTTTTTTCTACCAAAGTCAAGCAGTCTCCTTGTTGCCTGAGGTCAGAGCCCGGCCCAGGCAGGGTTGGGTGTGAAGGGATGCACAGATACGCAGCCGTGGGACACTGCGCCCTCACCCATACAAATCGTCATTACAGTGGCAACTCCCACTGCCGCAAAGGAGCTGTTTAAATGGGGAATTAAGCGTAGGATTTATGGTTAATTTGTTGTGCCCTCTCCTGCTAAATCAACAGGAGTATTCCAGAGGAATGAGTACAAAGAAATTGCCAGCAGTAATATCTAGAAGGTCATCATCCTTATTTATTCAGTGTGTTAATCCAGCTATCAGAGTCTGTGTTCCAGAGAGAACCTCCTCTGGGACAGGCACCAGCCATTTTTATCAACCACCATTTACAGTCTCCAATGTTTAATCACTTTGCATTTAATAGGAGAGGGAACCTTCCTTGTTTAGCACTGTTTTACAAATTGGGATTTTCTTTTTATGAATACAGCAAAAACTTTTCACTTTGGTAAATATTTTAGGCATGAAAATGTTAGTATGGATAATTCCTTTACTTTTTTGGTTTCACATACTTCAGGCTTACTAATTCTCCAGATTCCACATGAATCACGGCCAAAATCTCTCAAGTTTCATGTTATTACCTATCACCAGTACTGTTTGATGTGTTGAGATGAAACCAAAATCAGCTCAGGCACACTGAATGTGTTAAAGGGAATTTGATCCAGGTTTCCAGTTGATTTAAAAGCAAAACAGCCTATTCAAATCAAGACTCTTTTCATAGTTTGAGATTTTGTTTTTAATTCACACCAATCTATGTGATCTCATAATTTATAAAAATTATTTTTAGGGTGAAATATAGAAATAGGAACACAGAATAAAATGCTCTGTCAAAAGACTGTTTTGCTGTATTTCATTAGAAGCAAAATTGTCTTCTACAAATATATTTATTGGAAAGTATGCTAAACTTATGGTTGTACAGATCAGTTTCTGATTTCAAAGCCTTGTGGAGATGTCAGGTAATAGAGACACCTGTTTCTGCTGTTCTTGATTTTCAGTAGGGATTCTCTAATTAAAAAAATTCAATAGTTCCATTATAACTTATACCACAGGGATTTTTACAACACAATGTTTAGTGTACATTGTAGACACTGTAGAAAGTTTTATCAATATGATAATAATGCCATAAAAATCTTACTGCCAGTAATTTTAGAGAGGCAATTACTAACTGTTTTGTCATTTAGACTTTATCTTTGATCATGTTACTTCTTGTGAGTCAAATGTCTGGTGGCTTTACTTTTTATATGATATTAGCCTTGTCTAGTACAATTTAGAATGTGTTTATGGAAATTATTTCTGCATGATAAATGCATAATGTTTTCTATATTTGTGCTCAATTTTCCGTTGTCATCTAAAGTATCTGTAGGTTGTGGGAATAGATTTGTGCTGTTTATAAAGTAGTGTCATAAATAGAGTAGGCAGCCACAATGAGACAATATTAGAAAACTCCTTTTTTTCAGGATTTCTTCTGATCTTGTATGTAAGAAAAAGAATGTGCTGTTTTTTCATTTTTTAGTCCTCTAAGGAACGTAGTGACTTTAAGGATAATTAATCCCTCCTTACTTTGGGTGTCTGAAGTCTGGGGACCACAATGAACAAGAAGACTGTTTGTCAGTGAAGAGTAATGGGTGCTGGCAAAGAGTTGTTCATCCTCTCACATGATAAACATCTAAGGTAGGTAGGACTCAAAGAGGAATTTGCTGAGTTTTGAAAGATTCTACTCTGAATCTGGTTTTACCTACAAAACCAGACACCATCTTTAAGCTGTTAAGTAACCCTACAATCATTAAAATGTGGGTTTTATGGAAAAGAGGTATTTCCTTTGCACCTACTAAAGCAACCCATAAGTGTGTATATACATATATATATATATATATATATATCTGTGTATATCTAAATAGGTACAGGTTGGGTCTTGCTCCTTAAATGATCATTTGTTGCCATGAGGCAGAACCAGGTACAATACACATTCTGAAGTGTTTGTTCATTATTTTCATCACTTACATTTAGACCTTGGCTAAAAACAATCAATATGGCTGTAAATCTAAAAATTAAGTAGAAATAGATATTTCATTTATAGGAGTACCGATAAGGTATTTCCCATATTATCAAAAATCATTCAATAAAGATTTATTAAATTTTAAAAATTTGTTACTTCACTAAGAACTAAACTAGTTATGCTCTGTAGGAATACTTTCTAATACTCTACTCAGTTTATACTCCTCTGTAAGGAACTTACTATTCAGCTCTGTAGTATTTTTTTCCCATAGAGGAGGACTATATTCTTTCAATTCCATTCATCTTTACATTCCATTTGCTGCTTTACTAGGATTAACAAAGCGTCCCAAGTATTTTAACAGGAAAGTAATACATTCACAAAAATTCTCATTAAAGTCCTTATCTTCAAGTTACAAAAGACTGCACTTTTTAATGATTAAAAACCACATACTGAAGCAGCACATACTTAGAGAACAGTTCTGACAGTACTTTGGTTGGATAGATTTGGGAAGATCCCTCCACTGCCACATTCTTGTGTCTTGGAGCTCTTTTACTGCAGTAATAAAGACTGAATTATTAATCAGGGACATAATATGTGTTTATCAATGCCTAACTAACACATCTGTTATTAAAACAATTCCAATATGGAAATGTACAGTTTTTAAATGTAGAGGATCAAATTATATTTGGGTGTGTACGAGGTAAGGCTACAAATACAACTAAATAGCACCTTTGCATCAAAGGTTTATTGCCTTGCAAGATTTATGTTTGTTTCATGAAAATCTGTGAGGATTCTTAATTCTTATATTATTTTTAAAATTGGGAATGAACTCTATGTAATTTGAACTAGTACTGGAGTACATGACATAAGAGCAGACAAGATGCATTATCTGAGCAGAGATAAATGCCAGAGCTTTTATGAATTCCTGTGCAGTACTCCTGGTGCACCACCTCAGAGCTATTACTGCAGAAGGGTTTCTCTACCTCCAAATAAACAGAATTCTCCACAACACAGTCTGAAATGAGGACTTTCAGAATTAGTGCCTGCTCCCAATATGCATCCTCCAAATAAAAAATACTGCTGGCCTATTGTTTTAAAGGAAGGGGCCCTTGAAGTGCCTTTCTAGATTACTTTTGCAGTGATGTAGGAGACCCAACCTAATCTAATAGAAACTGATTTTAAAGTTTTAAAAATCTGCTTTAGGCAGGAAAATGAATCTAAAGTGATAATCAGTGATGTTCTATGATATATGAGCTTTATTTTACCCTAAACATTAAATCTGTCAGATCCAACTTAAGACAATGTTATCAAACTATATTCTCTTCCATTTTATCCTGGTTTTATTAGGTCCTTACAGCACAAACGAAGCAAAATACTCTTAAACGTCAAAAGACAAATGCTGTCTGTCTGTTTTCTGTGCTTGCCATATGTGATCTGTTCATCTTAGGAAATACCCTCACCTAAGTTGTGGGTGTGAATTTGAAAAACAGTTGATTATTTAAGCAGTGTGATGCTCCTGTATGCAGCCAGTCAGCTCATCTGGGACATTCCTCCCTGTTCCTGCATTCTCACAGGTTACTATTTATGATATGGGCCTGCATAAATTCCCTTGATCCACAGCTGAAAAAACAGTGAATGATGATCCATTAGTATCCTGCTTTCTTCATGCCACAGTCAAGGTACAGTAGTTTCATAAGATGTGCTACCTGCTATGTACAATATAGACTATGACAAAGCAGGTATCTGCTGATTATCACAACACCAAGGCCTGCTGCTGTGAAATACCACACACTTTGGAGGAATTTCATTGCACTCCAAGCAGCTTTTAACTTCACAAAAGACTTAAATTGAAATGTACACCTTATAGACCATCTTCCAAGCCTGCTCACATTCTGAATCTTTTAGAGCTGCTCTTAGCACCAGTTTCTTAATAGTGGAACTGCCTCCTGTATCAAGAGACCTCTAATTTTAGTGTCCTGTTTTACGAAGGCTGTATCCCACACCTGAATTCACATGGACATGTCACTATCTGGTCTCTTGTCCAAGTTTTAATATTCTGGATTGGATAAGCAGAAGAAGCCAGAATAAGCAACTACATATGTGAATTTATTAAATAACTGATTGAAAAATAATTTATTAAATCATTGAACTTATTTAATTAATTGAAAATATCTAGCATGCCAATAGCAATACTTCTGTGCTATTAGCCTTAGAGTAGTTAAATTAAAAAAATAATAACCTCTAGTTGACTAATATTAATATGGTGAATAAATATGCTACCAAGAAAACTGTTTATATTTTCAAGGAAGCCAAGCATCTGCACACAAACAATTTCTGTCTTGTAGCAGAATGTGATTCAGTGTCTGAGAATACAGAGGAAAAAAAGCCCCTGCTATTTCTCCTTCAAAATAGACAGGAGTGTGTTTAAATATCCACATGTGTGACACTCTCTCGTGAGCATTCAGTTGCTGTAAGGGTAAAACTTTTTTATTCTTTTCCATAAACATCCTGCACATGCACCTCCTGTGAGTGTGCCCTCAATAAAGGAGGAAGGAAGTCCTGAAAGACTCTCAGTGTATTCAGTTGTGAGCTCCCAGTGGGAAGCCAAGGCAAAGGACACAGTTCTTATACAATGGGCAAAGGTACCCACATTCCACAGTGCCAAGCAACCATCAAATCCAGAAGTTCCTAGTCCTTACCCTTGCCCTACTTCAAGCAACTGGGAATCATTGAAGTCTTGCAAATAACTGAAAGTATTACCTGACTGCTCACTGATCACATCTTGCTAAAGTGTACATTTGATCTTATCCTAATTTTCTTGTCCCTTTTACCCCATATTGTGAGACAGGATATTAAAATAAGTTCTTCTTATGCCTCTGACAAAGTGTAACAACATTTGCCAGACAAAATGTCAGAATTTTCTCCTAAATGTGTTATTATTATTTCTCTAGAGCCATAAAAACTGGCATACCACATGTGTCAGTGGTGCCTTTAAGTCTGGCTTAGTGGGGGAAAGGGATTATAGAATAGTATGGTTACTTTTGTAGGGAAAAAAACCAAAAATTTTCTAAAATAATTGTTCAATAAAATAAATGATACAAAAAAGTCATTACAGTGTAGGATATAAGTCTCTTCCTGCAATCTAGGAAGACCTTTTTCCTTATGTTTTTATCATCTGTGATTAATACACCCACATCCAGGTTTTGCCACTAAACTCTGATCCTTCATCACTGCCTTATCTCTTTGTTTTTCTTTGTTTATATTATACTGCATAGCCTTACAAAAAGGAAACTAAAAGTGATATTTAGGATGTATGGCAGGATTTTTAATATTTATTTTGGCAGATCTTGGTTCAAATACAGATTTGGTGACAGTATCAAGAGTTAAACACTATCAATTTGTTGTAAGGCATGTAGGCCTATATCAGAAAAATAATCAGGCAAAAATTTCATTAGGCAAGTGCTAAATCAAGGGATACTTAAATACACCATATTTAGTTTTCAATAACAACAACAGACAAAAAACATGGAAACAAGGTCTCAACATCTACAGTAAATGTGAAAAGACACTAAGCAGAAACAACTAAGTCACTAAACCAAATTCTGCTTGTTGTGGCATGACTTTTAACAGAGTTCCTTATGAGTGTGGAATTTAGACTGCTACATCTGTATCACCTGAAAATCCAAACCCACAGAGAAGTGGTGTAAGTTGTACAAAGGAGGCAGCCACACTGAGGAATTTACAACAAACAGAAAGAAAAATTGTCTATAGCAATGAAAGCTCCAGTCACTAAGAATAGAAACCCTTTTTTTCAGCACAACAGTTTTTGGCATTGACCAGTTTTTCTTCATTTTTCAGCAGCACATCAGAACTTTCTACCACATTTATCTCTTGCTCAAATGAACTAATAAACTCCTGATACAACTCTTAATACCCCTTATCAACCTGTCACGCATGGCAGTGTTTGTTAACTTGCAACAAGAAAATGTTTATCTTCTTGCTACAGTCAAAGCAAGCAGCAGAACTGAAAGTTGATGTAAGAAGCAGCTGGCAAGTGGCCTGCTGTCTAGAGACTTTGCTTTACCCTTCTATTTTTTGTTCCCATGCCTTTTCTCAGCCCAAATTTTTCTGTATTTCTGATGCTAAAGATTGGCAATAATGATTTACAGCCTAAAAATTATTCCAAAATAAGGTACAGCACCTTGAATTTATTATTTGTTCTTTCCAGCCTTTTAAAACCTGAATGTTTTGTGTAAACACATACATCAGGACTGGGAGATGCAGAATCATCATACAGAACAGAAACAAAGTCCTTGTCTCTCAAATATGTTTAAAACTCCACATTTCTGCTATAGCACTGCCATAGTCTGGTATGTTAGCATAAAATACCGTTTTTTTTTAATGTTCTGTCAGTAGAATAGGAAAATACATTTTTCTGTTCTCTGTAAAAAGGCGAAAATCTTTTAAAAATGTCAATACCACACAATATTGTGCTTCATTAGAAATGTTACATTTTTTTGTGCAATGAGATAAACTTGTTGTTAGAGGAATTGTAATACACTATGCGGATTTGCTGTTCAAGGGTAGTGTCCGCTTGTATTAATTCCTAGTGAAATCAGTTAAAAGTGTTGCTAAAGCTTGACTGTTTTGTTTGCCAGCCAGAGTTGTAGGCAGCTTTTCAGTTCCATTATTACCAGTGATAAAGAAAATTCTCTGAGGAAGTTGGATGAGGTGAAACTCGATGCAGCGGTTCGCCATCCCTTGCTATCTTGTGGGTGTCATCTGAGAAAAAGCCAGTGAAACCATAAAACAGCACTGATAGAAGCGCAGAGTGCAGTGCCTGCTGAGCAGCCGCAGCTGCAGCACAAAGGACAGAGGCACAGGGCGGCCCTGCAGCAGCGACCGCTGTCCCCCGAGTGCCGCCGGGGGCTGCCAGGCCCGGCCCCGGCCCCAGCCCCGCCGCCGTCTCTGGGCACGGCCGTGCCGTGACAGCCTGGCAAATGTGGCCTTTGGGACACTGCCCCACACCCGGCACGGCCGGGTCCCGCCTTACACCAAAATCCAGAGCTCGAGTTGCCTAATTGGTGTCATTTCTGCACTCACACGACCCCTCCGGGTTGTTTGCAAGGGCTGTTATCAGGAAATCGCAGCTGTGGCTCCGTCTTTACTTCCTGGCAGGAGGAGTTACCTCTGGCTTTGGGTGGGTTTTTTGACTTCTTGGAACTTTCTGTTTATTAGCTGGATAATCTGGGAAGGAGGAGATAGGAAGGGAGCTGGTACAGAAAGATACTGTGTTTAAGGCCAGAGCTGGCTGTTCCAGATCAAAACTCATTGTGGAAGCTGTTTTGCTCCCTCTGACAGGTGAAGTGCTGGCACTTGCACCACCTGGCCTCGCTTGGGTTCTGCTCAGGACATTTGGCACCTCCCTCTCACTGGCCAGAGGGCAAATCAGGGCCTAGACCTCGAATCCAGAACCTCGTGCTGCAACGTTCATCTCCTGATGCTCAAGCTGGGACCAGAACTCTAGAGTTTTCATTTCAGATATGTTCTAAGAAGAGGTTTGTTTCCTTTTTGGTTTTAGATACACCCAGAATCTTAAAAGAATAAAATGGTGACATTCAGGAATAAGTTAGAATAACTATAAGATGTTTTATGCTAATTATCAAGGTACTAAATCTAGATTATTTGAATATGAGCCCAGATTATACCACAAAGTCTATGTTTGATTCAGACTACAGTCTGGGAATCTTGTGGGCTCCCTCAGTTCTCCATATTGCCAACGGCAGTCATGGGATAATTTTGTTATGGATTAGTTCAGCACTCCAAAAATCACTAGCACAGAATCCCTGGCTTCATATAAGAATATCTTATTGCTTCCTCTGAAACAAAATTAACCTGCTGCAATCTTGTTTGGTATTTACTCTGTTCTCACACTTGACATCTCCAAAAGCCTTAGACAGCAATCACAGCAAGGCTGTAGATTTTGCTTTTAAAGGAATATACAAAATACAATTTGTCTGTGGAAAAGGGAGGAAAATTTTGAAGTTGATTTTCCTTAAAAAAAACCAAACAACCCAAGACCCAGTAGTCAAAAATAATTTTAGTTAAGAATTCCAGTTTCTCAGTTGATTATTTATTGGGTAATATTCCCTGTTAAGTCTAACTCCCAAATAAATTAATCATCTCAGAATATTTCAGCTTCTGTTTTAATTTCTTAAGTATAAGGTAGGTCATATCTTCATGAAACTGCTGTCCCTACAGGTGACAGCACAGGAGCAGCACAGGGACCCCTCAGAATGGGCTGGAATGGAACTGACCCTCTCTGAATTCAGAGAGAAACTGAATCTAACACACTGGAAGTGAAATGACATAGCAAATAAATAAGTAAACACTATTAAAATGGATCAGCCAAATTCTGTATTCTGAATAACATTTTAAATAGCATTCCTACAGTCAGGGCAGTGTTCAAAACTTGAGATAAAAATGGGCTTATTCAATACATAAGTGAGATTAGTGTCTCTTATTCAGTCTATCTAATAATTGTGTGTCTTTTCTTCTATTTTTGTTTACCTATTATGACACTGTTGGTAATCACAAGAATTTTATATATCAGAAGAACCTAAAATGCTGTTAATGCTCTTCCATTTTGTAAAAGAATCAAAGTATTCTCGTATTACTCATTTCCTGGCACATAAAAAATATTTAATATCTTTTCCACTGTAGAAACTCTACTTGAAAAATTACCTACTTGCTACTTGTTCTAACTTTTAGAGCAATTTGTTGGTTCATGTTAATGTCTCTTGGCCCTATAATTAAAAGAAATCAAAATCCCTAAGAAGAGGCTAATAGGAATCTGTGCTTTGCTCATATTTAAGAAAACAACCAGAGGAAAAAAATTATCTTTTACAAAATGTTTAATACTGAAACCTACTCACAGCCTATTCCCAAAGTGCTCTTAGCTTCAGTGGACAGTTTTACAGATGAGTTTTGCAGTCTTTCCTTGGGGGCTGTATCAGATCCAAAAATTTTCTACACTATTTCTATACTGTTTCATACCAAAATGATTTAAACACTTAAACAATTTGAGGCAATTATTTGAATTCAGAAATTAAAGTACACATCTCAAACGATGTGCTTAACTCTCATTTTCTAATGCTTATTCTTCCGTGATAAAAATGTGTAAAAAAAAAAAAAGGACAGTTGTATGTCATGTGATTCCTATTAAATGTAAAAGGGACTGGAATATCATGTTACTTGTTTTGATTCTATTGCTTGAATTTAATCTCAGGGTTGCTAGGTCTAAGCATATATTTTTCTTGAAAGTAGTGTTATACAGTAAAGAGTTTTACATATTTACAGAGCACATATTCAGAAGGAATCTAACTTTTGCTACAACCTATATATATATAAGTAGGGATATATGCAAGAATCAGCTGTTCAATGAACAAGTTATTAATGCAAGAAATTATATGGATGATTGCTTATGCTAGGAAAAAAAAATCTGATATCCTTGAAAGATTAAATACAAGATGGTAACATAGGACAAATAGAAAATTAGATCAGTTTTAATGCTCAAATCTATTACAGTATTCTTTACATAGTATTGTGACTAGCATAGCCTCCAAAAGACCTTTACAAAAATCTCCACTCTGTTCATAATAAGTTTTCTGTATAAAGGTGATATAATTTGTAGTTCAGGGAGTGCTCCCTTCACTGGTCCTTAATACTGCAGAACTGCAGAGAGTATTTGCTGTTGCATGCTTTTTTTTATGCATTTTCAATTGGATGTAGAGTCTTTACCTAGGAGTGTTACTTGGAAATAAAAAGAATGCTGAACAAGTACCTTGGCATGTTGAGAATAAAAACATGCAAAAAACCTTTATGAATAATACTAATAGCTCAATTAATTTCATACCCTGTAAGTAACTGTAATTATAAGGCAGCTGGATAAGCCTCAAGGCAGCCTGTGTTATACCTTCCATTTATGTCAGAAGTTACTAGGGATCATCTTGTGATCAGTAGTCCAAATAGGAACACTGAAATATTGATATGAAATTTCAAATTAATGTAATGACTGTGTTTTCTACTCTCTATCTTTACATTAATTTGAAATGCTGTTGCATGTTGCAGTGTTTTGTGTTGAAGGACAAATGTCAGCGTGTTTTGACCTGTGAATACAATATTGTTCAACGCTGCTCATTCTGTCCTTCTAGAAAGAAATTTTCTAGTTGCTGTAGTATTTCTCTGGGCAGCAAAAGTTCTGAGCCTCAGTCATATCAGCAAGCCTGCTTTGTGACCTGTAGGACGTGACTTGACCTGTGAAGCATGAAAAATGAGACACACTCCTACAGCAGAATGAAGAAGAGCATCTCCCTGGAGATTAAACTTTTATATTAAAGTGGTTTGGTGAATCCACCGAGTTAGTTTCTTTCCTAGGTCACCAAATATTTTGAAGGCTATTTAAAGATATTAGTAGACACTGTCAGAGGGGACCACGCAACACCATTTATAATTCCTTCCAAACGAGTCAGTGGAGTTGAGTACATTTAACACAAAGCAGTGACAGTACTGTGTGTGTCCCACACTCAGCTACTGAAATAAATGTCACCAGCACTGCACACGTCAAACTGATGATGTATTGCTCTGCAAGACCAACACAACAACAAACCATGTTTACATGTGTATTTTCTGCCTTCTCCTTCCAGAACTGGAAGACTGCAGGCTCCAGGGGAACCTGCCACCTAGAAGGCATAAACTGTGCCTGGGAGATCGCTGGCCACCTCTCCCATCGTGGGAGGAGCCATAGAGCATGACTGCATTCCCACTGGACTGTGCCATCGTGCCTTCCTCAGAAGCCTCAGCAAGAGGTATGGCCACACAAAGACCTTTTGAGTTGAGTAAGTGTAGAATAGCTGACAACCCACAATGTCTTCTTTAGGTTTAATCATCATTTTATTTTGAGGCTGTATAAAAACATGATCTGAATATTTTGGTGTGTTTAATTTAAATAAATGTACTGGAGAGATCTATGCATTTGATAAATGGCCTGATATATATTTCCAAAAGCAGTAAATATTCAAAGTGAGGCTCACTATGGCAGTCATTCAAGTTAGCATGGAAAACATCTGTCACATTTTCAGAGACATAAATGCTAAATTCTTATGTAAAAAACCAAGTTAATTATACCAAAAAAATGAAACTCTCACTCTTAAGCCAAGACAGATCCCTCTTCATAATCCCATGCAGTTATCAGCATGTCCCTTGGATTTATGACTTATGACATTTATTTACCAACAGGTGGTTGTGTATCTTGCCATTTATATTTTAAGCAACAGTAAACACAACTAAAAATAATATAAGACAAACAAAATAAAATTCAGTGGTGTTTTAAAAGTGTTTTTAGAGAGAAGCTGTATTTACAAGCTAGGTCTTCAAGCAGTTCTCACCGGGCCCAGCAACACAGAAGAATACTGCAAGAGCAATAAGGATTTTTAGGGGCATTATGATAGTGTAATGGAAACACATCTGCCCCCAAAAGTCCCTCATTTTCCCTGCGGTTAAGAGCCATGCAGGAAGTGGTGAATGCTGTGGAAAATCAAGAATGAAACTATAAAGAAAAGATTTTTAAATTAGAACAACTTTCCAACAATACTTCGGGATTTCATCATTTTCTGTTAGTCCACTGGATAGGAAAAGTGTAGTTTTTCAAGGATCCTCTAATTCATTTGCTCTGGAGGCATAAAATGGTTCTGTCCATGCAATAAAGTGAATTTTGAGGCAGCTACCTCAGAAATACTACTAGTATTGGGAAGCAAAAAACATTTTGCATGAAGCCCAGACAATACAGGACAATTTTTCTTCTTTCAGCTCTCAAAAAACCCAAACCAAAAACCACAAAAAACCAAACCAAAAATCTAGGATAATCACCATTAACTGTTGACCTGCATTTCTCATTTTTAAGGATACTTCAGTGATAAGTGTGAACATTAGTTTATAGAAGAAAATTACACATAATAGAATTATAGAACATTTTTCATTTATGAAGGATTTTAAAATGTTTTCCAGTGAACTGTCTGGGCAGTTTTCCATACAGACAGAATGACCAGTCAGAGTAAAAATACCAAGAGGAATTCCAGTTTAGTAGGCTGAATTATCCATATTTATAAATATCCATAGTAAAACAGGTAGCACATTTGAACTTTAAGTTAGGCCCATTCAACTGACATGCCCAATGAAAAGTTACTATTTTAAAATAATCCACACTAAATAGCAGCTACCAGGCATATTTTTCACAGATTCTTGTGGCACGAAGCATTAAATAGAATAGTATTGAAAAAAAGCAATGCTCAATTCCTCACGTGAATTAATATTATGTTCTGTGTAATACATTTGCCCTTTATTTGTGTTAAAATATAAAAAATTAACTCAATTCTTTTCTCAGGTTCCAGAAATTTTAACATGATCTCACTTCCATTTTTTATGGATGTAGGTCCAGGAATTCAGTGGATACTTCTGACTTATACCAGCACCCAGGCACCTACTGACAGAGGTGTGTGTGCTTTGTGTGATTTGAAATAGGCATTTGATTACAAGAGAATCTTTAATACAAACAGCAGCAGCATCAAAGCAAAAATCATGATTTTGCTGACCATAGAGAAATTTTTAGCAGCAGCAATGTGTAACAATGAGAAATGCCCCTTCAGTACCATTACTGCATTCACTTATTTTTCCTGATGCATGTGGGTCAGTCCTGAAACATCCTGAAATGATTTTTCTCACCTTGTCCTGTGTCTTGTTGTAGATGACAGAACACATTTTATATTTTTTGGGGGGGGGTGTGGGTGTGTTTTGTTTTAATTCTTGTCCTGACCTACAAACGAATGAAAAGCTTTACTTAAAAATTAGTGTCTAGATGCTATTTTATATTGGTTCATTTAGAAAGGCCATGATTGCAGTAAAAGGATTTGGCCTGTCTGACTGAAGCTGAGATACTTAAAATAGCAAAAATGAATCAATATTGCTTCAAACTGTTGAACTGTGGTCTCCCCCATTAACAGCTAAATTAAAATTAACAGTATTAACTGAAAAGATCAAAATAATTTTGTTTAAAGGTTTTTCATGTATATCAGCAATGTAAGTATTCAATATATTAGGAAATCAGATAGGACTCATTTTTAAGACTTCTTTTGAGCTCAGCTAGGAGCAGGTATGCTCCAGACAGGAAAAGGAAAAAACCCTGGAGCCTGTTTGTAGAGAATTACAATTCCCATATCAAAAAAAAAAAAAGCAAGAAAAAAAAAGCTGATAATTAAAGAGCCTTATATCCAACAGGGAGTCAGAGATCAGGGGTAACCTTCTGAAACCAACTGCTAATGTGTAGTCCTGTCAGCTACCTCACAAAGCCAGTTACCTCAGCAATGCATGGGGCTTTATTTCTGTTGGTATTATCTTTATTTACTCTGTAGGTGCTGGAAGAAAGGTCCTGAAAAAAATTCACAAGCTGAATAAGGCCTATCCATTCACACTTGAATACAGAATTATGGCCCTAGCACACAGCCCTTGTAAACGGGAATTAATTGGGCATTCTGACAACAGGCAAAACCCCCTGATTCTTTGTTTTTTTCCATGTTTATACTTTTACCAAATTCTCTACATGTTTGCACTCTTTGACTGAGAAAAGCATATGGCATTGCAGGAAGAGATAGTATAGTTATTAACTGATGTGCACTGTGAACTGGGCAAATGATGCTTTAAATTCATTAATTTCACCAGAAACTTCACAGTCTCAAGCCACATGGTCTGAACCACTTTTCCACCATGTCTTCCATTACAGTTGCAGCTTCCAGGTGATAGCAGCGTTTTAAATCCATTTTAAAAAATCCACTTATTTGTTTTGTTTTTGCTTCATAGGCTTCTAAATACCATTGCCAAGGCAGGTAAAAGGATCTTTTGAGTGATGTCTTTTAAAAATATGCCTGAACGTACTGGTTTGTGTTTGCATAGACTTCCCTTGTGGCATGAGGTCCAGGTTTTCCACGGGGAAGCAGTGCTGGTGTGTAACACTGCAAGAGGGAGATGAACAAGGCATAGTTTAAAAATCAGACCTTGGCTGTCTGTGTTCTTGCCCTGGAAAAACTCTGGACAGCTTCCTAGGAAAGGACAACTGATTCTGTAGCCTTTAGTAAGGCAAAATTTTGAGTTGTTCCGGGTCATGAGTTTCCAAACTTGGGGTCGTTGCCTCTCTCTCTCTTTTTCTATGGCTGGATCAGAGGGGAGTCACAAAACTTTTCTGTTGCAACATGGGGTCAGGAGGTGTCAAAGGTTGAGGCCTTGCTTTAGAAAATGCAGGCTCCAGACCAATCTCCCAACCATGCCACAGGAGTCTGGTGGAGATCCTGATCTTTTCACTGCTTTCAATAAAATTTCAAAAGTAAACAGATTAGGCCATTTGATAATTCTCTGCTGGTTCAGTGTGTTCGTAAGCTGATTTTTTAAAGGTTTGCTTAAAAATGCAGAAAAGTAATTCTAAAAATGTAGTTTTAAATTTATTCTAAATAGAAAGATAGCTAGTAGGAATTTCAATTTTATAAATTATAAATGCAATAAATAACTGGGGTTGATATTTCTAAATAATATTTTTTCAATAATTAATGACATTTTTTATCTGAAGAAAAATGAGTTTTTATTACAAACATACCATCTACTTTTTATCTTCTGTAAATTTCTTTTTTCATATCAAATAGCAGGATAGACTGATCTCAGGTATTTAATTATTAATGCTCTCGATACACAGTGCACTTCAAGAGTCTCAGCTCTGAGGCCAGCACCCCAAGCTGCACGCAAACCTGCTGGGAAAACCAGTACGAGGGAAAGAGATCAAATTTTTATAACACAGATGTTTAGGAAATCTATCAGTGTTTTGTCTAATCATCATTAATTTAGGTAACACACAGAAAATGAACATACATTTAAAGTTTAAAATATATGGATGATATCTCTAGCAGGAGAAAATTGTCTGTTCTGCTGCACACCAGAGACAAACAGGAGCTCTTTCTGTAAGATTATTAATGGGAAAAAATGTGAATAAAAATATTGTATGAGGAAGGCCTACAGAAGCGTAACTGTGTTCTTTAACAATGCTCATTAATCATTTAAATAGTGTATTAATTTTATAGCTAGGTTATTGGTGCTAGAAGGAATGCAAGTGAATTTTATATCTCTTCAATAGAGAGTCAGATAGAATCTATTTTAGAAAATAATCTAAAAATAGCTGATTAACAAAGTGTGATACACAGAGTACATCTTACTGGAAGTAGCTGTACAAAATTATGTTTTAATTTAAGAGCTTTAAAGTAACAGTTGGTAAGAAGCAACTGTGGTATTTCAGCAGAGCAGAGCTGATCTTCAATGCTGCTTGGATATAAGTGTTTCTCTTTTCCCTTAAAGCAAGATCTTCACATTGATCCACTTCCTAATCTCTGATTCTCTGTTCTTACATTCTCAGAATACTACAGAAGAGACTGCAGGAGTTAAACCAATCCAAATCTGACAACTAGGACAGGTCTGGAATGTATTCACAAAGTAAGTACTATAATTCAAAAATAAAAAAATTCTACAGTTAAATGTTTTACTTAATTGGCTTGTGAAAATTTAACCTTTCATAAATGCTACTTCTGAACAGCATTATTTCACTGAAAATAGTAGCCAAAAGGCATATTAGCACCACAGTTCTGACCTAAGCTCCTCCAAATCAGATTTCAGTCTTAAACAAGTAAGGAATTTGTTGCACTGAGGTTTGGATATGTCCTATTTCACTTGTGTTGCGATTATATTGCTGTAAAATGTAAAATACTAGAATTCTATAGAAAAATCTTGATAATTCATCCTGATATTCTTTTGCATAAATGTACAGATCCTGCAAATAGTCATATGATAAATCACATACCAACAACTTCACTTTAACAGTGTATCACTATCTCACTTCAGTTGAATTTCCAGGCCTTTTTGAAATACTCAAATTGATTCAGTCTGTGTACGTCAACACTTAAAATTAACCTGACTGCAGTGACAATGTGACCACAATGTGAATGTCTGGATGTTTAAGTGTAGCTTAAGCAGGTGATCAGCTGGCATTAAATGTCAAAACTATGACAGACATGTTTACACCAACTGAAAGGATGCTCCTGCATGTACATTGTGTGAATATGCTGTATATATGAAACATTGTATAAATTACATTGTCTGAGTATCATGTGTTCATTCAGTGTTAAATATCTGTGCAGTATATTTGGAACCACGAGAAAGTTCAGTGCATCTACCAGCGCTTTCAACACTTTCTAGAATCCCATGAGGAAATAACAGCTATGTAACTTTTAAGTAAAAATAATACTTCAATTCTTTAGGCTATTGATACCAAAATGTAAACAGCAACATGAACTTAAACTGCTCTACCAAGCTCAGGTTTACAGTGCCTTACTCATAAAAATATATTCTACAACTTTTACCAGTACACAAATTAACAGTCTTTAAACTGAATCATAGATACAGACCGTACACACACAGACCCACACACAGACATATATAAAGGAGCAGCTCGTTGAAGAGATACATTACAACTGAATACTCTGTGAGCAAAAAAAACAGTGAGGAGGGGATTGACAATACAAATGCTACCAGTGTTTAAAAGATTTTTTTCAATGTTTAAATTGCTTCTCTTTCCTAGTTACTGTCTTTTCTCCCAATTCACCTATATTGAGTGACCACCTTTTGAAAGGTGACTCTTTCATCAGCTTTTGCAGGCTTTTTAAGAGAAAAACACCACCAACAGTTAGAAAACTTTTATGTTTAACTTTTGGAATTACTGTATTTTCTATCCACTTTTTATTGCTGAAGACAACATTAAAGTTAGAAGATGATTATTTATTTAAAGTGCAGAGTAGCCCATTACTAAGTGCAGCAGTAGTTTACTACTAAGTTTACTCTCAGTGCAAGAGCCATAATGCGCTGTTTTCTTTTGCAGAGCAAAGTGACCACCAAAAGCGGGACTTTGTGGGCCAGTTGGATAAAACATAAGCTCATCTCGCCCCCAAAACCCCGACTCTGGAACCACAGCCTTCCAAGATTCAATTTGTAAGTAAAGTATCTTTGTAAGATATGCCCAATCAACCGAGAGTGGGTAATTTTCAGACTAATCAAAAGAGAACGTTATAGCCCAGTTGCAATACACCCTCCTTCACTTTCTGGACAGCAGGAATTGCTAACAGATACTAATTGGTTTTATTAATATTTTATGATCTATTTATCAAGCAGGTAAGAAGTACCTTTTCTACGTGTCTATAAAATGACACGGAATAACAGTTACTAGACCCAGCACTCAAAATATCTATTATGATTTCTTCTCAAAGTCCGTAAGAAGTTATTTATCTCTTCTACTGTATTTCAGACTAAAATTGGCACATTATAGAGAAATGTCTGTAATTATTCTAGAGTTGTTATTTGTACAATAAATTAGAAGTAATTTCACTTTACTTGAAAATAGGTCTCTTCCTATTAACAATGATAGTCTTAAGTATTCAGCTGTACTTCATCATGTCACTACCCTCAATATTATGTTTCGTAAGAACTTCTTTCAAAGATGAGAGGAAAAGTAGAAATTCTCAGACAAAAGGAACATATATTCTGTATCTTCACTGTATAATTCCCAAAGAGCTTCTAAATAAAACCCAAATTTAAAAGCATTATAGGTTACACTTGGATGGCTGAAGTAGGTTAATGCTGTCAGTTACTTTAAAAGAAACTAATTACTCTACTTGAAAAGCCACTGTTACATTCATTCTTCTTTTGACAATCAAAATGCAGAGACGAAGAATGCTGTCCTAGCTGAACTGCTTTATAACCAGCAAATACATTCTGAAAGGAAAACGCAGAGAAGTTGATGGAAATTCTGGCTAAGCAGAAATGTTTAAATAATTCCTCTTTCTACAGACCATATATTTTAAGTGACTTATTTATGGCTCTGATGATTTAGGAGATTTTTCTGGCCCCGCTTTCACACGGGCTGATCAGACGGTCTGTATCGACACCTCTCCGCACGCGCATTTGTAGTTATTTGTGCCTGGCGAAAGTCGCCGCAGAAGACACGCGGAGGCAGCGGGACGGGACCGGCGGCCGGACACCGCGGGGAGCGGACACCGCGGGGAGCGGACACCTGTAGCTCCCGAGGGTGCCGGCACGGCGGCGAACCGCCCCTTCCCCGCGGGGCGCGGCG
>VZTN01023870.1:41069-56718 GCA_013400515.1 Erpornis zantholeuca
GAGCGCGGACGCGGAGGGAGAGCGCAACTCACCACTTGTCAGTGCCCCCGGCGGTGCCCCCGCGAGCCGGGAATGGATCAGCGCCCGCAGCGAGCGGGGATCCCTAGCAGAGCGAGCCGCTCGCCGGCCAGGTTCCCGTTCTTGAAAGGAGACAGCCCTCCGGTCCTCGCTCCGAGCCGGCTCCTTCCGTTGGCAAAATCCTGACTCATTACATAAAAAGATCACCCTGCCAGGCGCCCTGAAACATTTCTTCATCACGGTCACGCCACAAGCTAAACAAGAGGCCACATCAAGGGGAGGGGGAGAGGGGGAAGCGGAGAGAAAAAAAATAATCCAGAGGGTTTTTGTTTTCATTAAGATCCTCTTCCTTGAAAAAAGGAAAAAAGAAAAAAAAAAAGTGCGAGGAGAAAAAAAAAGAGCAGCCACCAGGAAAAAAACTAGAGAAAATTCACTCATTGTTGCCACAAAGACACCTCTCCCCTTCCCACTCCTTCTCCATGCTCATTCCTCCAACAGTGCTACAAAGACGTGCAGTCTGCGCCGGGAGTTGTGAGCCCGAGCCGTGAGCTCCTCAACTCCGCGGGGGCCGTGCCAGGAGACCCGGGGCGCACAGTTCTCCGAGAGGAGGTGTGGTGAGTCCAAGACCGTCCGAAAATTATTTTTTTTTCCTAGAAACTACCACCAAATATAGTAACAGGGAAGGGGTATTCCTAGAAATTCGGGAGACGTCAGAAAGGGAAGATTTGTGAAATTCAGCTTCACTTCCTGCAGAGGGCTCCTAGCACAGGGATAAAAAAAAAGGCAATAAAGTGCTTTTCATGCTTCTCTGATCAGATAATGGTTAAAAAAAAGAACGGTAAAACACTTAACTCACATTTCTCCGATACAATCTAGTAGTTTCATAAGGGAAGAATGCTAATCAGTAACCTCCTTTCCTCATTTTCTAATGTTTATTAGATGTCTGTCTTCTGTATTTATTTTCCCCACATCCTCGTATCAGACCTATGCATGCAGCAAATAAAAGGAATATGTATATGAGGGGAAAATGGGCCAAATGATAACCCTCCTACCTTTCACAGAAACACTGGGTGTTTGTGTGTTATTTTAAACAGGCTTTGCCGTTTGCATCTTTCATGCTACACTGATGTGAATAATTCATGTCCCCACTGTAGATGTGTGCAATATTGTTACTCGCATGAATGGGAATTTGTAGGTTGGCTTTTATTTCAGGGCTTCAACACTGAGTACGGCTGAGCACTGTCAGTCCCCATGGACTTAATGGTGTCTTAGGCTCTTAATTAATTCAGTTCAGCAATTCACAGGATCAGGCCCTGACTGACAAACGCAGACCCGCATGCTGTCAGGAGCCACGTTATTCCTCATGTGTCTCCTAAATCTATATTTGCTTTGTGCTAGTGTCTAACACCCAACCCTTCCTGACTCACATCTTCTTAAAAAACACTATCTGATACCTTTCATAGGAAGCAGAATTGAATGTTTGCAAAGGAGAGACAAATGAAGATGTTATTATAGGCTGTTAATTATATAAAGATGTCAGTACATTTGTAATAAAGCATTATTTATCCAGGAACAGCAAAGGTTGCCATAAAAACCACAAAGCCAGCTTTTGGGGAAGATAATAGATTTCAATGTGTGCAACTCTTCAGGTTAATTGGATTTCCTTAATGAAATTCCCCTCAGCCACATGAAATCCTTGGGTTTGTTCTTTGAATTTCATTATGACTTGCAGAGTCTTCTCTGCCCCCAAATCAAATGCAATAAAAACACTGGAGTTGGCTTCACTTCAGTGTTTTATGAACACTCACATTTAATCAAAACTTGGTTACAGACACCTTGTCTGTCTGCAGTTTTGAAGGAGAATTAGCAGAGTTCACCTGACACTTCTGAGAGTGCTTTGACTCCTAAGTGTGTTTAACTGTTACTGCAGTGCTCAGTAAACAATTACGTCAAAATACAGAGCCAGGTTTCAGAGAGCTGCACTCACAGTGTTTCGTTAGCAATAATGCCTGGTTAGAAGTAAGTAATCTCCTGGAATTCAAAGCAGCTCTAGTTAATTGCAAAAAGGCCTTTTTAATCTGGCTGGTTTACTTACGGCACACTACTCCACTCTGCCTGTCAGCCTCATTTCCTGAGTGAAAAAGTGAATGGCAGCTTCAAGCTCAGGATCTTTTAATCATTAAAAGAAATGGATGTGCTGTCCTCTGTTGGTCATATTGGTTGTCACAAGTAAATTTCAATTAAAAAGGCAGCAAGAGGCCGATATAGTGACCAAAAAAAAAAGAATATTAAACTAAATTAAATTTGCTTTGCCTTTTGCTTTCACCAATAACGCTGCACAGTGTAAGGGATTTTTTTTTAAATGATGCAATGATAGAAACTGGATTATTGAGAGGACTCATTTCTCATGACTGTAGTACAGATTCTGCCCTGGGATTCCGGCTGCTGGTTTACCCTCTGTGCCTGGCGTGTGGGTGCCACAGGGAGCTGCAGGCGCCCTCCGGAGCCAGGGCTGCAGGGAGCTGCGGTGCTGCCAAGCACGTGGCGAGAAAGGAAGTTTCAGGTTTAAATTTCACCTCACACAGCCTGGTCTGGGGACAGGGCCGTGTGTGCTCCGGGTGCTGACCCGTGTCGTGTGGTGCCATGGCAGCTCTCGGGGCACTGTGGCCACGGCAGCCTGGCCTTTGCTGGGGGTGTGTAATGCAAATTCCCACTTGGCCTCTCCCAGGCTACTTCCATGAACCCTTGTGCAGAAATGCCTTGCTCTGCGTGCTGCTGCTAAGCAGTGGTGTGGCCTTGCTGGGTGTTCAGTTCAAGAAGAATATGTAGTATCTGGAGAGGATCTGGGGAATTATAGCAAGGATCATTAGAGGTGTAGAAAACCTGGCCTAAAATGAGGGATTTTAAAATTTGGGCCTTTTGTTGTCTAGAAAGAAGAAAGCTGAAGGTAAATAGAGCAACACCTTCAAAAAAAGTTTAACATCATGTAAATGAATCTGTTGTGACAGTAGACCAATGTGATATGTTAATTATTTCTACCTCTTAACTGCTTCTGGAGTTACCATTTCTGGGCTGCACTAGTTTCTGCTAGGCTGTGGGTGCACAGATAGTGTTCTAATTACAAAATTAATTTCAAGTAAATACAAAACCTGTCTTAAAATGTTACTTAGCAATATTGTGATCATGCTAATAGTGTAGCAGTGTTTTTCAACAAAATATAAGTTCTGTCTGCAAACTGTGGTAAAACAAGCCCTGTGTTACCTAACAGACTCAAAGGCCTCAAACCATTGTTAAGAGGATGAGACAGCCATAGCTGTTGTGCATACCTGGCTTTGTCCTATAAATACATTATTTCTAAAAAACAAGCAAGAATTTAAGAAAGCTTTACTCATCAGTGGCAAGGTGATCTCCACCCTCCCTGTGAGGCTTATCCCTGTGGCTGTAGTAAACAGAAAGCAGTATTTATTAGTTATACGTTTTGTCCTTGAGTTTGATTTTTGCATTTAGTTTTTTCAACCCTCCTATGAAAGTATCAGGTGATGCCTTATCTGGCTACTTGGAAACAGAGACTAGGCAGGAATAAGGGAATAAAGGAGGTATTTGTTTGAAAGGACTTCAAAAGTACACTCTGGGGGTCCAGAGACTCCTGCCTCAGTGCATCCCAAGGTGGACGACAGGTCATGAGTTCTTCACCCTTTTATAGGTTTGGTCCATTTGAGTATCAGCATAAATTTGCCAATTAAAACTTTAGCTAATGATGTCATTTCCCTAAGCTTTCCCCCTCCTCCCCAAGATAATGGCTTACACTTTTTGGGCCTAGGACGGTCTTGGTGTCTTTGGAGAGCAAGGCTGGAAAGGCTTTGTTATGTCTGTCTTAGCATAAGAGAGGGGTGCTTAACAAGTTACAGGAAATGTCCATGTTACACTAGCAGTACAGGATTTGAAAAAATATAAAAGTTAAAACCTAAGGCATCACAGGGACATGGATGTACCTCATTGTCCTTTGTATCCATAAGTAAAAATATCTAAGAATATTTACAAAATCCAGTGTAAATAGTTAAGGACATTTATTTCTGTTTATATAACAAATGTACAGTTTATATTCTTGACATATATTTCTCGAATAGAAAGAATATTTTATATTTCTTGAGTGGTGCAGAATATGAGAGGTAGATTTGTCAGGAAGAGAACAAAATTTATTGTGTTGACACAGTGGTCACTAAAATTTCAAATGGTAAGTAAATATCAAACATGAATCAATAAAGATTTCCTTTAATTAGTAATGCTGTTACTATTTACACTGTTAGGCTGGGTTTAAGTTCTGTCCAGCCCTTAATTGTGTGTACGGATTTGGTGCCTGGTCCCTTCAGTACCACTGAGTTGGAGCTCCTGGCCACTTGTGGTCCTGCTGGATCAGCTGTGTCCGAAGCACCCAGTGTCGTTTCACCTGGAGAAGGGGAGCACTGCTCAGCTCCAGTGAGTGTAACCACCACACCCTTTCCTTACCCATTTTCAGTGTCACAAGGAGTTGTTTTTTTTTTTAAATAGAAAATGTAAAAAGTACACACTGATCAGATTGCAAATAATCCTTCTAAGTGGTTACTGATACAGATGAAGAAACCTCATGGTTTACTTATCAGAAGACAGAACCAACTTAATAAATGTTTAATTACATAGTGGCAGGGTGGGGGTGAACCAGTGAAGGGGACCGGGAGGATTAGAGGATGATCTTGGTAGCTGCAGCCTGTGGAGAAAGCTGTCTTCAAACAAGAGTTTGAAGCCGTGGACGCTGTCTTCAAACAAGACTCTGCAGAGGCCTCACTTGTTCCTCCCACGAATGACTCCGTGTTGAGGTGGGCACTAGCACTTGCCTCAAGGGTGCGGTGTAGAATAAAGGCGTCTGACACGACTTCCACTAGCGTCAGCAGTCGCCTTGGCCTTACACATTTCAAATTATTTTTTTGTTTCTTCAGGGTGAACTGACAGTCTCTTGAAAACAGGATTAGCTCTAAGAAAAACCGAAGAGAAACGTCTCTGTTGCTGCAGACTTGAGTAGGGAGGTCGTGCAGCTGTTGAGGGACGCCAGCAGGGCAGGACTGAGCGAGGTGCAGGCACGAAGGGCAGCACATTTCACCAGGACCTTTGTTGGGGCTGGGCTGCTGCAGCCGGTGCGAGACCCTTCGTTCCGTACCTGCCTTCGGGGCGCAGCTGAGGATTGCCCTGGGGCAGGGGAAAGGTTCTGCCCTTGTCGGGTGCGCTCGCATCGGATCTCTGCGGGCCTCGGAGCCGCCACCCCGGTACGGGGATGGTCCAGACACTCCGCCGAAGGTCTCGGCTGCGGCCGTCGAGGATGGACGGAGCTCCGCCTTCCCCTAAAAAGGAGGGGGAAAGCTCCCGCCAGCGCGGACCCGCCAAGGCACGGACGGGGTTCGAACCCGNGCCGCCACCTGCCGGGGGCGCGCGGTCCTGGGGCGCTGAGGGCGCGGCGGGAGCTGAGGGGGCGGAATGAGAGGGAGGAGCCGGGACTGCTCCCGCTCTAGCTCTAGCTCCAGCTCCAGCTCTAGCTCCCGCTTAGCTCCCGCCTCAGTTCCCGCTTCTCGTCTACTTTCGACCCCCACTCCCATCCCCGGTCTCGCTCTCCCTTCGTCTCCCACTCTCTCTCGCTCTCGGAGCTGCCAGGAGGTTCCCCTCCGGCCGCGGAGGCGACCTGAGGGCAGCGCCCTCTTCCCGCNGGAAACCCCCCGCCAGCGCGGCCCCGCCAAGGCACGGACGGGGTTCGAACCCGTGATCTTCGGTTTACGAGACCGACGCCTTACCACTTGGCCACCGCGCCTGCGTTAAGCGCTTATCCTGACGCCTTTCTATCGCTGGCGCCACTCCCGCGCGCCNGCTTAGCTCCCGCCTCAGTTCCCGCTTCTCGTCTACTTTCGACCCCCACTCCCATCCCCGGTCTCGCTCTCCCTTCGTCTCCCACTCTCTCTCGCTCTCGGAGCTGCCAGGAGGTTCCCCTCCGGCCGCGGAGGCGACCTGAGGGCAGCGCCCTCTTCCCGCGTCGGCCTCCGGGCTGTGAGGGTGCGGTGCCCGGTGATGGCACTCGAGGGGCTGCTTCATACCGGCAGAACGGCTTAGAGGGGGGAAAAAAAGCGGGATTAAAACTTTCTTCCTCCGAGAAGAGAAGCAGGAATGCAAAACGTTGGATAATTAAATGGTAAATACTAAATTAAACACACTTGTGTCAGTGTTCCCTCATAAAAACTCAAGTGTTAACGAAATACAGAAAAGATACTAAAATATATATTATTTTCTAGAGTGGGTCTCCTAGATTTTTACAAGTGTGATCTGAAAACAAAGCTTTTAGTTTTTCATTTAATGTGCATTATAGAGGTCTGTTTAAATTCTGCATGGAACTGCTGCTGGACCCCTAAGCTTTCTATTCCTTTTGGTTTGGTTTTGGTTTCCCTATGACAGAAGCATGTGAACATATTACAGAGGTACCTTTGTAAAGGCTGAGATCAGAGTTACTGATTTTGTATGCTGTAATGCAGGTGCATTAAAAGGTTGATATAGAACCAAAATAGTTTTGCTTGGAAGAGACCTTCAAAGGTTATCTAGTTGAAGCACCCTGCAATGAGCAGTAAAATACTTATGTAACCTTTTGAGATGTTCTTTGAACTCTCATGGAAAGTCTTGCTTTATGGTTTGACTCTACGAAAAAATTTTAGTTCTTTAAAAGTTATCATTTGTTAGTTTGTCTGTGATAACTCTATGCCTGCCTGTGTTTAAACAGAGTACTTTAAATTAGCTTAACCTGCAGTGAAAAGTGTGTAATTTAAATTACCTTACTGGATTGTCAGCCCTTGTTAAGTGTGTTTGCTGCTACCTTGGAAAAGCTGCCCCAAAGGTTATGTGATATTCCAGTCCCTATGGCATAACCGATGGCCTGGCCAGCCTGAATGCTTACTGGAATTTATCTGCTAGTCTTGTTCATCACATGTCCTCATCTGGACTATGGAAAGCTGGGCAGTGAGAATAGCACTGCTGTATTCTGCTTTTGTCTTGTCAGCGTAATCACTGCAGCATTTCAAAGTGTGATGGTGTGTAGGAGTGGAAGCTGCCTCCTTCAGTTCTCACACCTGTAATATTTATGAAAGGTGTGACCTCAGAGGGCCACTTATCTACCCTGGGGGAAGGAGTTACTCTTAGTATTACCAAGCTGGCAGCAGGAAGGAGTACAGTTTTACTGGGTTGTGTTTAATTGATGATATGACTTCTGTCCTACTTGCTTATTACAAAATATGCTCTTTTATGTGTCATACTTGCCAGTTTTAACTTGTCACCACAGTTCCTGTACAGCTCACATCTGTGTTTATTAATATTTTTGGATCCTTGTGAGCTGAGAGGTATTTTTGTGGTAAAAGAGAGGGCTGTTTGAATTGTTGGTGGAATTCATGTGAGTTTTATATCTTCAAACATGCATGTTTTAATAAATGTATTTGTTTGGCATCAAGAATAGTATTTAATGGTAAATCAACTTCTCTTGATCAAGTTCTTCCTTAATTGTATAGGGAGATGGAAACTTCAATTTGAATTCATAAAGGTCTTCTAACTAGATTAAGAGTTAGTACTCTCTTAACTTCCTCAGTGTGTCTGGAAAAACTGTTTCTGTCTAAACAAAGTGCTGTTTAATGGTGAGCTGATTTATGATGATAGTTTTTATAACTAAAAATGTAAAGTTGATTTTAGAAAGTGTAATTGCCCTTTTAGTGTCTGGATACTTTTGTTTGGAAGTGTCTTTTATGCTGGCCCTCACCCTTGTTTGAGCTCCACATGAAAGCCCTTCCTCTTCATCCTGAATCCTCCTCGTGCACTGTTCTCTTCTGACAAACTTCTTTTAAACACAGCATGGCTTTTCTAAGGGGAAGTTTTTAGAGGTCTCCACTGCTGAAAAGATACAGTCAGAGATTTTGTTAGATGGAGCAATAATCACTAGTTGGTTTTTTCTTTCTTTCCTTAGCCTCATACATAGGAGATGGAGGTGTTGCTTTAGGAGAGGCTTTGGTGTCTGTTTTCATGTGCAAAATCAGGCCTTTCAACATATTCCCTGACTCTTCTGAGATACAGGGGAACAATCATATTTATGTAGATCTGGTGCAACAGAGTTTTATAAAGACTTGCTGTGGGGTAGCTGGAATGCTCCTCAGTTCCAGTTACTTGAACTTTGACTTTGTCTTAGCTACATGAAAGAACGTTTTTGTTCACTTCACTATTTTAACTTCTAATCCACAGCACTTGTCTTGGAGGGGTTCAAGAATGATGCAGTGGATGACAGAGTGGCCCTGCAGTCCTTTTTCTGCAGAGAAAACTGGAAACTCAATTTCAGGTAATTTTTTTACATGAAGGGAAGTGTTTATCTTAAGACTTACTTGTTACATTTATGGATAAGTACTTGAAGGAAAAAATCCCAAGCCCTGGCTGTTGGGTCTCAGAAGCTCTAATTTGTTTGATTTTATGTTAGGAATGTCTTGGTAAGATTGCAGACTGTACTTTAGGGTGTGGGGAAATCTGTGTGACTTCTTTGCCATCAGAGAAACATCTCCTACTTGAGACAGTAGAAATAATCTAAGAAATACGTCTCTCTAGCAAGATCTGTAAAATACACAACAAGCCAATAGGCAGGAGCAAATGGCACTGAATGTGGTACAGAGCAAAGACAGATGTGCTCATGGCCATCTGTAGGACATGTTTGAATAAATTAAGGTCTTATTGAAAAATCAGGGTTTAGCCTGTGGAAGAAGTTCACTCAGGACGATCTCAAATTTTATCAAGCCTTGTTCTGTCTTTACATCATAATAGTAATATGAACACAGCTTGTGAGGGAGGTTGATGTGTTTATATTTGTCATTGTAAAATAATCAAGCCCCCAGATTGCCAGTTGGCACTAAAACAAGTGTTTTATCTCTGTTATACTCAAGCTGTAATTCCTGTAATGCACAAATACATGGTCAAGAAGTGCTGCACTTGTTTTGCAATACTTGTGTTTGGTGTGTGATAATCTGAAGGCAAGTTTATGGCATATGTAGCCTAGAAACTTTTACAATGGTTAAGGTTCATAGAGAAGAGGTATTTTATGAAATTTGGAGTGTTTATTAGTAAGTTTCAATTTGTTCAGTTTTACCTAATTTCTACTTATACAGGGTTTTTAATATTTGGCCAAGTTCTGATGTCATCAGTGTAGAACAGACTTTAAGAGGAGAGGGTGGGTGATTAGTAGACTGCCTTCACAAGGGGAAATATAGCACTAAATATTTTAAATGGAACAGCTTCATCCTTAAAAGAAGCTTGTGCAAAGAGCTCCTAGGTCATTCTCCTGAAGAAATGCATTCAGGTGTCCTAGCAGAATGCAAATCACAAATACAAAATCTCACAACCTGACAATTCTTGAAAACCTCGAGGAATTTGGGAAAGTCATGAATAAAGTGCATTACTAGAGGTATGTGGTGAGAGGAGGAATGGATTCAAACTGAAAGAGTAGGACGAGATTGGGTATTAGGAGGAAGTTCTTTACTGTGAGGGTGGTGAGATACTGGAGTGAGTCACCCAGAGCAGCTGTGGCTGCCCCATCCCTGGCAGTGTCCAAGGCCAGGTTGGATGGGACTTGGAGTAATCTGGGATAGTGGAAGGTGTCCCTGCCCATAGCAGCTTTAAGGTCCCTTTCAACCCAGGCTATTCTATGACTTGCTATTAAAAAATTGCTTAAAAAAATGGAAGTCCAAACCTAAACTCTGAGGGTTCAGGAGGTCTCTGTTCTTACCAATTTTGGCTCTAATTTTAAAGACAAACCATAATTCTTTTGGAGTTTGTCTAAGTGCAGATTCGTTCTTACTCCTTTTTGTGAGAAAGATACTTAGAACATAGGCCAAATGTTTCAAACTCATAAAGGTCAGAATGATGTTTTTCACTTTTAAGTAGCAACCATGGACAAATGAACACAGTTTTCCTTTTTTATTTGAGACACTTAGCAAAAATGCTGAAATATCAAACATTTCCTCAGTAGCTACAATATTGCCACTATGTACAAAATATTTGATAAATGTAGTACACATATAAAAATACAGTATGCATTACATATATACAGTACAATGTGCAAAACATATGGCATTCAAACATATGGAATTGATTTTCGGGGTGCAAACAGCAAATACAAAGGCATCATGGTTTCTTCTAGAAAGGCAATACATAAACTGACGCCCTGATTGCCATAATTTGCATTTAGTAAAGTAGTGCTTAAATGAAGAGGGCCCTAGAGACAGGTGTTTATCTTCTTCCTTTCACAAAATGAGATGCTAAGACATAATTATGACCATGAAAATAAGAAGAGAAACACCTACTAGGGTTAGCGTTATTTCTACTGCAAGCAGTACTGTGAAGAAAATCCTATCTGGAAAAAAAGCCTGTGCTATTACTTACTACAAATTTCTCAAACAACAAAAACAAATCTGTACTGTTAAACATCAAAAACAGCTTTGAAAATATCTACACCCTTAATTTTAAAAAAGTATGGATAACACTTTCGGGGACTTAATTTCCTATGTTTTAAAATACAAAGTGCCTCCTTTGGCAATATAAATGGCAATGCTTTGGTTCCTTTTAAAATTTTTATATTATTATAATTTATTTTAGGCTGTCTTTTGAATATCTGAGCTGTATATTTTTATAAAAATAGTGTGATTATATACTTATTAACCATTCCCTGCCTTTTTTTTTTTTTTGAGAACTTGCTCTCATAGCTAGAATGGCTTTTTTTGGCTAGATTTCTACAAATACATTTATGCACTTATAACTTAAAAAGACTTTATATTCAGTATTGGACACTACAGAATAATGTAGGTGTCTCTTTTTTGCACTTTATTCCTAGCAAACTGGTATAAAAGGGATATTTGAGATTATTTCAGGTTTTAATGGATGCTCTTTATTGGCCATGTATACACTATATGCAACTCAATTCCATGGATCTCACATAAAATACCTTCTGGAGAATGGTCTAGAAGTCACTGAAAGGTGATTTCACAGACCACAATACAAAGAGTGTGAACAGAACACTTACTAGAGCTAAGTCAAGATTTTTTTTTTCCAGTTTTAATAGAGTTTGCTTTAAGTTTATAATATATTTAAGATGCCATCCAAATAATAATTGTTTACATCGGTGAGCTTTCCTGTGTTTTGATTACATAATGCCCTTCCAGTTCAATGTATCCTGTAATTGCATTTTCTCTGCCGTGAAAATAGTTCAACAGCTTGTGCTTGGGTTCCAATTACGGTGCCTACACTTTTGAGGCATCTGAATGTTTGAGATTATGTAACAGAAAAGTTTAATATTGACACTTCTGTTTTGACCCCCATCTTCTTTGAACATGACTCCTGCTGGTGAATTTAGAAATTCCTGGGAAATAAATGTCAGTATTAAGTAGTCATTATTTCTAAAAGCTGTGGCCTCAGCTTTTTAAAGGTCTGATTCTGCAAGCGCACATTGCTAGATTAGACTTTAAATTTCTGTAGAGAACAACTGCCATAAATTAATTTTATTCTCAGAGAGAGTGTGACAATGCTTTTTTAACTATTTCTAATGTTAAACAAAATTTTGCCTGTAAACTTCCTTGCTGTAACTGATGCTGAATGGCACTAAAAGTGCATAAAAAAATTTCATTTCTCTACTGAACGCAGGACGTGACTCCTCTTAAGTAACGTGAGCCTTATGAAACTTGTCTGAGCTCTCTCTGTGTCTAGATGTGTAAACAACCAACTTTTAATTTTCACACTGATTAAAAGGTATTCTTAATTACTTTGAAGGACCTACTAACACCACATTTGATAGGATGCATTCTGTTAGTATACTGCAGCCATTAAATGGCAAATTTAGTGCCAGTGCATTCCTTTGCAACTGTTCTCTTAATGAGAAAGATTCAGTTCTGTGCAGTCAAACTGCACAGTCATCATTACATTTCTAAGATGTATTGTATTTGTGCTACAAAAGTTTTCATGTAAAACATGCACACACAAAAGTCTAAGCAAAACCTATTTCTGCCATAAACAGGCATATACAACTATGGCAAACATATCACATTTCAGAACAAAGTCTAAAGCAAACCATTTTATATAAGGTTTAATACACAATTCTGAAATGTACAAAAAAGTAATCACACATTCCCTACACTAGAATATTTGTACTTCAGAAACTAAAATGATCCCTTAATTTTTATTTTGTTTTCAAATAGACATTCAGAGTAGAAAGCTATACTGTACTGATAACAAGACATCTCAACTGTTTGGGTTTATTTCTGCACATAGATTCCTATGGGTTAATTAACATTCTACGCTGCCAATAAGGGTAATTTTGTAGCAAGATGACTTTGCCAGTTTCAAGCTCTATTTACATGCACATCAAAAATGACAGTACAGTTGCTCTAGGTTAATTTGTCCTCTAAAAATTAATTTACTTGCCTCTCATTTAATCAGGAGGCAGGGTCAAAAAGGGATAACTCTAGCCACACATATGTTGTATGACATCTGGTGTATCACACATAATAAACTGACAGTACTGCAGAACAGTAAATTTCATTCAGAGTTGTTCCTATCAGACCAAGAGTCCCTAATTCTTATTCTCATAACAGCTGAGGGCACTTAGTATCTCAGAGTATTAGCTCCCAAGATAGAATGACGAACAGGAATGCAGAAAGTTGAATGCAAGTGTTCACTGTTACTGAAAAGTCCTATACCATCAAAGCTTAAGGCAGACAGTCCACATGTAATACTGTACTCAAGTATTGTAGGCACAGCAAGAAGGAATAAAGAATTATGTCTTTCAACTGTGTGTAATGAAAATCTCCAAAGATTGTTTTCTTGCACTTAGTTTCATATTACAGTAATTCTGGGCCAGTAAAACTAGTAAAGATACATAATGATTTAAAGTGCTGCAATTGATATGATGCAAACATATGGTATCGTTTTAAACCCTGAATCAATGATGTAATCCATTATTTTATCTGAAGCCAATGGAATTCTGTAGTAGCAGTAAAGCAGACTTCATTATATCTCCAGACTATGGAGATGGAAATTTGCAGTCAATTCCATAACATTTTCTGATGGAAGTATTTGTTTGATGTTAACATGATTGTGTTTTTCTTTTTGAAAAATGTGGTAAAGGTTGCTAAGTGGTTAACAGCTATTTACTGTTTTCAGTATTTCTTTGATATGCATCGTTATTCTAAGAAGTAGGCAAAAGCCTTGGGGCATTTTTTTCATTCCTACAAAACTTTATTTTTTAAACTTTTTGGTGAGGAAAGAACCGTGCAATGAGATCAGTTTTCAGACTAGAAAACATACCACATTTCCCTGTTTCAGGAAATGGAGAACTTTCTTTTTATCTTAATTTAGGAATTCCCTAATAGGAAATTCCAGTTTTGTGTTTGATTTAAGCCTCCGTCCTCTATGGCAACATTTAACATCTATTACCTGAGAGACAACCATAGAACGTCAAAGTATATTAATCCTACTTGAATTTTTTGTTTTTCTAACTGCTTTCATAATAGATTCTGAAAACAATAAGTAAGGGCTTTAAAAAATATTCATGTGCTGTGCTGTGAGGTAAGAGCTTAATTTTTGCTATTATCTGTTTCAGATATGTAATATATGCAATATACCTTCTTATCACAAAACAGTACATTCTGATAGTGGTGTTTAGAATTCTCCGTGAGCAGCTTCACTGTTGGCTTCCCTGATGTTATGTAGTGGTAGACAAAGCTGTTCATCAGACAAAGTATTCATTAAGAAATGATGGTTGTCCTGTCAGTACTGTCCCCTGCAACTTGATGTCATCCTACAAAATCTTTCATTGAGGGCATTGGGGCTATGCTTGCATAGATGCTTGCAGGACTGTAGTGTGCAACACTATTAATTAAACTTTTCTACTTCCTCAAACTGTTCTAATATGCTGAGATACTGGATTCAATGATCTAACAAATATCCTCAAACACAAAGCAAAATAGGATATTTACTTCCATTATAGTAATCTCTTGTTTGAAGACCACTGTGTTCCCCTCTGTTCACAAAAATAAGCTGTATAAAGTTAAAAGAGTATACAAATAACTGTCTGATATACACATTAAAACCTAGCTATTAAATCCAGAGCATTGCTATAGAAAATTCAGTGTTCTCAATATTACCTGGCATAGCTACAGTGGATTTCTTGCAGTTACGCTTAATATCCCTTTGGATGCAGTTAAATTCCTCCCTCATGATTAAAGAATGGGGGAAGTGTTTTAAAATCCACAAAAGCAAAACATAAAAACAACTTGAACAAATTAAGAGACTAGATACATGAAATTTCACTGAACCAGCCAGTGCTTCTACTTGCCTTTGCCCTCACAATTAGTTCTGAACCTGGCTCAGGCTTTCCACAGGAACAATGAAGTGCAGTGATACCTCCCCTCCCCCAGACATTTGCTCACTGGGTCAATACAGAGAGCTGACATCTTACTCGAAGTTTAGTCATGTTGTGTTGCTCATTTAAGCATTACAAAGTCAGAGACATAACTTCTTTCTTAAATATTTGTGATACATTTACCTTGGGGTACTTTTAATCACTAAGTACAATCATCCTTTCTTGACTTGTGAAATACAAGGTTTCAGAGGGCCCTGATCTGTATTATGGATAGGTGCATAAAGTGATTCACTGTTGTAAACTTGAAAATCAATAAGGAATTCGCTTCAAGCATTTGTTCTTCCAAACATTACTGTCTTGGTTTATGTTAACTGCAATCAGAATGGTATAATAATGGACCTCTGCTGTAAAGAGACTTGCAGGTTGTGTTCTCATTGGCTATAGCTTAATCCCAGTGCAACTGTAGATCTTGTGGATCTAGAAAGTCAGTGGAAAACACGCTTGGGGCAGCAGAACTGAGAGGTGTGAGTCCAGATGAGGAGCTGGGCATTGTAATGTCCAGCCATTCCATATTGTCCAAATTTGTATCGGGAAGGTCAAGAGACAGACAAGAATTATTAGTAGTAAACTGTGGGTCAGATGTTTCCATAGGTGAATGAGAATGATCTAAAATGCTGGAGTGATTAAGCAGATCATTCTGGAGGTCTTCAATTAAAGAAAACGACTCTCTGTCCTCATTACTGCTTGTCAGTTGAGGAATTTCATTACCTGATGGTAAAGTTCCATCCAAGAGGGCTTCAAGTTGGTTTTCCAAACTTATAGACAAGCTGGTTGTTGGTTCTAAGGACACAGGAGGAGGAGCCATTTGGATCTGTGGAGGTGGACGGGATATCACTGTATTCACTGGCATTGTAGTGATGTTGGCTGTTACTGGTCTCATTTTAGATATGGGAGATGGTTCTTCTTTTATTGGAAGAGAAATCTCTGGAATAAAAAACCCACTGTTGAATTCAAAAAGATAATGCCAATATCCTCACACTTAGAACTTCCAGCCCTTCTTTGCCCACTTTGAGATGCATCCACAGTGAATTCAGTGGAGTAACAGTCACTTTGCTGCTCTACTCATACTCACACTTACATACATCAGGCAAGGCCTTCATGAACAACAAAGTATTTTAAAACAAATTTCAGAAT
>VZTN01023871.1:0-15595 GCA_013400515.1 Erpornis zantholeuca
CATAAAAAAAAAGAGGATTAGAAGTGTATGTTTCATATACACATTTTGGTACTGTGATATATCTGTCCTTGTCATAGGTACAAATCTGATTCTGGAGATCTTTTCTGTGAAACATCAGTTTGTATCAGAAAATAAATTGCTTGTATGTTTTACCTAAAAATAAAATAAAAAAAAAACCATAAGAACACCCTTCTCCCTGTTCTTATTTTAAAAAACAAGCACCCTTCTCCCTGTTCTTATTTTATAAAACAAGCCAACACTGATGTTAGGGTATTTTCATTTAAAGTTCTTGCAATGGATGGGGTGGTTTGCAGCAGCCATCCCATCACCAGAGCACCTCACTGTTTACAGAGGATGCATTGTTTAGAGTGGTTTCAGGTTAAGTGTGGTTTCAACATTGCACTGAAAACAGATTGGCATGAGAATGACTGTGGTTTGCATACAGGTTTTAGTCTGAATGCCTGCAATTGTAGAAGCTCCCTGGACTCACAACAATTGTAGAGGGAACAAAATTCCACCGTGGACTGAATCAGTAGACATCGCCATCAGACACAGAATTGCGATTCCACAATGGATTCTACTCAGAAGAACTGTGAATGCTTTTATTTTATTTTCCATTTTGGAAAAAAAAACCCAAAACCCAAGGCATTCAAATATTTTTAGGTGTTTTGATAATATTTGTATGAAAACATGGAAGTTGTTGAAAAAGCTTTCTTTCAATAGATGCATAGGTTGAGACCTACCAATCCAAAAAAACCTTCAAATAATCAAGTTAATTTATGTGCTTTACCTCTGAGCCTCTGGTTTACCTCTGGTTTACATATATGTGTGTGCCTGTACATGCATAGATATGTGGAGAGGGGTTTGGACTATGTGATTTCCAGAGGCCCATCCCACCTCAACTCTTCTACCTATGGGATTCCTTTTCTCCTGCTACTATTTTTCCTACTATTCAGAGGAATATTATACATGAAAGGCCCTCGTGCTGAGAAGAATAGATAAAGATAATATAAAATAAATAACGTGTGCTAAAAAATAATGTTATTTTCAGATTTTTCCGCTTGCATATCTTCCTTAATCTTAACGAATTTAAACAATTCATCAGGCTTGTTTTTCAACGGTAATTTACTGTTGTCTATTACACCATTTATTCAATTTATATTAATGTGAACACTTTCATTATTCAGTATAATATGTATTCCAAAGCAACTTATTTGTGAAGCAACAGGGACTCCAGAGAAATCCTGAAAAAATAAATATAATGATTTCCTACCCTTAAGATCAGTTCCCTTATGTCTTAGAGGGTCCTTTATTCAGGAATAAACTCTCCACTGTTCACATATAAGACAACCAAATATCTCACATTTTGAGTTCTTCTTTTGCTAATAGATAGAATAGAAATATGGATATCAAAATACTTTGGGCTTTGTCTGTTCAATATTGTAAAAAAAGAAGAATGCAATGTCTTAGAGAATTATGTCAGTTTTAAATGATCTATTTTTTGCATTTAAAACTGCGAAGTTGATATTGTCGAAATGTGTGTAACTTACAAAGGAAAAAACTTTTATATAATTATTATACTTAATGAAGGAAATAATTCTAATTACACAGCCAGCTTGAAAAAATATACTGAGGAAAATACACAAAATAGATTTATGTATTATGGGATATTACATACCCCAGCAACTACAGACATGGAAAGCTATCAAGTATGATAGGATATGCTGACAAATTAAATGGCTTGTCAGTTTGCAGAAAATCCATGTTGTAAAGGGTATGACTACTGATCACATGAATCTTTTGATTGAAATGCTAATTTTCTGAATTTCTTTGGTAGTCCTGATAGTCCTGGTAGTTTGATAGTCCTGGAGATAGCTGTGCAACATGTTTCATTGATAGACAATATGGGATTAAACAATGGAGAGTACTAGTAGTGAAAAAAAATACACTAACAATGTGTAATGTAGTTACAAAAAAAATGTATAAAAATAAGCACATTTTCTTAGTACAATATAAATTTGGTGATTTTTCATGAAAATAAAACAAAGAACTAATTTGACATGAAAATTTGCCTGTAAGATTAAAAAAAAATCTTTAAAGTTTTGAGTTTAAGTTGTGATTATTCTGACAATCTATAGATTTCTTTTTTCTTGGTGAAATTGTTTGGATAACCCATAGATTTCCTCCTTATGTTATATACTATTTTAATAAATATTTAGTCTAAAACCCACTTTATTTTCTAGAAAGACAATTGTGTCACTCTGTTGTGTCTGAAATCCTCATTTTCAAGTTCATTTTACTACTACTGGTAGAAAAATTCAGAATTAGTTGTGGCCTTAAAATTTCAGTTCTGCCACTTCTGCCCTGGACTGCTCTCTCCTCCTTCATGTGTCTTGTTTTTTCCAGGGCTAAGAGTACAGAGTGCAATGATGTTGTGCTTCATGAAGCAGTTGCAGGAAATCATTGAAAAGAGCTACAATGAAGGTAGATGTTATTATTTACAAAGCTGGGCAGAGCTTTTAAGCTCAGAATTTTTACTATGGCTTTACATTATGGTCTCGTGCATCTGTGTAGGTATTAAACAGTGCCTCGGCTCAAAAGCTGCAGTTGTGCAAGGAGAAGCACTTCTGTCTGAGGCTTCCACATGTACACTCTATGGCCCTGGGATTTTTACTTCCAGCTCTAGCCCAATCTCGTGTCTGAGCATTAATAACGTCTTTCACAGCTACTGAAAACTCTCCCTTAGCTTGCACACTTGTATTCCCTCTAAGCATGAGGCCTGTGCTGTGTGCTTCAATAAAGCCAGAGGAGATGATCTTGTTTAATTTCTTTTGACATAACCCAATTTGACTGTAACAATTTAACCCCACAAAACAGTGACTAAAAAGAAAGAATTATTAGATTTTTTTTAAAATCAAAAAGTGATATAATTCAGAGAGTATGTGCCATCCCATTCTATCTGACTACTGGTGGAGAATGCCTGCCTGTGAGTGGTTAATAGATCCATGGCTGAAACATTATGAGCAGTACGATCAGAGTTTTTTTCAGAAGCAGTAAAATTAAAAGTTTCCTGTTAACAGTTGGAGGTTCATGATGAGATTTAGAAATGCCTGCAATTAGTTTTAAATGCACTCAGCGATTCTTTTCACCATATCAGTTAGAATTTAACTGTGATGGTGGTTCATTTTATAAGGAGAAATCTTCTTGGGTTGAAGCTATTAGAAAAGTAATAAACAAGTTAAGGAAGGGCCATAAAAGAGTGGAACATCATATGGTGGAGATTTGTTTACATCAAACTTTTATCACTTACATCAAAGCAAAAAGTACAGATAAAGAAAGAATTAGACAGAACATTCAGCATTCCTGGAGTGAATATGTTTTCTCACTGTATACTGCTTGAATTTTACTTCCATGTCTTTATATTTCCCTTTTCACTTGTAAGAGCTTTATTAGAATTATTTTCTTGTAATATTGCAAGCACAGCAAAACACTCCAAAAGATACGAAATTTTACAGAAGATTTTTGTAATATAAGACACCAAAAGGGTTGAGATTGTTATTTAGGTAGCTAGAGAAGAGTTAATGCTACTTTTTCTACCAAGAGAACCCCTCCAAAGGAATCTGTGCTTCCAAATCTAATACCGATTGTGCAAATTTGGGGCAAATAGTTTCATCTGGTGGGAAGGTAGAAGCTTCACTTCCTCACTCCTGCCACTTTATTTCAAAGTACTTTTTAAATAATGTAAGATCATCAGTTTAAAAAGAAGTTAAAAAAAAAAGAAAAAAAAGAGAAATAAAAAGACAAAATCAGTATTTGAATATATTTAAAAAAATCTTTTGAATCTGTAATTATAGTCAAATACTGACTTCTGTTTCAACAGCAAAACTTTAGTTTTACATGTACTCTGACTTGCAGTCTGCTGTTTCTTATATTGTAGTGTGCATCACAACCACTGGAAAAAATTGTAGCCTTATACGTCATAATATTGTAAAGAAGCTGAAATAAATATCATTATGATTGTTTTGGCAAGACTGCACCTCAAGGGGAAATTTTCTTCTGAGTCCCAGTTGCATTACTGATATAACTAATTCTCAGTAAGATTCCCTAAACAGACTATGCAATTAAAATAGGTGAACCTGATGGCTTTCAAGTTTTCAATATTTTTTAAAATTTAAAATAGTCTCTGACAAGCAAGTTAATAGCCTGCATAACCTGTCATTAATATTTTTTGTGAACTTTACTTTCTCTTATAGAACAAAACCTTAAAAAGGATATTATATTAGCTGTTTCTTTGCAGTGCCCTCAGAAACGTCTTGAAGGTTTTCTTTTGCTTATTGAGTAGCAATAATGATACAATATTTTAATAAGAACAAGAACAGAAAACTTCCCCTCAAAACCAAAATGTGTCAGGCTGCACAGCAGTCTCCAAAGAAATCCTTGTTTGGACTATTTACAGCTCACAAGTTATCAAAGAAACAATTACATAGAGAATATCTTGCATTCCAGTTGGGCTGGACCATTTACTACAGTACTATCAGGAGAAATCTCTCTTACTGGTTTTGGCCTTAAAAACAAACAGAGGTATAACAGGGTGCTAGGAACCATTTCCTCAATATAAATATCATGCAGGCAGTGGAATTAATGAAGGCTGCTATCCCCATCCCCTTTTATGAGAAGATTGATTGAAAGTTCAGACTGATTTTGTTGTAGTTTTCTCTTTGAACACTCTCTGGTCTCTAGCAAAACAAAAGTTCATGCTGTTGCTTTCACATCTTGGAATACATCTGGAAATGCCACTCCCAAAACCTTTCTCTGAACCATCCTGCCACTCCTGCTCGTTTCACTGCAGGGACCTAATTCCTGATTCCTGTTTCTATGTAAGACTGATATATGCCAGTGTGCCCAAAAGCTGTGAGAAAGATTTCATCAAGCTCATTTCCATAGACATCTAGGTTTGGAATGAATACATCTCTTCACAAACCATTAGAAATTACAGTACAAATTATGTGCTTCTGTTGATATGCTTACTGTGTACAACCAGATGGGAATAGGGAAACAGTAAATGAAGAGAAAGCAAAACCCAAACCAGTTACAGTTACAGCTACCAATGTTTGCCTGTATGCTGAGCTATTTTAAATATGAGGCAAGCTGATATTAGTTAAATATTTCTATTTTTGAACCACAATTCTTTCTTTAACATTGCATATTCAACCATGTTATTCTTTGCCATACTTGCAACCTCATTTCATCGGGGGATTCTCAGATTTTGCTATACATAGATAATCTTAGAAAGCACATTTATCTCTGTACACGGCTTTGCACAGATACTTAATGAAATGGGCAAACTGACTTCTGGAAATAAAAGCAATAAAGATATATTACTGTTCATTTATCTTTCAGTGGTCACACAAGATTGAAGAATTACTTGCTGTAATTTCTGTGCAAGTAAAATATGTCTGTAAGTGACTTTGCACTAATCTTTTGCAAGTCGCATCAATAAGTAAGAAATAGCTTTTAGATAGATTTGGTGTATGCAGAATCCCCCACCCCTGGCAACTGCATTTAAAAAGGGATAAAACACAATTCCTGAGTCTCACTATGGTGTAAAGTACTACTGTTAGTTGCTGTAAAAAGCAGTAGATATAAAATATTTCGAACAGGAATTGAATGTACTTTTACTCTATAGTACATATGGGTCTTTACAGCTCTTAAATAAATTCTCTGGGTGAGTTCACAAGAAGAAGAAAACAATATCGCCCAGCAGGGTAGTTAGGAGGAGACAGAAGTGGTTCATAAGGTTGCAAAAATGTTGTTGTTATCATGTTGCTGATTTTAGGGCTGCTGCTAGAGCAGCCCAGATGGTTTTTTCACTTGCATTCAGTTATCCTAAAGGGCCTAGAAACAGAGAAGTCTAAGCTATGCTGGATTGTCCCATATCCAGAAACAGGAAAGAATGGGAGAAACAGATCATCACATAAAACTTCTCCCCAAAAGTTTGTTTATTTTGAAACGTTTTTTAGCATTTTTCTAACCAGATCTTTTTCAACGTGAGTGCAAAAGGACCACAGTATGTGGGAGAATCTGCCTCAGAGTAGTTGTTCCAGTGCACTTAATGCGATACTTCAGAAAAATGGAAAAATTTACAGCAGCACTTGATAATGATGTTATTTATCTGCCTGCAAATACTCTTTGGTTTGCATGATGTAACCACAACATGTAGCAAATTTCAATAGAAAGACCAAGATAGTGTGACTGGAGAAAGAAGGAGAAGGTTTGAGTGTGGGAAGAAACAGAAGGGCAGAGCAGGGACAACAGCCTCAGCCCTGGCTGTGTCACTGCAACCACATAAGCATCCAGATCCCACCCCATCCACCTGCTGCTTCACAGGACAGATGACCCTGGAGACAAAGGGCAGTGAACAAACCCTCATGAGGCAAGGCTGGGACACTGGAGACATGGGTCACCCAAGAGGGTCCAAAAATCATACCCAAAACCTGCATAAGGTTGCCAGCCTAAGAGTAGCATGATAGGGTGAGAAGGACTTGTCAGGTAGTTACTGTCACTCTCCAGGACACTGCAAAGGACCTAACAGCTGGACACAAGCTTTGCAGAACCTTAATTGCAGAACCCTGTGGCAGGCTGGACACTTGAACATCCACCCTGCCTGGTGTGTGACAGGTGGACTGACATGTGAACACCATGCTTTCCTGGTGCTTGTGGCAGTGAGACTGTGAGAGAGCAATGAACAAAATCTATTTTACTTAAGTTTTTGTTTCAAATAAAAGCATCTTCCCCTTCCATAAGCTCCCCCATTGGTACTGGCTGCATCTAACATTGGAGCAGCACAAGCCACAAGCACACTTCCTTTGCTTTTTATGAGATGATATGAAACTGTGACCAGAAAGTAATTATGGAAACAATTACAGTCATGTTTCAGTTCGTGCGATCTGGACCAAAGGCATTAGAAGTAATGTTGTGACTGCTATGTCCGTGATCACAATGGGATGAGGTTTAATTGGAAACATGTTTTGTTTAGTGGGAAAAAACATATGAGAATTTCTTTTTAAATCTGTAAAACTTTCTCCCAACTTGTATATATACCAGTTTTATTTGAAGGAGGTTATATGAGACTTACTGAATAAAATTATTTTCGTAAGTTCCTTAGTTTATATCAACTCTTTTTATATTGATTTTTTGCATTGTTTTCTACCCATATACAAAACCAATGGCCTATCTGAATTCTTTCCAGTAAAAGTTAATAATTATCTAGATGTTATTAGGCATTTAAGTTTTCCACATTCATGTTAAACTAAACTTATCAATCACCTGTGAGCTACTTTATTTTTTGAAAACAAACAAACAGTCTATTATTTGTTATTTATAATTAATTTAAGCCATCATGAAGGGACATTTTCTAAGCATTCTGGAAATTATCCCTCCAACTGATTGTAAACCTCATTCCCTCAGTTAAAAACCATGATTGTTATCTTTTGGCTTTGAATGAAACATTCAGGAAGTGTTTATTGTTCATGTTAATCCATGCTGTAGCTGACTTTGCTGTTTCTGTCATCAAATCCAGTTAACAAATAATACCATTGTCTGAAAAAAATAAAGAAAAGATAAAACATCTCTTGTTATCTCATGTTGCTCTGTAACAAATGGCAATAAAATCATTATGTCGTGCAAAGCTATGAATCAGTTTAACAAGCAAGTTTTGTTGAAACTGCTGATTATGTTTGCTGTAAGGGCACTGGTCATCTGTTTTTTCTTGTAAACAAGTGTATAACTCCCGCTACTGTGCCTGTAGACTTCCATGTTTTCACTTTTTTCCTGTCCTTTTTCTGAAATAAAAGAGAGAGGTGTTTTAGTTTTGATATACGTGAAAGAGAAATTTCTTTATTATTATTTTTTATAAAGTGGTGAGATTCAGGATGATGGATAGTATGACACCGACTTTCAGTACTTTGGGATACAAAACTGGTGTGGGGGAGAATGCAAAGGTGCAACAGCATGAAAGAGAAAAGTTAGAGGCTCAGACTCTTCTATAAGCCCTCTGAGCATTCTGATTTTCTCTGCTCAGATAGAAGTGTAGCAAAGCCTACTGTGAAATGCTTTTGTCGTGTTTTCCTTACTGTGTCCTTTCCCTGTGTTTCCTCCCCTGTGTGGTGAGCATATGGTCTTCTTCCTGTGGTTCCTGGGCAGTGCACCACACAGGATTGCAAAATATGACACTCACTGCTTGGTTTTGTAGGGTCAAATTCCAGACCCAAATTCTACATTCTACTCTCTAATTTTTTGCAGTGGCTTTTCTAGATGCCTGCAGAGTTTTTGGGCAGACAAAGCAATACCACAGGCACTCCGCTGGTCTACACAGGAGCAAAGCAACTCCACATTGTCACAAATGTATCTACTGCTCGCTGCTGAGTGTTTGTCAAAGTGTGTGCCCGTGATTCCTCTCTCCATTTCAGTGCTAAGAATTTGGCAGCAAATATAAATGCATATTACATACAAATTTATAATTTTATGTGTAGAAATGTATTTCTGAATATTTTCTTAGTTTTGCTGAAACAGGAGTGGCTCTCAATATCTTTCACACTGAAAATCTGGAAGACTTGCAGCTCTTCCTTTCCTTGGAACATTTCAAACTGTGAGTGCTCGAGTGGTGGGAAGGAAAAAGAAGGGAAAGGAGGGCAGCAGATTGCTTCCTGAAAGCTATGTGGAGGAGTCAGTGTACAGACTCTGAGTGTCCCCATCCCCGTTACGTTAACAGACTGTTCGTGCACTTGTTGGCCATCACAAATAGGGGAAATGCTTGAGCTCTACCTGGGCAATGACAGTTCCAACCTTCTGCTGACATACTCTGGTAACTTGGGGGCTTTATATTGTAATTCCGAGTCCTAGAACCGCTGCCAAGTTTCCAGCTCACCCATGCAAGACAGGAGTCCCTAATTAACAGCAGTGCAAGCTACTGGCTTTCCCAAGTTTGTTCTGTATTCTGTGAAGTTATCTCTTTATACAAGGGATTTTCAAGATCAAAATCATTGACTAGTACTCATGCCTGTAAAGTGTTTTAAATCTGGACTGCAGTGATACATGAATAATAATTGAATTCTGCTCTTCTTGGTGCTTACAAAATATACAGAAGGGAAATTGAGGAGAATAAAAAGGGGATGGGAGATTTTGAAAATGATAACAAATATAATATAATATAATTCCAGAGTTGATACTTAACAAATGCTGGATTTTATGGGATTCATAGCAGAAGTTATTCTTAAAGAAAGATTTGGAGACAAGTGAGCAAACATAATGATTTAAAAATTCGGTTGTAAACCCAGACTTTAGAAAAATTGCATGTGGGAGAAATAGATGTGTAGAATTCTGTGGCTATTACAGCTGAAATTCTTAGAGTACTCTTAGCACCTTTGTGTGAAAGGTAACAAGTTAGTCACAGTGTAAGAGGAGCATATTGCTATCTTATAGAAACAGTCCTAATCAAAGGATTTTGTTATTGATTTATAAATCTACTCCAGTTAATAAAATCAGATTTGACATGTTTTTCTTCCTGAAAACATGACACTGCTAAAAGAAAGGCCAGTTTTGACACTCTTGTGTCAAAAGGGAGGCTATTAAACATTGACATCATTCTTAAGAGGCAAAAATTTTAAGATACTGAAAAGTACTGAGGTTTTCAGGAATCAAAACAGATATTCTCTGAGTTTGGAGTATGACTTCTGTTTTCATTGATTAACTGGCTTTGCTGACTATAAAAATTGAATTAAAATGACAGAAAGTCTATGTTAGTGTATGCATATATTTATATATATTTTATTCCTTCTCAGATACAGGAAGAATTTTGCTAGTTTTTGCATTTCTAACTGCACAGAATGACATAGTGCTGGCTAGAAGTACATAATCCAGTTCTAGCTATGTTAATCCATACATCTGTGATATGACAGCCATGTTTGCAGAAGCTAAAAGGAACTGCATCAGCAAGGCTGATGAGGGTGATCCACCTGCCCTATTAACATGACTGTAATATTTTTTGGCGGTGGAGGTATCTTGTACAGGTAATGCTATACATCACTGCACTGGGTCATGCAGAAATAGCTCTTGAAAGTGCTACAGCCTTGATGACACAGATTTGCAGAGAGAAAAACTCTGAATGACATGCTATCTGGTTTCCTTTCATAGCCCCAGGAAGCAGCAGAATGATTTTCTTTTTTTATTACCTGCTTCCCTTTATTGGTTCATTTGTGTTCACTTCAATTTTTACTGTCTTGGGCAGGCACGATAGATGTAATGGTGGTGCAAAATGGACTAATGCAGGCTGACTGCTTAAGAATCTGCAGGAGTTTGAGCACAGTCCTGCAAGGGCCAGTGGAGTGATGGTGCTGAAGGGCTCACTTGTCAGCACATTGCCTGGCGTGGCTGCAGAGCCAGCCGCAGCTGCTCAGAAAAGAGCTGTGCTGAGCAGTGTGGGCTTGTTGTCCTGGGCTGGCAGAGCCCTGCCCAGAGCCTTTGTGCTGTGCTCTGCCTGCTGATCCAGGCATCCTCTGTGTGCCTCTGCAACAGCTCCGAACACTGTGCCACTACTCTGATAATAATGAACACAGTTATTATTCTTTCCCATTATGTTTCACTTTTTTTGTTCTCTTTGATGGCAAAGAAAGCAGATGTGCTTGGAAGATTCCATAAACTTGACAAGGCTGTTAAAAAGAGGGAAGCACAAACAAAATAGAAGACCAGATGAAAGAATGCACAGTGGGGAATTAGGATTTTCAGTGCTTAACATCTAGTTTCAGATCAGGCTACTGCTTGTCACCATGTTCCTTCCTGCACTATTAAACACTCAAGAGTAACATCACATTTTCAGTCTATTCCACTGAGGTTTGAGTTGTGCAGCATTTAAAATCAAGTGGTCAAACACAGTGCCTTGCTGTAGAAAACATCCCAGAGCTCCAGTCTTCGGTTCTACTAAGGAAGTTTCAAATTAAATACATTCAAACAAAATCTGCTCAACTTTGTGAGATGTCACCATATATAGAGAGGCTGACAGCTATAGGTTTATCATCTGGGGACCATTCACTAATAACTTTCCCCTACACTGATGCTATGGAGATTAGTCCATTTCACAAAAAAATTGAATTGTCTTTACCTGAATTATTTACACCAGATACAACTAAATATTATTAGCCGAGTTACTGTAAAGGTGGACTTACTTGTGCAGATTAACTGAGTTAATCAGATTTTATGCTGGTATAACACCCACCACACAGAGGGGAACTGTGGAATAAGGCAAAAAGCATGCTCTTTTCCTAAGGAAAACCACAATAGTATCAAATTAGAATATTTTATTCATCTTCAATAATCCTCTCTATCAGGAAATGTGAATATACATGAATGGTTTCTCTTGAATTTCTGGCTACCCCCGAAAGATACAGCAAGACCAGTAAAAGAAGAAAAAGTACTTGACACAGTGTGTAAATTTCAGCTTCTCTCTGGTAAAACCCATAAGTTGCAAGTGTCAAGTAGCTGACCAGGATGGCATGTATGGTTCTTGTGGTCCTGATAGTCCTGACACACCAAGACCATTCAGTAACTTCCTTGAGGGTCTTTTCTAGAGCTAGACTGATATGAGGGTGAGGAAGGGGAAGGATGATGGTGGAGCCTCGGGCCAGCTGGAAGGAGCTGGAAAGCACACTATATCTAGATGATTTAGACCTAAGGTGTGATGGTCTGAAGGCACAAGTGCAGATAGGTGGAAACGTACAGTGTGTTGACACAGAAAGGTGTGCTATGCCAGACATAAGAGAAAAAAAAATCTCCCAAGAGAGTTAGCAGGATGTCAGGTTCCAGTAACTACATGTTTCTTGATACAGAATTTCTGAAATGATCACATCATACCTGTTTATATCCTTTGGATTGTCTTTCAGATGGCATGGTTTTATCAGGTGTTTCACCTGTGTGTGTGCTTCTCTGTCCTGGGTACCAGTCTCAAACAGGCTGTGGTGCTGACTGTCCAGGCTTACTGGAGGTTGCATCTTTTGGCTTCTTGCTGTTGAGCCACACTTTTCATCACCATGCTTGCACCAGGACCAGGGCATTTGACACCTCCCTGGAAGTTACCATAAATTGTTTCTCACTAGTCAAAGCACTAAATGTTCTGTACATCAAATATTTGTCCCACACTGATCTCTAAGTTTTTTTTTCTTGCCTCCTTTTTATTTTATTGTCTTGGTCTTTAGTCACAGATTTCTCATGTGATTATTTTATTAGCTTTCCAACATAGGAAATGCATTTAATTATAGGACTGCATGCTGGTTTTAGCTGGTGTAGAGTTATTTTTCTTTACTGAAATTTAGCTGATATGGGGCTGTGTTTTGGATTTGTGCTGGAAATGTTAAGAATGCAGGGAGGGTTTTGTTATTGCTAAGTAGTGCTTACATAGAACCAGGGAATTTTCTGCTTTTCCCACCACCCTTTCAGAGAGGAGATCAGTGGTCCACTAGAAGCTGGGAGGGGATACAGCTGGGACAGCTGACCTCAGCTGACCACAGGGATATTCCACACCATATGGCCATCCTCAGCATATAAAACTGGGGGAAATTTCCTTTTGTATTGATTTTAAGTCATTGAAAGTCTAGTCTTGACGTAAAACCTCAAATAGGCTCTACAATTGCTAGTGAATAACTAGTGATTGTACATATGTGCTTTAATTTGACTAGAGTGCAGATTTCTCCTTTTCAATTATTGCAGTGTGCCTATTCCGCTTTAAAGGTTATTTTAAAAAGCAAAGTGTAATGATGAAAAAAATAATCAGCTTGACTTGATGTATTAGGAAAATGTAGCATATGATCATCAATTAAATGAATCTCTGTGGGAAACAAATTTTTTTTTTGTAGAAAAATCTGATTTTTTAAAATGCATTTAGAGAGAAGCACACCTAAAAAAAAACCTAAAAATCAATTTGAAAACTGAATTATTTATAGATTGTTCTTGCAGGATTTATTTTATATAAAGGGAATTTTTCTTTACATTTAATATCACCTTATTCAGCAATTTGAAAAACCTATCTGTATATTCATGGCTTCAACCAGCCTATTCTGTGTGGCTTGTGTACAGAAGCATTTATTCCATAGCAGCCTGCAGCTCTGAAGACAAGTGCTGTATAACCAGAATGTATTTGAAGGGAGCTGGTCTCTGTGTTGCACCAGATATATTGGTGACTAAGAGATAAACATCCCAAGTGTGATTGCAGTAGAGGCACTTTTTAAAGCTCCACCTTATCTGCAGTGCCCTTCCACAGGTAAACAAGTGTCTATCTACAAAAGCTCAGCTCTGTTTATTTGCTTTGTACAGCATAAGTCCATCTTAGTTAGATACCAACCAAAGTAATATGATTTGACAAGAACAAATTCATACATCCTGGTCCTGGCTCTCCTACTATTCAAATCACCAGTATTTTGAAGTGCAGAATCACTAGGCTTCGATGTGTATAATTTTCTTAATGCTACATTTTGAAGGTTATAACAATAAATGTCTATTTTATATGAGGGTGGAATAGAAATGAACTCAATTTCTTTAGAAAATATAATATCTGTCACACCCTGAGCAAAGATCCAACTCCTTAGCAGGAGCTTAACACTAAGTCTCCGATTGAGTAAAATTACTTTCAAAGGTAGTGCTAAATACAACCAGTTGTTTTCAGACTCACCATTGAGTAGTACTTAATAATGCTGAAAAGTTTTAGTAATGACAGTAGAAGATGAATTTTTCTTTCTGGATGAAGGTCAGGATAACTAATAGTATTTATGCAGAACTTATATTTTTATTTATATAAATATATCAACAATATATTATAAATATGTCAATATACAGTCCACAGAATTTTTAGTGCAAGATGAATCTCATAATTCTTTTTAACAGAAAGAGGGAATGATAAAACACATTTGATAAATGCGTGTGGCTTTTTCTCGCATAATAGAACTGGTCAAATTCTTTCAGTTTTGTACCTGCTTATATTGGCATCTTCCGAGCCATAATAATTAAACAGTGCACATGAGTTTGACAGAGTTAACATTCAGTGTCAAAGCCATTTGCCTATTAACAATGACTTACTGTTTCTTTGCATTATCCACCACTGCATTCATCTCCTTAGCTCACATTTGCTATGCAAATTCATGTTCAGTGTGTTTCTGACACAATCCACATTAGAATTGATGAACACCTCTTACATTTTCGATGCCTGACAGAATTATGTAGCATACAAACAGAGTCCAAGCAGCCTATCACTTAGAGAATGCTATTTACATAGCCCATTCTGAGGCAAAACTCTTTATTTTCAGTCTTGCTGAAGGTAAAGAGCTAATAACCAATACTTGTGATGGAAAACATAAAATGCAGTCAAACACAAGAATTTCACTCTGCTAGGCATTATGTAAATACTGTGCCAGACATGAGGACTTTATAACTAACTACAGCACTCAATAAGAACAATCTAGTTGTAAAGATCTTTATGACATGGAATTAATTTTTTTTTATATTTTCTATGATTTTTTTCATCCTTTCCTTTTACAGGTCAGTTTAATGATCAGAATGTGCTATAACTAATTGATAACATGGAAGAAACTGGTTTATTCTTTCAATTATCGAGGTATGTTATGTTTGTAATGTAAAAAGACATGAATTTAAAGCTTCAATGCTAAGAAACCCCCAAAAAATCCCACCACCATGGTTGTATTTCTATATCTGTACTTTGATACCTTTTAGCTACACGAGTTCACATGCACAAGGAGACAATATTTGGTATGTACACTGACCAGAATTGGCTAGCTCCTTGGCACAAAGAAGAGGAAGTTAAAACTTAGGAATGGATTCCCTAAAAAACCAAGGCAGCAGATTCAAACAACAAAGAATAGTGCATAGGGGATGCCTGAGGAAAGGCATTGCTGAAACCCACTTCCCACTGGTCTTTGCCCCTTCTTGGTAGAATTGTTAGCTAGTGGCTTATCCCAGCATGAACAGCTTGTTTTTTCAGAGGCAAAACTGCCTTATAAGAATCCTATGTGTTCTCAGTATGCCATGTTTTCCCCTTAGAAAGTGCTGATTTAGTGCTGTTCAGTATTTAAATATGTTGATGTGCTCCTTTATAAAGAGTGCTATAGTGCTTAGGTAAGACTGAAGATAGAACATCTATGTGATATTCTGCATTTCTTGCTATTGTATGCTGGTATTTGTGTTATTGTATTCTGTTAAAACATAATTGGAGTGAGGAGGGTTTTATCATCTGTAAAAGGCAAATATTTGTTGTTAAGATCCAAAAACTTGGGTTGCTGAATTCAGCTGTTTCCTCAGCAAGACAATTAAGCCCATTTCTCTGTCTTCCCAAGCTATAAAAAGAGAAAGGCAATTCCTGCTGCATTGTTTTCTATGCAACTTTGAAGAACAAGAAGAAAATAAATCAGAAAATATTTGTTATGCTCTTTTGAGCAAACTTCCAAGAAGGAAGACTTTTAGATTTTGGTCCATGTTCCTAGAAGCAGTTACATAAATTCAATAAATGAGTTGGCTAAAATATAGGGTGTGGGAGGCTTAT
>VZTN01023874.1:1886-28657 GCA_013400515.1 Erpornis zantholeuca
TAGGCAGGAACTATTACAGAGAGGTTCAAATGAATTCACAGTAAAGAGGAAAGCTGAGGAAATGAATGAGGCTTGTGATTTCACTGGTGGACCACATGCTGTTGGAGAAGCAAAGTGTAAAAATTTGGATGAGCTCTGTTATGTCAGGAGGATGATCCTTAGATATTTTAGATCTATCCTTAGATCTATTCTTAGATATTTTAGTAGATCCATATGCTACAGAAAAAGGCTAACTGCCTTGTATGTGAAAGAAGGAGCTTGAGATCTGCTTATCATCAGTTGCAGTGCTGAATTAATGAAATTACAGCTTGCCTCTCAGATTCTTCCTTGTCTGTATCAACATGTTGTGGTGATTGCATTTATCATTGATATTAAGATTGGAAATATTTTGGCTTTTATTAAAAGGGAAAGAAGAGGAGAGTTTCATATTTCATTACTGCTCAGTTTGGGCAGTTGCATTTTTAAGATGACTGGTAAGCCCATTTGGCACAATATTGAATTTGATGAAAATTGGGTATGACATTTATATAGTATTGAGTAACACTTAAGAGAGACCAGTTGTGATTCAGCTACTTCAAAGTACCACTGCTGTGAGATAGCAGATAGCTTTTTACATGGGCTTTTATACTGAACTTCTTTATCTTTCTGGATCCTCTTATTTCTGCATTTGTTTTTCAATAAATTGTTTATATAGGTTTGTCTGTTGTCTTTGATGGAAAAAGAGATGACTATTTCCCTGAATTGATAAAGTGGGCAACTGAAAATGGAGCATCCACAGAGGGTTTTGAAATAGCTAACTTTGAAGAGGAGGGATTTGGTTTGAAAGCAACAAGAGAGATAAAGGTGAGCATGTGAACATTTGACTTAGATTAGAAAATCATGTTTGGAATGTATGTGCAGAGCTCTGAAATGCTCACCCTTTTCCCCCTTTTAACTGCTTATTCTTTTCTGAAACAGTATCAACTTGGCGTACTTGAGAATAACATTGTTGATAAAATTGAGTACTATTTATGATGACTACTGATAGCACTGTGAATTTTTAATCAGTCTTTCTTTTTTCCTCTTGTTGTCTATACCCTTTACCTAATTACTAGAGTACTCTACCCCATGGATGTATCCCTTTCTTCCATGTTCTCTAACTATTTAGTTTCTTCTCTTCTTTCATGTCCCTTTCAAAGAACTGGTCTTTTTGCCTCAAAAAGAGGTATTTGCATTACCTATTTAGTCTCTTCTCTTCATTCATGTCCGTTCTTTTAAAGAATTGGTCTTTTTGTCTCAGAGGTATTTGCAATACCTATTTTCCAGTAAAAATGAAAAACTCCCCAAATTATGATAATCATAAAGGATTTTTTTTATCATCAGATAAGGAGTATAAACACACTGTTAAAAGGTAGGCATTTAAGATTGTGTCTTTCCATCCCCATTTTGTAGATGGGAAATAGCTTTGAAGACCAATCAGCTGTTGTAGAAAGACTATTGTAAAATGAACGCAGTTTAATCATTTTAGAACTTCATTAATGCACAGTTAACACATGGATAGAAATCCTGAACAGTACTTCTAGAATAAAACCAGCCAATATTAAAAAACTCTACTGTGAGAAATACATGATCATGTAATTATTAGCAATATAATGTATCTGGTAGCTTGAAAGTTGTGTTGTAAATATTAGCAATTCCAAAATGGATGGGCTTTATTTTGTATCTAACTGTCTGTGTTTAAAGCCTTGTGTAATGCAGATTGGAACATTTGGTTACCACAATATGAAACACAAGTTGTTTGTTGAATTTACCGTGGAAGAGAAGGAAGAATTTTTATTCAGAATAATTTTAATTTAGAAAAAAACAATGTAAACAACTTGTAATTTAAAGTTGGTGTGTATTTGAGACACTTGGCAGATCAATGACCCTCTATCCATTTCTTTCCTTTCTGTAGGCTGAAGAATTGTTTTTGTGGGTTCCAAGAAAACTATTGATGACGGTTGAGTCAGCTAAAAATTCAGTCTTAGGTAAGAGCTTAAGGAAGTTCTTAAGCAAGAAATGAATATTTATGGGATCATTCAGTAGGAGACTTTCTTTTTTTAGCTGATCTCCTTTATTACAGGGCTTGCTTATCGTGCCAGCCATCAGGTTTGGAATACTTAGAAACTTGAAGTGTCAGTGGAAAGAATTTAATTTCTCAGTTAGTTTCTGGCTGAGTGCACTGGATATCTTCCACAAGTGTGTGTGTTATTCTGAACACATATCCTGTAGCTTGCATAATACTTGGAGATAAAATGTTCTGAAGTATTGAGAATATTGTTCTAGTTTTGTCGTGCAATTGTACACAAGGCATTTGCTGTGTCAAAAATTTGCAGTATAATGCAGTGTAGGCAGCTAAATATTTTAGAAACCTGAAGAGCTTTTTTTTTTTTAAATGCTTACGTATTATTTAATCATGTTAATTTAAAATAAATCTAGGATGATATTTTCCATGGACAATTAATTTAGTTCCTCACATTTCTTGGTTAATTCAGGATCTCTATATTCTCAAGATCGAATTCTTCAAGCGATGGGCAATATAACATTGGCATTCCATCTCCTTTGTGAGCGAGCCAACCCCAACTCTTTCTGGCTGCCCTACATCCAGACTCTGCCCAGTGAATATGATACTCCTCTCTATTTTGAAGAAGATGAAGTACAGTATCTTCAATCAACTCAGGCCATACATGATGTTTTTAGCCAATATAAAAATACAGCTCGACAGTATGCCTATTTCTACAAAGTTATTCAGGTAAGAATCTTAAATATAGTATATACATGTTGTTCTCATGATCCTTATTGTGGAAGGTGTGAAAACAATGATGCTGAATTGTAGCACAAGTATATTGCCCTTAAAAGTCTGAATCCTTAAAGCAATTTCCTGCTGTTTTTTTGAACCCCTGTTGAAATTTTGCAGTTCAGTAGGCTTATGGATATATAAAAATATATTTAGTTGGTTGAGAAAAGTGATTACTGCGCTTTGTTTAAAAATGGGTGAGGCTTCATCTGGAATACTGGACAGTTTTGGGCCCACCAGTTGAAAAGACACGTTGACAAACTGCAAACTTGTTGACAAACTGGAATGAAATCAGAGGAGGGCTATTAAGATATAATTTGCTTTAGCCCTTTATCCATATGGGAGACTAAGAGAGCTGGATTTGTTTGTTCTGGGGAAAAGGAGATAAGGGATTATCCAGTCATTGCTTTCATCTTGCTACCATTAGCCAGTCTCTAGAATTTTGCTGGGTGGTAGTTTTGCTACATGACCTGCAGACATCTACAACCTGTGCCTCTATGATTCTTTGAAAAATGTGTAGTTTGCACTTAAAACAAGGAAAATTATAATCGTTAATTGACAGAATAACAGCATTGCATATGTTGTATTTCCAATGAATGTGGATTAACTGTTGTTTTCTGTTCTATTTAGCAAAATTATTTTGATTGCTTTCAAATACAAAGATAAACCCATCTGGTAACAGTTAGAGTATGGAAAGGCTTGAGATGGGTGAACTTTTCATTGTGTTCTGAAGTAATGATTTAAACTGAGTTTCTAACAGAACTCTGTTATTCTGACTGATATCTTGATATAATGTAGTAAGTGAATGTTGATGTGTTGTTCTTAAGGTAGTGCTCAATGTCCAAACAGCCAAAGCTTTTTGTGGCACAATCTGTGTTAAAAACACGTGGCTCTATGTACTGAATCTTCCCAAATGTGGGATCTAGAGACATTTTGTTTGGCCATGGGAGAGGTCAGAAGACACAAGGCAAATCTATTCTCCTTTAGTGTTACCACAGCTCCAAAGCTTTTCTATTAATTGTTTTAAATCAACAAAAGTTACGTTATTTTGTGTAGCTGTTTAATGTTTCAAGAACTAAACATGTTTCAAACACATTGTCAGTTTACAGAGTATAAGGAGCAGAGGGATACATTTTGAAAACTGAAGTAATTGAAAATGATGGGTGAAAGCCAAATCAGATGCACAAGGAATAAGCTGGAAACAATGGCTTTGATATCAGAAGGGAACAGAATTCTTCCTTCCAGGTGTCACAATTCAGGAAACAATAGTTCAGCCAACTCTTTTTTCCTGCCATGTGCTACCCTAGGCTGCCAGTCCACACTTGGCCTTCCAGCCTTCACTTTGTTTCTCAAAGTATACTGCGTGAGCAAACAGAGCTTCTAAATTTTGTGTCTTTAGAACATATTTTCACCCTAAAAAAGTCTACTGCTTTTAATGAGTTATTAGCAGAATATTGTGGAATATTATCCAGTTCTTTTAGCTACTATTCCTGCTCTTGCACTATGACCAGTTCCATCATTTTCACTGACTAATCCTGCACTATTGTGGTATTATGTAGGAGGTTATGTGACCACAACATTAATTAAAAAAGCATCTGAAATGCAGAATGGTCAGGAAACTAGATCTTTTTTTTTGGTTTTTTTTTGTTCTCTTGACAAATGCTTTTATTGCTTGTCTTGTGTTCTTGTTATATATCTTGTTCTATAGCTGATGTTTCATATTGTTGAACATGAGCATGAAGGTAGATCAGGTAGGATTCATTTGCTTTATTTACTTTCCTTTGTAGAATGAGAGGTAATAACTATTAGTTAAATTTTAGCAGGGTTCTGGTTGTTTAGTGCCTTACTTCAGCACTGCCACGTAACCCCAATTTCAGCTGAATGTTTCCTTACTACTATTCAGCAAATACTAGTGTTCACATTAGAAAGTTAAATAAATTCAGTTGCCTCCAGGAATGCCAACTGTATATATTGGGTATCGATTATTGTTTTTGATGCAAACTTATGGAAAAGTTTAAATTTTTGATTTCTGTTTCTGCTCTCAAAAATAAGAGCTTGTAATTGATGAAATGGTGGAGGAAAAATTTCATAAAGAAAAAACAGAAGTCTCTGTCTTCCCTAAAACAAAGTACCATTTTTCCTTATTCATAAAAGCTGAAATTAATTTTAGTATCAGCTTGCATGTGCTCATATCATTTTGTGAACAAAATTGACCCACAAAATACTAATGCTAAGGGTAATTCATGAGCAGATGGAAAAGGGAAGAAACGGCAAAAGAGAAATTTGTCATATAAATGAAAAAAGCAAAGCAAACCCACTTATCTATGAAAGGCAGCATACTCTGCAAACTTGATGAAATGAGTGTTAGATTTTTGTATACTGTCATTTCATTCAGTACTACTACTGCTTTAGTAGAAGTATTTTAGTTAAAGCTGTCCTGTGTGACCAGGATTTTTATATTGCTTTCAGTATGCAGACTGTTATTTTTTAAAGTACAAATTAACTTTTTGTAATACAAAAATCTTGAAACTATGATTACTTTGTTGGTAGTTGTTCTACTGAAGGAAGTAATGCTAGTAGCATGTTGAAATAAAAGTTGGTTTTTTGCTATTTGAAGATACTGAAAAAGGGACTGCTTTGTGCAGGCAAATTATTTTAATTGCAACATTTTTAGTCTACAAAATATTTCTAGTGGCAGGGGGAATAAAAGAGTTAACAAGTCATTTCTTCAAATGCTTCTTTTTCTTTTCAGATAGGATTGTTAGACTACTTTTAAAATAATTTGGTTTCTGATAGGTGTGCAGTTTCAAACATGGTTTGAGAAGTGCTGCTCTGTTTTATTTCTCTAACTTCTTTATAAGGGTGACTGCTGCAGTTCTGACTCTTTCTCCAAGTGCTTAGTCTGGCTACATATGAAGAATGGTCAGATTTATGAATTTCACAGCTGTTGCAAGCTAAACCGTAGTCTGGTTTGATAAGCAGAAACAGGTGGGATGTTGAGAAGACAAAAATAAACCCTTGAGCATGTTAGCCAGGCTCTATAAACCACACTGACATCTCTCTGAACGTATGTAATTTGATAACTAAAAAATAGTTAAAAGTTCTTACAGATGTATTTTAACAGTGCATTTGGCCTCTGCATTGGTATCAAAATACGGGGAATGGTTAAAAGACTACTTTCAGTGCTGCAGACTTGTAGTTTGCAAGATTTTTTTAATAGTTTGTTCCAAAGAGAAATTCTGTAAGCTGCAGGGTTTTCTCAGGGGAAGAGAAAGGAAGATATGTCTGTGACGTCCTTAACATTTATGAGCATTGCATGCCCGCTGAAGTGTGAAAAAAGCCCAAATATTTATGGCTTTAATGTTAAAAACTTTTTGTCCACTGAAATGTGGTATAATAGACACAAGAGGGAGCCGTATAGTTTACAGACAATCACAGCAATATTATGTTCCTAAAGAAAATATAGCCAAGTTTGAAGCTTTTTGAAAAGAATATGCAGTGGTCTTTGTGTTTGATTTTCAGGTGCATCTCTATGCCTGTTTGTAGTCAGCTACAGAGAAGTTTTTGTGAATCAAAACAAGATGTGAAGACAAGGAGTGCACTTAGAGAAGGTGGAAGTGCCCAAACTGTTTACATTTTGAACACGATGGCTTTGAAGCGGTGTCGTATCTTTCCCCCAGCTCTAGTAAAGGCTGTTACTCCCTGCCTAAATAAAAGACAATTTTATGATAACTTTAGTTGACTTTTAAAATCTTTGAAGTGGTAAGTCCAAAACCAGCAGAGCCCATTAGCTAGCCATAGCTTTTGCCATGGCTGTATGCATTCAGTGGCAGTCTGTGAGTAAGTAGTATCTGTGTGTAGCTGCCTCTCATGTCCTGGATAAAACACTGTACAGGATGGCAGTTTGGTATTGATTTACACACTGTTTTCAGCCTGTAGTCTTTGGACCACTGAGGGACCATGAATTTTTTTTTTTTCTGAAGAGCACCAGCAAGCTGTCTGGGAAAAAAAACAAAACAACCTATCAACGAAAAAAACCTGAATCTAAACCAATATGGTTGATGTTGTAGTGGACCCCTTTTATTAGGCTGCCTGGTCAGGAGGAAGGAAGAAGTGGATGAGGCCTTCTACAGCTCACTAAAAATAGCCTCACATTTGCAGGGCCTGGTCCTCATGGGGGACTTCACCCCAGTATCTGGTAAAGGAACAACACAGCAGGGCATAAGCAGTCCAGGAGGTTTATGGAGAGCTTCTTCACTCAAGCAGTAGAGGGGCCAATGAGGAGTGTTGCTGCTTGCCTTCATGGACCTCATACTTACAAGCAAGGAAGGGTTTGTTGGGGATGTAAAGGTTGAAGACAGCCTTGGCTGTAGTGACCATGAAGTGGTGGATTTCAGGATCCTGAGAGGTGGAAGCAGAGCAAACAGCAAGGTCACAGTGCTGGACTTCAGGAGAGCAGTATTGGCTGCTTCATACATCTGCTTCTAAGAGACCTGTGGCATAAGGTTTTGGAGAGAAGAAGGATCCAAGGAAGAAAACTTGGTTAGTATTGATAGATCACCTCCTCTAAGTTCAGGAACAGTTCATCCCAAAAGCAGAAAGTCAGGCAAAAGTGCCAGGAGGCCCTCATGAATCAACAAGGAGCTCTTGGCAAAAACTCAGACACTAAAAGGAAGCATAGAAAGGGTGAAAGCAGGGACACATAATGTGGAAGGAATATGGAGATACTGTCCAATCATCCAGGAATGTGGTTCGGAAAGCTAAAGCCCAGCAGTAATGGCATCTTGCAAGGGATATCAAAGGTGACCAAAAGCGTTTCTATATGTACATACATGACAAAAAGAAGACATGGGGAAATGTGGGCCTGCTACTGGAGGGACAGGTGACACAGAACATGTAAAAATATAGGGTACCAAGTGCCTTGTCTCAGTCTTCAGTAGTAAGACTGGCCTTCAGGAGTCCCAGGTCTCAGTGCCATCCAGAGGTACCTGGACAAGCTTGAGAAGTGGGCCCTTGGGAACCTCATGAAGTTCAACAGGGCAAAGGGCAAGGTGCTGCACCTGCTTTGGGGCAACCCATGCTATCAATATGGCTGTGGGTTGAAGGAATTGAGAAGAGCCCTGCAGAGATGGACTTTGGAGGTGCTGGTAGATGAGAAGCTCAGCATGAGCCAGCAATGTGTGCTTGCAGTTCAAAAAGCTGGTTGTACCCTGGGCTGCATCAAAGGCAGTGTGGCCAGCAGGTTGAGAGAGGGAATTCAGTCCCTCTGCTCTGGTGAGACCCCACCTGGAGTACTGCACCCAGCTCTGGGGTCCCCAGCACTGGAAGGACATGGACCTGTTGGACCGATTCTAGAGAATGACCACAGAAATAATCAGAGGGCTGAAGCACCTCTCCTGTGAGGAAATGCTGAGAGAGCTGGCCTTGTTCATCCTGGAGAAGACTCCAGGGAGGCCTTATATCAGCCTTTCCATAGTTAAAAGAGTGTAAGAAAGATGGAGACCAACTTTTTAGCAGGGCTTGTTGCAAGAGGACAAGGGATAATGGTTTTAAACTAAGAGAGGGTTGATTTGGACTAGATCTAAGGAAGGCATTTTGTACAATAAGAGTGGTGAAATGCTGGCACAGGCTGCCCAGAGGCTGTAGATGCCTCTGGAAAACATTCAGGGACAGGCTGGATGGGGCTCTGAGCAGCCTGATCTAGTTGAAGATGTTCCTGTTCATCACAGTTGGTCTAGGTGACCCTTAAAGGTCCTTTCCAATGCAAACCTGACTCTCAGTGATCTTTGAGTGATCCTGATGAGGAGACATTCCTGAGGACTGGAAGAAAGCAAATGCCACTCCTATGGTCAGGTTGGAAAGATGACCTGGGGAACTACAAGCCTGTCAGCCTCACTTCAGTTTCTGGGAAGGTGCCATCTGGTGGGACTTGGACAGGCTGGAGAAATGGGCTGCCGGTTGATGTTTAGCAAGAAGTGCAAAGTCTTGTACTTGGAGTGAAATAATCCCATTATTATGTTGGGGGACAAAGCGAACATGAGTCAGCAATGTGTCCTTGCAGAAAAAAACGGCTAATGGCATCCTGGCTTCGTTAGGATTGTTGGCAGTATGTTGAGAGAGGTGATCCTTCTCCTCCATTCAGCACTGGTGAGGCCTCACCAGAGTAGTGTCTAGCACTGGCCTTCCCCATACAAAAGAGATACCAGTTTAATTCTAAAATTCTTAGTGAATGGAGAAAGCAAAGTCACCTATTTAAGTAACATTTTAGCAAGTAAACTTGTTTTCTTTGACTCAGTTTTATGTTTTCTGCAAAGTTAATGAGCAAATACTTGCTAGTGCTTTCTTTGCCTTCTGTCAAGCTACTCTTACTCAAGAAGGCAGAAGCTGCCCCATGAGTCAAACTCCTTTTAATTTTTTTTAATAGAATCTCTTCAGTAGAAGTTGTTAATAATTTTTAGGTATTATCCGTAGTCTGGTTTATTTCCAGCATTTCACAGGAAAACTGTCATACTAGTTTTCTGACTAGTGTTTATTGACATCTGGACACTGTTTGTGAAAGTGTTGTTGTAGTCCCATTGTGAATACAAGATTTGCAGTAATCTATCTAAAGATGTTTTGATCTGTTTGTGTGTAGTACTGGACAGAGAACTTAATTTCCTGCATGCTGTAATCCCTTTTGATCAGATACTAAATTTCATATATTATTCATGTAAAATTTGACTAATTGATTTAGTGTGAATGAAATTCTAAAATCCAGTCATTAGCTGTTGGGGACTGAAATATCATTTTAGTTAGGATATTTAACACATCAAGTTCTAGATTTCAAAATAATATTATAGCATCTTTAAAATCTGGTATCATGTGTGACTCTTCAATATTGGGTATATTAGGTGAGATTTCACATCTCTAGCATAATTTTTACACCAGTGTTTGAAGTTGTGCTGGTGCTTTCAATGTGGTTTACACTGCTCTTGCATTATTTTTCTGTGTTGTTTTTAATCTATGCTATTCCAATAAGCATATGATTTTCCAGGTCAGCATGAAGTACAACATCTGGTGTCTCTGTACTTGGCTTGAAGACACCACCATTTAACTTTTGTGCGCTAAATGATATTTGAGTTGAATGCAGACAAGTATACTGTCTTTTAAAACACCTTATTCAAATATTCAGAAGGTGTTTATTATTTTTAGGTTGATACAATATATAATATTTTAATGCTTCTGAAGAGTTCAACCAATATGCAGTCAAAAGCAAGTGTGTTTGAAACAGAATTCAATTTTATTTCTGTACCAGGTAGGTCTTTAGGATTCTCAGTTTTCCTCCCTGCTTGATTTATACTCATTAGCCTGCCAGTCAAATAGCTTTTTTTCAGAGATTATGTCAGCAACACTGTGAAAAATGGGTGGAAGGAAGATGGCACAGTTGTAAACCCTGTAAAATCTTTCCCTTTTGTTTACTTGTCTACTATGCATGTGTCACCTTAAGGAGAGATTTAAAATTGCATTGAGTGGGCAGTTACAAAGGTAAAAATAGTGTTGCTATTTAATTTGCTTTGTCTGAATTTCAATGCCCCAGTTGTTATTCTTGATCAATAATAAATCAATAGGCAGTTAATAATGAAATATATTTATTCTTTTCTGTGTTTTTCCTCTGTGAAGGCCAAAATATTGTATTAATCTGTTTTGCTGGCAGCAGATTGAAGATTGACAGTATGCTTGTACTGTACCACTTAGTGTATCTACTGTAAGGTGGTTTAGACTTTGCAAACACGTGCCAAATTCCTGATTTTTGTGTCACTTCTGGTATATCCCACCCCTGGCTATGATGACAGAAACAGCAGATCCTGGGGCTTCGTTGGGCCATTCCTGTGGCTGCTCCTCTCCATGGTAGGAGCAGTTCCAGGCTTTGCTGGGTTGTGTCTGTCCAAGTCAGGCAGATGAAAAGCTCAAGTCCTTGCGTGGGTGGGTGGTTCTGCTGCCTTCTTCCCCCGTTCCTTCCTTGCCTTCCACAGGAACACGGCGACAGCTCTGGGCTTTGAGCCAGCCGGACACAGGAGGAGGTGTTTGGCTGTTCAGGCAGCGTTTGCTCCTCAAACAGCTGTTCCCTATCTCCTCCAAGGAAAAGGTGGCAGGCCATATGGAGGCATCCTGTGGTCCAGATTCAGACGATGGGCACCAGTTGGACCGTGCTGGCCTAGATGGAAATACAGGCACGTCCTACTTGGTGTCTGCTATTTCTTACAGTCAAAATGATTCAAAGTTGGAGGACAGACAGGATAAAACATATCTTTCATTTTGGATATAGATGTTATCTTTCATCATACAGACTTTGTTAAGATATCCTAATCAGCAGGTTTTAATTTATTTTAATTTATTTTATATTCTGAGTGGATTGGATTCTGCTATAGTAGCCTAAATGTCTGCTTTCCTCTAGAGAAGCAGAGATGTACTTCAAAGCGTATATGCCAGCACAAAACAAAATTTGTTTCTGCACAGTTTAAACCACATTTGGGAGGAATAATACATTCTCTTGTTAGTAGTATGCGCTTTTAAGACATTTTTTCAAAGATGGGGTTCTCAACCACTCTCCTGGTTGAGAATGCAGATAAGCATCTCTTTTTACAGCCAATAGAGTGGAGACAGTTTTTTGTTTGCTTTTCTGTTAGTTGCCTTTATTTTTATTTTTTAACTGAGTTGCACTTTCTGGGACATTTGAGTCTATCCCCAGAGATATTGTCTGTGTCTTTTGTGGAAGTGAGTGCCTCAGCAGACATCAGGAGATCATCATGCACTTACAAGTATACTTTCTCATATAAAGTTTGTACTTATTGTGCAGATTTAATATTTTTCCTGATATAACAGCAGTTACAAATGTTCCATAAATTTAAAATATTATAACAAGCTGATGTTTCTTAGAGCGGAATACTCAAAGGATGTATTCTTTAAGCACTGCAAAATTATACAGGGTACTTATCTTTGTTAAAATTAGTAATTTAACTAAATTACAAAGTGGATTATCCTCTTCAGTCAGACCCAATGCTAATACTCCACACAGTAGGACATTGATATGTTGCTAAGTAAACCAAAGTTTATTTTCTTGTACTCTTGTTTGAATGAGAGTTGAAGAGGAAATGATAAGTTTTTAGTTTTGAATGCATGTGTCACTGTAGCCCCAGTACCTCTAGTTCCAGGACTTACCATGGCCTGTGGAAGTTTGGTTATAAGGTGATCATGATCCAAGCTTCCACCTAAATGGCTCCAGGTAGGATTTTTTTGGAAACTTGGGTAGTTGATTCACAGGTAACAAAACTTGGGCCATAGTGCATTATATTTATGCTTGTTAGCAAACTCTTTGGTTGAGGACTGAGGGGTTGTGAATAGCAAATACTGTTGCTGTCCTTTCAGAGCAGTTGACTTCAGGGTTTCCAGCACAGCATTTTATTTGTGGCTTGTGGTTCACCTAATAGTGGAGTTCACTAATAGTAGAGTTGTGGGATGAATTTGTGTGTGAACATAGTGCACATGTGTTGCACTAAACAGAATCATAGAGTATCCAGAGTTGGAAGGGACCCATGAGGATCATCAAAGTCTGCCTCCTGAAATTAACAAGGTAAAATGTTTCCTGAAATGAAAAATGCTCAAGGTAAACTTATTACCTCCAGAAGAGCCTACAGAGTAAATGATGTGTCGTGGTATACAGACATAGGCCCTTGCAAGGAAGCTGGGTTTTGTAGCTAGCTTACTGTACCTGTGTGAGTGAAACACTGCAGACTGAACCTATAAATCTGAGGCTCAACATGAGCAATAACCTCACATTTTGCAAGGAGATTTACCACAGGAGATAATGGAGCTTGTGTGTCTTCTGTTATGTGAACTGCTTTGGAAGGGCCTCGGGGGGCTGTCTCATTGCAAAACACATCTAATCTCAGCCCAACTTTTCCTGCTTCAGCCCTTTATGAGGCTGCACTCAGCTCCAAGTAGTTTTGTGAAAGGACAAGAAAAGGTATAGAAAACTCAGTCACTTATTTAAATGCGGTCCTCTTTTTTGGGAAAGATAATATTTCAGAATCGTGTATGTATGCATACACATATACAGAATAAGTACTATTCTGAAATGGAGCAATCAAGAAATGGATGTTAAGGTAGTCCCTGGTTATTTTACCTCTATTCAAAAAAGATGGCAAAGGATTGGAGACAAGGTACTCAGCTGCAGTCAGTTCAGTGTTGTTTCTGTGTACTCCATCTACCAAACAAATAGCATGCATGTTGCACATGAAGTGGGTTGTCAGTCCTTCAGACCCTTGAGTTAATGGTTTGAGTTGTCTGTTGTGCCACTGCTGTCTCATTAATGAAGAACAATTTTTGCAGGTAGAAGGTACAGAAAAAGGGACCATGCAGTTAAATTCCATTGCACCAAAAGGAGTCATTCCACTTTGCTTCTGTGGCATGAATCCCCTAATAGTCTGGAACAGTGCTTTCCTGTGTATATTGGCAGAAGTAAATAAAAATTGCTGATATAAAGAATTAAGCGAGAATATTATTTTGATTTAATAAGTTTCAATCCTGTAGTACCATTTTTTTAATATTAAGATTCATTCTGTTAGATTTTGCAAAGTAGAATTATTTCCTTTCTGTTGGAAAAGTCGTATAACAGCACAGGTTTGTGGACATTATTCCTAGTGCTTCATGAATTGGGGTGTTTGAATATTCCGCAGCATGCCTCTGTAGTTATAAACTGTTGTTACAAAGTAAAATAATCTTTGGCTTTTTCTCCTATCCTGTACAGTGAACTGGCTTCCCTCATTAGGTTAGGCAGCATATGTCCAATGGAAAAAGTGAATTCTTGTTTCCCTGTAGATCACTAGGATCCTCCATTCTGAATTCTTTATTTTACTTAGCTTTAGGGCAGTTAAAGCCTCAGCAGCTCCACAGAGAGGAGTTTCTCTTCAAGGCTGCTTCTTCAAAGGATTTCCAGAGCTGGGAAAGGGACAGTAACCAGCAAATGCTGACAGATCTTCCTGCTTCTGGCCCTGAATGTGTGTGTGTTTGTGTTTTTGTACACCTACACATTGGCCTGAAACCATCAAGTAGCATCCTCTAAGGCTCATAACGAAATCTCCCCATGTTAATGAGTACATTGGAAAGAGGGAAGAATCTGCAAAGAAGAGGAGGAAAAAATTGTTTGGTCAAAAGCAGCTAACCCTTGGGGTCTATGTTCAAAGGAATGAAAGTTAACAAGGTGGAAACTTAAAGTGGTTTTGGCTTTAACTGTTTCAAGCATCCTTAGTATTTTGGGGGCTGTGAGGGGAGTGGAGTGATGGCCTCAGTATAATCTTAGCACTAGGTATGATGGTTTCCTGGGGTAGAAGTGGAGCTGTCTCTGCTTCAATGAGGATATAAGAGGTTTCTGAAAATATTGAAATCTGATTTAGTGATATTGATGCAGTGATTGCCCACAACTTTGCCTTGGACTTGTGAGTACTTGAAATAGTCTTCACAGAAGTTCAGCCATCTCTTTGTCTACAAACTCAGGAAACCAACAAAAACAAGGATTTTTTTTTAACATTTTTTTAGCTATTTATTACAGTGGAATAGTAGATGGATCCAGTGATCAGTTTATCTCAGCTTAGAGGTGGTGTCTTTTTAAAAAAAACCTAATTTTGATCACATTTAGTGATTAGAGTAATTTTTTCTTACTTGGATTATAGGTTTTTAATAGCACAGAGGAATACACTGGTCAATATGACTTCACATAAAAATACATCAGCCCTTTTCAAGCCATCTAGTAATGTAGATGTGAACGCAAATTTAACACTGTGTAAACTTTAAATTTTCTTTCTACTCAGACATTGTATTGTGTGTTTCAGTAATTGGACTTGTTCTTTGCATCACTTGGTAAACAAGCAAATATTAAGTCAATTTTAATGGAAATTCCCCATCAAGATAAGGAACTCTGATAAATGATCTTTAGCATTTTGCAGTTGAATAGGGAAAAGGGTTACTGTCTCCAGAAGTCTGGCCACTCTTGACACAAGGTGAATGCCCCTAGGCTGGAAAGCAAAAGTAAAGATTGTGATAGCTTCTCAGCTGGAAGGGCACCCATCTATTCTACACTGCAGCCTTCATGCCATTCAAATGAAACAAGCCCTCAAAAGTGGGAGTCATTCAGCATCTACTTTCTGGGATGTGAGAATCATTACCTTGTGATGTCCATCACAAGTGTGGTGGAGAAATTAATAACACAGAAGCCCCTATGGTGCATCAGGAGTGTTGCTTGTTTGTGAGGCATTAAACACGTGACATGAACCCCTCGATATTACTGCTTCACTGAAAAAGTGTTTGGAAGTGTCCTTTTCTTTTTTTTTCTTTTTTTTTTTTCTTCTCCCCCCTACCCCCCCTTCCTCTGATTGCCATACTGAGTAACTGGCTTCTAGTCTGATAGTGTTTTAGGTGACTAGAATAACAGTCTGTCTCTTTCCACAGTGGCTGCAGACAATCTGGCAGCAATCACTGTTACTTTTTAATATTTCTGGTTATTTTGAGATATCCTCCAAATGTCTCAAAGAAGGCTTGGAACACTGAAGGGGAAAAATGGTTTTTTATTCATTTTTTTTTTTAGGAATAGCAGCATCAGGAGGGAAATGAAATTCAGCATGCCACTATTTGTTTTTGCAGTGGTCATCACCCTGATTGCCAGCTCTGACAATATTTTCACAGAAAGGGTAACGAAATAGATGGTATTTGTTCTTTATAATAACTCTTTCAGTAGAATGTCAGGACCTGCATCTAAATGAATATATTCACATTTTCATGTTCCCATTTTTTATTTAAAGCTTCCCCTCCCAACTTTCTTAAACTACTTCATACAGACTTGGTAAGTTAAAATTAGGGTTCATGTAGTGGATAATGTCACATTTGAAAGCTAATCTGTAGAGACCTAGCTGCGTGAACTTGTAAAAGCTAGATCTGATTTTTTTTACGTATTAAGTGTTTGTTTAGTTTAAATATGTCTGTATCTTTTTTGAGCCATCTGAGCAATTTGCATGCTATGCAGCAGTCATCTTCTATACTTTATTAAATATCTGTCAATTATAAATATCAAGGTTTTACATTAATGTCAAGATAGTACATCAAAAATTCATGGAATATGTGACTTTTTTCAAGGGTATTTAATACTTAATGCATTTGTGTCATTTTTCTTTCTAGATATATTGACAGGTTTTATTAAGTGTTTGTTAGGGAGATTTCATTTTTACCAAGGGACTATAAAGAGAAGATGCATACTAAATCAAATTTTTAATCAGAATATTGTTCTTTTTTGTGTGTCTTCAGATTCTTGTAATCTACAGGGTTTTAAAGTTATATAGTAAAATAGACCAAGTCAGAAATCTAACATGATCAAATACGCTGACGAATCTTAACTTTAAAAGAGCTACTAGAATATTGTACTATGGAATGTTATAAATATGGTAATTACATATGCTGGGATTTTACTCTGCCCTCTGCCTTTTAAAGACCATATATTTTGTCCTTTTTTGTAATTTACTAGTGGTTTTATGGGAATTACGTCTGGATGATGTCCACATAGGGGCAATCCCGAAGTTTCATAGATTTACAAATGGGGAGAGTGTTTGGCGGCATCCAGGCTCTTTTCTCCATGGGTTGGGTGTTCAGGTAGGCTGTTGCAGGGAGAGACTGCTTGTGTGAAATGAACAACTGATCTCTCTGAGATCCACTGATCCTGCAATCCTGCAGTACACGTTTCCTACAGAGAGGACAGTGACAACAAGTATACATCTTGCATCCTATGGTTATTTGCTCCAGGTTCGGGTTGAGCTATTGGCCGGTGCTCCCAGAATGGAGTGTGGGCTGGAACTGGGCGCAGGGGCTGTAGCAGTCGCTTTTTGGTGTTGAGCCCCTGCAGTGTTTGCCATGCCTTTTTACTTCCGGTGCATTTTGACCACAGTCATTCTTACCCATGGCAAAACAGCATGTTCTGCTAAAAGCTGCTGTTTGAGGGCCAGGAGGAAACCAGAAGAGAGCAGAGGGGACAGAAAGGGGTGTTTGCGTTCCCGGGGTCTCTCTCCTGCGATGAACAGGTCGGACCCCACTGGCTTACACTGCAGGTGCGCTGTCCTGCAGCACGGGGTTTGGGGCTGCTGGAGGCGGCTGGTTCCGTGCCCTCGCCCCGCAGGCCGGGCGGGAGCAGCGCGGGGCGGGCGCGGCGCTGGNCGCGGCATGGGCCGCAGGCAGCGGCACCCACAGGGTCCGGGGGGCTACGTGCGAAATGTCGGCTGTAAACTTGAGGCGCACAGTGAGGCCCGACTGCTCTCACCGATAGCCACGGGCCGGAGGGAAACGCGGTCGTGCTGTAAAGGGAAGCGGAGGGGCTGATACTGGCAGCGTTGGTGTTGTCTTTAACTGGCTTAATTTATCAAGCTGCCGCAAAATAGATTAATAATACGAGTGATAAGAGTTGGAATTAGATTGTCATAGATGAAAACTATAGGGAGGTTTTTGATTGTAATAATTACTGCCAGCTGAAGTCTGAATTTCTGCGTTCATTTCTGGACTCGGGTCTGGACTGTCCTACAGCGAAGGTGCCTCCTAAAATGTCTTGGCTCGGGTCTCAGTCCTGGGTTTGTGCTGAATGTTTTCGTGAGAAGAAACAACTGTACAATGTGTTGCTACAATTAAAGGAATTTGTTTTAAAATGACCGTGTCGCCGATGTGAGTGAAAATCGTATGGAAACGTAGAGGCTGTAAAAAGAAAAACAACATTAAAAGTGAGGGGAGGGAAAGGAGCCACTGGAATTGTTAACTTCAGTCGTGTTCCGGAGAAAGCCCATCGGAAGGGTTAACCGGAGGGGCTGAGGGAGAGCAGCCACCTGGGACCTCACACCCAATTGGCAGTCTTTTGTAATATATAATTTGCCTAAAATTGCGCGCTGAGCACAAGCTTTTGTTTTCTAATTGATTTACGGTTTGAGCCACTTTTACCTCATCCCCTACTGTCCTGCACACAGTGCCAGCAAGTACATTACAGTGAGAAATGATAAATTACCACGCACTTGTGATGCTAATGCATCAAGAGTAAAAAACTGCGTGCTACATGGAGCTTCATGCATTAAGAGCGTTGCAAAGATAGAGCTATGCAAAAAATCACTTGTATCTCCTGAAATAACCGTTTGATCATTTGCTTCAATTCGTGTCAGAGACCTAATTGAACCTGAAGATTAAAATTTATGCTGCTATGACTTTCCATTCGTGAATTGGAACCAATTTCTAAAGAAAATGTGTGACTGTGGGTTTGAATCTACCTGTATTTTCGAGACTTTAAATAAGTTAATTAGTCAGAAAAATAACTGGTATCAGAGCTTCTTAAAGCCTTTAGAAATTAAATGTTTGCTTGTTAATGAGAACTGCAGTATGCATTCTCAAATGACACGGCTCCACTTTTAAATAGGAGAGTGTGTATATGGGTTAATGTAGATCCTGTCTAAACAGTGTTTGTCACCAAAGCTATTTAAATATTTTAATCTGTTTTTCTTTCAGAGGTGTAATGCAGCTTTACTGAATAACACTGTTACAGGTTTCAAAGAAGAATTGAAAATCTTGTATAATATTTCTTGCATTTGTGAAATATCTCACTGATATCCCATAGGAGAGGAAAATGTGAAAGTTGGTGAAAGCTAATGTATGCTTATTGTCTGATTTCTTTCCCCCACTGTGCATTGAGGGCTGGATTGTGTTTTACCTTCACGTATTCGGTCCACCTTAAAATTTTTTTATTTTTGCACAATGTCTGTGGGTTCCAGTCTTGAAATATGAAGAAACAGATTTATGGCGGCTGCTGGGCACAACAAATTAAGTTGACAGTGATGTATGAGAGCATAATAGCATGATGATCCCTCTGTAGCGCGGCTGGACGCCTCCTGCTTCATTTGGCTCTTGTTAGGATCTGTTAGGCAGCTAAATAATGAAATTCTGCTGACTGATTTCTGATTTCTCTTTTCTTCCTCTTTTCACCTTTTTGTGCAACTTACATTTTGCAGACCCATCCTAATGCCAGCAAACTGCCCTTAAAGGATTCTTTCACTTATGACGACTACAGGTTGGTCTGTCTTTTAATTTTTTTTTCTTTGTTTCTTTTCTTTTTTTACTGTGGTAAACTATGGGACCCTGGAATTCTTCACTGGCGGGAAAGCTTTATTGTTACTGAAATGTTAATTGTAGGATTTGATACTAATACACTTTCTTAATGAAGAAGAAAGTGAAATAAATATGCAGATTTTAATTGTTGCAAAGGAATAGTCATTCATTATGAGCAGTTAGTTTAGCCAGCTGGCACACATAGTCAGATTACTAAGGTAATTCCTTGTTTCTTAAGAAAATAATTCAGTTGATGTGGCAGGAGTTTTAGGGTTTGGGGAAATTTTTTTAATTTTTTTTTTTTTTTTTTTTGTAAAAGGCTCTACCAGCACATACTGTAAAAGTTAATGTCTAAACCTGCTGCTAAACAGGAGAGCTTGAGAGCGGAAGTTGTACGCATGAAGCATGAGTGTCACTTGGAAGTGCTATAAGGGGTGACAGAATTAAGATAAAAAGGATAACAATTAAGATAATGACTGCTTTAATTCTGTTACATGATTAAAATAGCATGAATGAAAGGCATTCATGAGGGATTTTTTAGCCTAGTTGTACTTTTGGGTAAGTGTGAAAGTGGGGTTTCCAAAGCACGCCTTCATTTAAAGGGTCACTGAGGAACACACCAAATTACATGTTCAAGTTGCCTAAAATTTTAAAGACAAATTACAACAATTAACAAGAAGTATATTGTTACTCTGTTTCAAGCAGTGTTTGTATATCAGAATTATCCACAATTTCACTTTTTTTTTAGAAATTAGGTAGATTTCAGTTTGCCACTGTCTTTGTTAGCAGTCTAGTGCTTCTGAAGGAATCCTTCAGAAAGTCTAATTCTGTATACTAAATGCATGTTAGTAGTAGAATCTGTGGGAATTCAAATTATTTTGATCTTCTCCTGGTGGCATCATTTCTTCTCTCAAAAAACCCCACAACACATATATGTATTAAGGCCAGAAGATAGTGGAACTAAGATTCTTTTTTCTACTGGTGTTTAATATTAATTTTTGTCAGGTATAAAATAAGAAATGAAATTCTAGAAAATACTGAAATTCTAAGCTTTTTAAATTATTTTTATGTTTGAAAAGGTAGCTTGCATTTAATTTACTTATCCTTACTTAGAAGGGTTTTGAATGCTGCCCATGCTTCCAAAAGAACTGTGGAATACTCTCCTCGTGTTTTTTTTACCTGGATATCTGTTTGCAATATTCTGGCTTTTTTTCCCCCCCCACAATTCTATTAAGCAGAAAATTTAGCAATACTGACCTAAGCCAAAAGATTGCAAATTGGAGAGAACCACTAACCAAAAGATCATGCATGTGTCAGGTGGTCACAGTGGTTTCCAGTTCATGCTGGACATAAGTTTTTTAGAGGGTGATGGGGAAAAAACGTCCTGGGTCTTAAAAGAGTTTGCATGTAGGTGAGAGCTCCTGTTGCCCAGCAGGAAAACCTGCAGGAGGAGGTGACCCTGGGTTTGGGATGTGTAGTGTGAGATATGTATGCAGGGAAGGGCTGGGGAAGCAGAAGGTGACACAGGGAGTGGATCCTGCTTGAGGAATGGAACCAATGGATGGTGTGAAGATTCTCTTGCAAAGAGAGGAGGGATTGCAACCCTGGTTTGAGACTTTTTCTGTGTGCATGTCCTGGAAACCTGGGAGCTACTGCTTCTGCAAGTGATACTGCATTCTACCGTTCCTATAGTCAGTGTGATCTTTAAGGAAACTATGTTTGGAAACTCCCCATGTAAATGATTGCTTTGGGTGGGACTGTGGCCAATCATATTCTAATGCTTTGAACATTGACCATCTCGTGTTTTTAACTTTTGCAGATGGGCAGTTTCCTCTGTTATGACACGGCAGAACCAGATTCCAACAGAAGATGGTTCCCGAGTTACACTGGCTCTAATACCTTTATGGGACATGTGTAATCATACTAATGGACTGGTAAGGATTTATTCAGTGTCACTGAAAGATGTTACGGCTTAAGTATTACACCTTTCAACTACTGTAGAACAGTTTAGTAATACTTTCCATTATGCTTCTTAACACAGGTATGTTATCTTCCCAAGAGACCCTAAAAAACTAACATCCGAAAGAAAGGCTTGTCAGTTTCTCAAATATCTTATGCTAGCTTTTCAGGGAGACCTTTCTTCATTTAGAGAACGCTTACAAGTGATTGGATACAAGACATATACAAGTAAAGTATATGTGCATATAATGTACTTTTAAAACTTTTCATTTACATGAAACATTTTGTCCAGACAAGTCTGAATAATCTCCTGACATGGAGCTTTGTTTCTTGTGGGCTGAAAAAGATGCACAGTACTGGACAGATTTGTTCTGGGAACAGCAAGCAGGCACTGATGGAGGTTGCCTCTTGTAGCTACCACTAGGGAAAGTGGTTAGAGATTTGCAGCTAAGAAATACTGCCTGCTCTCCTAACCATGCCCAAAGAGCCTTGTTATAGAGACAGCAACAACAAGAACAAAGCCTAGTTCAACAAAAACAGTACATCTGTTGCTACATCAAAGAAACAAAATGCAAAAATACTACTTTAGGGCATATTAAACATTTAAAAGGTGACATATGTATATAGAAAGTCAGACCTGCTGACATTTTGGCTTACGTGCTCTAGTTCAGGGGATAATTTCTGATTTCATTATCAGACTAGTTAATGCTGATGTGAGGAAATGGAACCCAGAGAGGCTGGTTTATCAATGTTACTTAGTCATGCTCATGTACACTTCAAAAGTCATACCCCCTACTTGTGTTTCCAGTAGATAATATTATTTATTGTAAGCACTGGATATGACCATACTATTCAAGTGATCTGGTTCTTTTGTGAGAGGGTTGACCTGAGTGTTAGGACAGCAGTATGTGTTAGTGCTGTTGGTATAAAAAAAGTCTGTTTTAAATGAACAAACTGTAAAGCAAGTTGTTTTTCACTTGACATTAATCTATTTTAGTGTTACTATGACTGTATCAATTCCAGCACAGTAGGCTAGGCTACGAAGTTGCAAGTGTTTGGGGTTTATTTTTTTTTTTCCTTATTGCAAGGTGATTGCATGTTGTTCTTTAACAGTGATTCTTGCCTTTGCCTATTTGTTACGCAATCTCACAGCTTTGATTTAGCAATAAAGTTCATATGAGAGTCTTCAGTATAAAGAAAATTGCTTAAAATTCAGAAATGTGTATTTTTGTAATGTAAGTTGTAGCTGCAAGCGTCAGTACTTCCTGTACCCTTTTCCTGCTGGGCATCTCTTTCAGATGCTTTTGCAGAGACTTGTCTGTATTCATTAGACAACTCTTAATGAATGCCTTCAAAGGTGGGATTAGAGTAAAGAGGAAGAGAATCAAGGTTCTGTGAGGGAAAATTTAAGTAGCATATATTAAAAGAGCAGCTATTTATGTTGTTTTACTTATTCAAACTTCTATTTAAATTGATAAAGTAATTTTTATTTTTATTATGCTGTTTAACAATGGGTTTGATATGGAGCCAGCCTCTGGAGCCAAACCTCCTAATGCAGTAGTATATCAGGATTGGAAACACTTTTTATGCTGAGGTATATCCTAAAGGGCAAAAGCAGTTTTGCTTTGTATATATGTAAAGATTTCGGTCATTTATTTCATATTTCTATGGAAAATAATTTTAGTGGATATAATTTCAGGAAGGATAGAAAACTATTTCTGTTGTGTGCTAGTTACCTTGTACTATTAGAAATGGGGGGGAGGGGTGACTGCTAAGATAACTGTAAGCTGCCTGTATCGTAGTTTGTATTGTTGTAGAGTGAGATCAGGGTGGGCTCTGCTCTAATCATAGCCCAATCCTTTAAAATATGTGAAGGGAATTGTTATTCATTGCAGGAAAGTAAGAAACAAAAGATGGCATTGAATGCACCCCTGTCTAGTTTATTCCAAATGCAGTGCAGAAATACTTCTCAAGTCAATCAGCTACCATATATATCCCTGTTCTTGCTTTATTCCACAGGACCCCTTTCCATGAGCTAGATAATAAAATGCTCTTTGGATTTTAACCAGGGCTGGGTCCATCCAGCTTTTTCTTGCTTCTGACACTATTAATTAGATCAACCTGCCTCTAAGAACTATTTCAAAATGGTTGTCTTCATGCATTTCTCATTGTTATTCTTTAGTGGGATTGTATTTTGACAGTCAGAGGTTGATTACCAGTTCTGACAGAGCTTTGAATAAGCTACATTCTGCCTGTTGGGCTGGGTCCATCCTTAATCACTGACCAAGCAGACTATTGCATGCTTTGTACACAACTTGAAATTCATATATCAGTCTGCTTCAGAAATAAAACTGAAGGGATGCAATTTGTCAGCTATCATGTGGGAAGAGAAGTAAACACCCTGTTAATTCTCTTACGTGACTGCTATTAAAAGAAAGAGGAAATAGGAGTCTAGCACTCCATTATGCTTTATAGAAAAGTCTTTCAAAAGTGCTGCTGGGTTTTTGTCTGTTGTTTTGGGGGTTTTTTTAAGCAAAAATAAAAATTTAAAAGAAGGATCACTGCTCTCGTAAGGCATGCTTAAACTGACAGAATCCTCCCCTTAAAATACTGGAATTTCCCATCTGTGAAAATCTCCTGTTCCACCAGCATTTCAAGGAATTGGAGTGGACTTTTCACATTCAGAACTATTTCATTGAGTTTGCAACTAAGAAAATTTCAGGACAGGCCAAGGGTTTCTTTTTTTTTTTGGATGAAAGGTAGTTTATCAGAAGATAACTGTATTTGAACTAGGAAGGTAGATTTGTCATCCTCTAGCATTTGTAACCTGCAATTCAGGGTACGATAACTTTCTAAACCAAATATCTTAATTAAAATGGTGCTGTCCAAATTAGAGAATGCCCAGGAATTTCTGTGTTCAAGTATTTGCAGCCTATGTTTCTCAGGAAGCTGTATTGCATGACTCTAATGTTCTTTACTCAGCTCCACATGCCGCAAACCTGTTAATAGACTTGCAGTGGTGACATCCGCACAGGGAGGTTTCTGCAAGTGTCTACAGGGCCAGGCTGCCTGTTCTTGGGGCTGACATTTTGGATTTGCTCCATTTGAAAGCACTGTTTCAGCTGACAAATGCACATTTAATGTTGCAAGCAGTGCAAAACTATTAATGTATAAGCCGTCAACCAAGCTTTTGAAACAATCTGAGGAAATCTGTCTTTGGACAAGCTGAATCCAAGATGGGAATCAGGGTACACTGCAATTCATGTCAATCATCTTACAAAAAAATATGGTTTCATTTGCAAAGGCTGAGAGAGAATCTTTGGCTTCTTTTAAGTTTTTCCTTAGGCCCAGAACATAAGTTACCTCTGTCAGTACTGAACTCAGACTACCTACCATAAAAGTTGCTTTCTGATTTTTCAGCAGCTTATGTTCCATCCTGTGGCTGCATCTCCGGTGATACTATTCAAGAACATGCTGTTTGTCACTTTGTAAAAATACTACATTTTTAGGATAGCTTTACTTGTTAGTGTGACCCCTTTACAGTTTAGTAATTGTTTTTGGGGAAGTACAGGTTTGTCAAGAGAGTTTATCCTCTTCCAGTGCCTGCTACCATCACAAAAATCCTTTTAGCATTTTAAGACTATTACTTAACTTTTAGATAAAGGGATTATTTTCAAGTAAATTATAATTCTCTGAAGATTGTATCCCCTAAAGATCCACAGTTATCTAATCCTTTCTCATTGAGAGATCAAAAATGTGTTGGCAGTTGAAGGATAAAGCACAGCATATAGAGCTGTCAGTGCCTTGCTCCCTTGGGCCTCATGGGAGTGCCTGAAAGCTCCAGAACTTTATAACAAGCTGCTGGCTTTAGCATGGCACTTTGTCTGTGGTCTATGGAGGGTACTTTCCTCAGAGCCTTCTGTTCGCTTCAGGTAGGTTATTTCTTCCATTAGATTTCTTTAATGCAGAGATTTTTTAAAAAATGAAGTTGTTTTACAGTTCCTGAGCAATCACTATCAGCTATATTCTATAGTGCTGAGAAAGAAATGCATGCAATTCCTATTGTAAATATTTCTTTCCAATAGGAAAATTTGTCAGTAGTGGGAGAGAGAAATATAAAATGCTAAAGGTGCTTTTGTCACTCTTTTCCTGGATAGATCACTACTGGCTACAATTTAGAAGATGACCGGTGTGAATGTGTAGCGCTTCAAGATTTCAAGGCTGGAGAACAGGTAGTGTGAAGAGTTATCTACATTATTGTTGTTTNTCTTTGGATTTTAACCAGGGCTGGGTCCATCCAGCTTTTTCTTGCTTCTGACACTATTAATTAGATCAACCTGCCTCTAAGAACTATTTCAAAATGGTTGTCTTCATGCATTTCTCATTGTTATTCTTTAGTGGGATTGTATTTTGACAGTCAGAGGTTGATTACCAGTTCTGACAGAGCTTTGAATAAGCTACATTCTGCCTGTTGGGCTGGGTCCATCCTTAATCACTGACCAAGCAGACTATTGCATGCTTTGTACACAACTTGAAATTCATATATCAGTCTGCTTCAGAAATAAAACTGAAGGGATGCAATTTGTCAGCTATCATGTGGGAAGAGAAGTAAACACCCTGTTAATTCTCTTACGTGACTGCTATTAAAAGAAAGAGGAAATAGGAGTCTAGCACTCCATTATGCTTTATAGAAAAGTCTTTCAAAAGTGCTGCTGGGTTTTTGTCTGTTGTTTTGGGGGTTTTTTTAAGCAAAAATAAAAATTTAAAAGAAGGATCACTGCTCTCGTAAGGCATGCTTAAACTGACAGAATCCTCCCCTTAAAATACTGGAATTTCCCATCTGTGAAAATCTCCTGTTCCACCAGCATTTCAAGGAATTGGAGTGGACTTTTCACATTCAGAACTATTTCATTGAGTTTGCAACTAAGAAAATTTCAGGACAGGCCAAGGGTTTCTTTTTTTTTTTGGATGAAAGGTAGTTTATCAGAAGATAACTGTATTTGAACTAGGAAGGTAGATTTGTCATCCTCTAGCATTTGTAACCTGCAATTCAGGGTACGATAACTTTCTAAACCAAATATCTTAATTAAAATGGTGCTGTCCAAATTAGAGAATGCCCAGGAATTTCTGTGTTCAAGTATTTGCAGCCTATGTTTCTCAGGAAGCTGTATTGCATGACTCTAATGTTCTTTACTCAGCTCCACATGCCGCAAACCTGTTAATAGACTTGCAGTGGTGACATCCGCACAGGGAGGTTTCTGCAAGTGTCTACAGGGCCAGGCTGCCTGTTCTTGGGGCTGACATTTTGGATTTGCTCCATTTGAAAGCACTGTTTCAGCTGACAAATGCACATTTAATGTTGCAAGCAGTGCAAAACTATTAATGTATAAGCCGTCAACCAAGCTTTTGAAACAATCTGAGGAAATCTGTCTTTGGACAAGCTGAATCCAAGATGGGAATCAGGGTACACTGCAATTCATGTCAATCATCTTACAAAAAAATATGGTTTCATTTGCAAAGGCTGAGAGAGAATCTTTGGCTTCTTTTAAGTTTTTCCTTAGGCCCAGAACATAAGTTACCTCTGTCAGTACTGAACTCAGACTACCTACCATAAAAGTTGCTTTCTGATTTTTCAGCAGCTTATGTTCCATCCTGTGGCTGCATCTCCGGTGATACTATTCAAGAACATGCTGTTTGTCACTTTGTAAAAATACTACATTTTTAGGATAGCTTTACTTGTTAGTGTGACCCCTTTACAGTTTAGTAATTGTTTTTGGGGAAGTACAGGTTTGTCAAGAGAGTTTATCCTCTTCCAGTGCCTGCTACCATCACAAAAATCCTTTTA
>VZTN01023877.1:0-38582 GCA_013400515.1 Erpornis zantholeuca
TTATATCAAAATACCCAACTATATTATTGGTACATTGTCCTCCATTTTCACTCACTCTGACTATGTTATGTCTCATGTTTTTGTTCTTTTCTCTTGATACTTTCTTATTCAATTCTCCCAAGAAACAGAAATTACATGTAGAGTCTTTTGCCTTCACGCTATTTCTGTAACTTGTTTTGTACACCTTTTTTCTTTGTTAGACTCTTTTCCATCTGTTTTGCAATTGAGGTGAACTTGGAGCTTTCCTTTTCTTCTTGTTATTTTAACATGTCATTTTGGATCTCTTACTAAAATTCATGAGACATAAGTGGAAATTACCAAATCAGGGGCTTAGCTCTGAAAAATGTGTCACGTCTCCTGAAAGACATTTCTCAACTCTCTATTTTAAAATGTTTTTTTAATCTTAACTTGTGTTTTATTCTCTTCGTTTTAAATGAAAATTTTGAACTTGTTTAAAAGGCATCACAGTTACTAAATTTCCTTTTTCTGATGTAGGGTTATCTTTATAGCTCTGCTTCCCAGCTGTATGGAGTAGAAATGAATGCAGACTTTTGCCGGTTGCAAGAAATTATGATAACAAAGTACGAGTTCATTGATAGAATAAAGGTAAGTAAATACATGTTTTAGTTTATGTATTTTTAACCACTGTGTACAAGGTATCTGGTTTAAGTGAGTGGCTGATAAATCAGCATTCTGATAAGTTTCTGCCTTTGCTTGTTTTGATCCTAAACAAGGGCTTTGCATTAGGAAAGAAGGATCTTATAGCAGAGAGGAAGAGGGAAATTATCAAAATATTAATCACTTAGCCTTTTTCCTGACTGGACTTTCTCACTGGCCCACACAAAACAGATACATCTTAGTCGATTCTCCCAGTGAAATCAGACATCGTTGCCACTCTCTTCTGTGAAACTGAGTGTATAAAGACTTTCTGTCACAAATACAAAAATAAATGCATGTGATTCACTTTGTTAGCAGAAAGATGTTTGTAGGATTTGCAAATTTGTGTCTAAGAACACCTAAAGAACTTAGAATTATCAGTATTTCCTTTCATAAAATGTCAGTGTATGTATATCTTCCACAAACAAAATGGGTTTCAAACAAAGTGCTGTCATTATGGGAACCATTTCCCTAGTTTCATTGTGGGAATAGCTACTAATATTTTAAAGATGAAAAAAAACTTCCTTTCTGGACAATACCTGTTATTTTGGTAACAGCAAAAGTTGGTAAGTAGAATACGCTGGGTAGAATACTGGCTTTAATCCTGTGTTGTATGCATGTGCTCTTGAATGAAGTCACACAAACTGCTGAGTATAGTAACTTCTTGGGAATTAAGGTAACCCAATTTTAAACTAGAAAGAGAAATATTTAACACAGGGTAAGCAGTATCATTGGGTTGCTCAATTCAATCGCAGTTGCTGACAGTTTATCCATAACCTTTGGGTTTTGCATATGTTTTGTGTTCATAACACTTTATTGTGTTATGAAACTGAAAGTACAGTTAGGAACTCTGTCAAGTTAGTTCAGTGGAGCTGGAGATCTATAAGCATGCATTTCAGCCTTGTATATTTTTTTATTATAAGCTTTTATGGTTTTTCTTCACACCTTGTAATTCTGCTGAAGTATTCATTTTGGAGCATAAAGATAAGATAATAGGTTTTCAAAGCAGTGCCCGAGGACTTAGCTATTTGAGTCTCATTTAATGCTAATTTAGTCATGTGACTCCTGTTATCACACTGCTTTGAACATTTCAGTCTTAGATTTTTATTTCATCCCCAAATGAATCCTCTCTAGAGGTACATATCAGCTTGAAAAATTGTGAGAATCCAGTTGCTGGTTGTAATTCATGACACAAGTTTGAAAAACTTTTAAAAGACGCTTTTTAAATAGAGTTTTTTTTTTCAAGATACTCTGAATTTTTATTAGAATATGTTCCTAAAGGATAGCAAAGTGAAATGGTATTTTTAGTGGCTAAATCTCTGAGTGAACCTTGTGTTTCTTTGGTCAACACTTGGTTTTTTGTTAAAATACATAGAAGGTTGCTCAGCATCTTTTGCCATTTGAGGAAACAGATAATTGGAAGAAAGTGAACAGTTCAACATATCTTAGGAAACTTGAGACCTTATTCAGAAATTGTCTGTAATCATGAAAGGCTTGGTGTGTATTTCATTGGACAATAGGGCAGTTTTGAAATCAGTTGCTGCCTCCTCTGTTGTGCCAGCACACAGCCAAGCAGATCAGAGAACTGGTTCAGCTGAAACCGAACCCAGCAATACTGGCGTTTTGACTAGAGCAGTACCTGGGTCTGGCTCATTGTGCAGCCATACATGCTTATGTGGTTCCAAATTCCCTAATAGGAATGAGGAGGTGTTTGGGGAGAATGAGGTGCTTAGATCATTTTGATCAGTATGGTTACTACTCTGTAAATGTAGAGTAATTTTAGGTTTAGTCTTAAGTATCATTCAAGTCAAAGAAACATCAACATATGTTCAAAGTTTTCCAGTAGTTTAAGCATCTTTCTGAATTGCGGCTTAAAGTATTAGGACTGCCATTAGTATCCTATCCTGTGCATGGGGTTATTCTTCCCCAGATGCAGGACCCTGCATTTGCTTGGCTGAATTTCAGGAGGTTCCTCTCTGCCCATCCAACCTGTCGAGGCCCTTCTGAAAGGCTGCACAGCTCTCTGGGGTATCAGCCACTCCTTCCAACTTGCTGTCATCAGTGAACTTGCTGAGCAGGCGTCTCCCCTTCATCCAGGTCATTCATGGATAAGTTAAACAATACTGGACCCAGTATTGAGCTTCGGGGGACACCAGTAGTGACAGGCCTTCAACTAGACCCTGTGCCACTGTTGATGACCCTCTGGCATCTTCCTTTCAGCCAATTCTCATTCCACCTCACTGTGCACTCATCCAGTCCTCACACCCTGAGTTTGCCTGTGAGGATGCTGTGAGACAGTGTCGAGAGCTTTGCTGAAGTCAAAGTAGACAAAATTCACTGATCTGCCCTCACCCATCCAGGCAGTTGGTTCATGACAGAAGTCAGTCAGGGTGGTCAAGCATGACTTACCTTTAATGAATCCCTGCTGACTACTACTTATCCCTTCAAAAGATACTCAAATTTACGTTTCTCATCAGATTTGGGATGCAGAATAATAGAATACCCTGAGTTGAAAAGGACCCACATGGATCATTGAGTCAGATTGATAGATTTCTCTGTCTTTAAGAGGAAATCAAACACATCAGAGTGTTAATGAGCATCCACATTCTCCTGTCTCACTTGTTTTGAAAAATGACATGATGTGCTAATATCCTTTTTGGTAGGTGAAGGTAGATGAAATCCAAACAGCTCCTCCTGTGCTGACTGGAGAGGTAGTTGTTTAGTAAGATTCTCCAGTGCTACTGAGCATCCTGTCTTTCCAGCATTCCCGGTCCCAGTATGCATTGTGAGAATTCAGCTATCAAATCTGGGTCTTTAGTGTCTTTTCTAGCTATAATCCTTCAGTAACCAACAGACCCTGTGAGATGCCTTTTAATATCCTCAAAATAACTTCAACTAACTTAACTTCTTTCCTGAAATCACTGGACATTTGTGATAAATTATAATAGGTAAGTGAAATGTAACAGCCATCACATACATCATCTCCTCTTTTATCGCACACAGTTCTAAACCAAAATTCAGATGTACTTTATTTTACTTAGCATAATGGATCGAAAATTTTATTTAGAAGAGTTAAATCTGATTCTTGTTTTCATTTTTAAAAGGTTATTATGGTTATGTATGTCAGTTTTATCTCCCGTGGAGCTGGTGAAATACCTGGTTTTGTGACTGGTTCAAAAGGGTGGTAGCAGATGCTGTATTAGGCTGACAGGCTTCATTACTACTTGAAGGCTGTAGTTGTCTTTTAATTTATGCCTTGGGAAATTTTTGTCCTTCAGGTCGTTCATGCAGACATCTGTACTCAGCCCTCACTTCTGCAGAAGGCTGATGTTGTTGTAATGAATAATGTTTTTGAATATTTTCTTGACAGACGGGAACAGGCCAGGTAAGCTCTGTGTCCAAACAAGTTACCTATTTCTTTGGCAATGTGTGTGTAAACTCGTGAATTATGGAAAACCTTAAGGTTGCGCTTTTTGAAGGCACATACATAATTTATATAAGGAAATTGTTTCAGACTCCCTCCTTTTAATTGTTACACTTAACTGCTAAGGTGTTCTGGCAGTCACTTATTGTTAAACACACTAAACACTGCTGCTTTGTTTACCCAAACCTTGGCTTGAATCCTTGCACTGATATGTTAAAATAATATCTTGCTGCTCAAGAATCTGAAATTACTGTATCAGCATAAAGCTTAATCTTCAGAAGTAAGATGGCTCACTGACTTGTAGATGTCAGAGCTTTAATATATACAGACTACAAAGCATGGTTATTAAGGGTAGTTCTGATAGATACTCATAAGGATGTGGTAGCAAACAAACATGTGGCTAAGGTTCTCTTTCAGGTACAAGACACTCACAGATGAGCTTTTGCTAATCCAACAGCATCCCTTTAAAATGTAAATAACTTGATCATCTGAAGTTTAGAATGGGCAGTCAAAAAGGAGTACCTGTGTCTCTACTTGGTCCCAGCCAAGTCTGACACTCTGTACCAGTTTCAGCTAAGGCTTGCCCTGCTGCCTGGATACCAGGTGGTAATGCCAACCAGAGAGGCACAGCATGGATGGGGGAAGGATAATGGGTGTTTCAAAATGCCAGAAGATATGTTTCTAGGCACATGACTGAGAATTCATTTGATTCTGTCATAACTTGGGGATAGTGGTTTAGTGTTGCATTAGTAGCATGAAGACAAATGACATTTGAAGAATGCTGAAAATTAAATTCTTTTTAGTCTGAATTGCCGTGCTGTGAGAAATGATCTTACTTGCAAAATCAAAAAAAAAAAAAAAAGGAATGCTGGGGGCTATATTTAAACACTCTGATTACTGATGTCTTAAGAGAAGTACTTTGTCACGACTGTACACGAAGTATGTATGTAAAGAGCAGCTTGTTGTGAAGCTTAATAGAAGACTGCACTTCAGGACTGGATTTTCTTCAAACCCAAAATTTTAAAGGGACCAAATGCCAATGTTTAACCATTGTTCAAAGTGAAAGAGTTGACAATACCAACTGATATGCATGAGTATGTATGAGAATTAAAAAATTACAAAATCTAACATTGTAAAACCATATATTCCCTGTGTTTTTAACACAAAGCTTCGTTTTATTCCTGCAGATACATTTGCTTAGATATTAATAATGCCTGATAAGCATGCATTGCAAGTCTTTAATCTTAGTCTACCTCTGGCCAATGAACTGCAAGTGTTAGATTCATTGTATATCAAATATGAGTGGTTTATCCCCAAAAAACTGGTCATCTACCTTTAAATATGTTTCAGAGCTTGGGAATTTATTGCCTGTAATGTAAGGAAAAGAGGGTCCCTATTAGTGACAGTTCCAAGTCTTGAAGAATCACTTTCAAAGCTCCAGGTAAGTTCCCTCAGCCAGTTTTAGCTGACGCACTTCATTATTTTCTATCAAAGTGGCATTTCTGTAATTGAAGTTAGATGCTTGCCAGTATTGCTGTAAGGAAGGATATATAATTTTGTGCAGAGATTAAAAGTTGTATGACTCTGGATTCTCTTTTGAGGTTGACCACCAACACATCTTCCTGTACTTCGATTGTCCTCATGTGAAAATGAAAATCCCAGCCTGTATCAGTAGGCTGCATGAATCATTGTATTATCATGAATATTAGTACGTGCCAGTATGAGCTTTTGGAAGTACAGAGTAGTGAGAGATGTGGTCTCCTGACTAGCCAAGTGACTGCCATCAGGCATCTTGAATCAGGTACATAACTTTAAATTGCATTGGAAACAGTTTGAAAGATTCTACATCTTTCAAAGATGTAGAATGCTCTGTGCTGGTCCCTGAGTAGTAAGCTTCCAATGGACCACGCTCTGCTCTGTGTGTTCTGCCATCAGTAGATTATGTATGTGATACCTAGTCAAATTATGTGGCCTAGCTTTAGTTAGGAAACAAAACACTGATCAGACATGACAAGGTTATGTATAAAGTGACTTGCTCGTCGCAGTAGTTAGTTTTAGAGAAATTGAATCACTTGTTGCCTGTATGCTGATGGGTGAAGTAGAACCTCAGCCCCAAGAGCAGCAGTGGTGTCATTTGAACTTTTGGAGCAAGCTGTAGTCACACAGCAGCTGAGAAGCTCTTCGTAGCCTTAATACAATACTCCCTGGGTGTAAAACAAGAAAATACCTGCAATTCTTCCATGGTACTGTTTAGCTGCTCCCTCAGCACATCTCTCAGAATGTCACCCTCTGATCAGGATGCTTGAGGCTTACACAAATGCATACAGAAAGGCAGTTGGAATAGGCTAACAAAATATCTAGACTATTGACAGATAATTTTTAAAGTTATCTTTATTATCTCCTATTTGAGTTAAAATGGCTTTTCCAGAAATTAATTTATCATTGCCATACAATTTGGAATGACTCATCTCTTATATTATGTCTTGCCTTCTTAATGTTGTACTGACCTTGAAACTCCTGCTGTTTCTTAATATGGTGTTGATTTAAGGATCTGCTTTCATTGTTTCAGACAGATGTACAGCTCAGTCACTGGGTCGAAGAGGTGCAGATAAACTATGATATGTATATGGAAAAGGATGTTGACAGAGAAGCGCTCGAACAGATACATTTGTACAAGATTCTCTAGTACCTGGAAAAATTTACTAGTATCCTTATGATATATATTTTGGGCCTAAAATTAATTTGGATTGATTCACGTGAATAAATCAGGTCAAAATTCGTACTGTGATTAATTTGAGTCATGTATGTGGTTTTTAATTAAAAAGTCTTTTGAAACAGATTTTCTTATGGAGGCATTTTGTCTCAACAGGGTATTTTGACTTTTAACTAGGACATATCCTCATAGTTTATTTTTTGCAGAAATGTTAAAAAGAGTGTCTGCACAGTAATGCTAAAAGAATTTTTGGTCAGTAGCATTGTGTACTGCCAATGTTTGCTAAATATATCAAACCTAAGAATAGTGAATCCTTATTAAATGTGAATGATAAGAATGCATTTAGCATAATGTTACTTAGAAGCTGTAGTGCTGTTTCAGTTTGGTATAAACCATTAATTATTATCAGCAATAATATTTATTATTAACAGTATTGTCTTTGGTGTTCTTCCTATTGAATTTGTAGGTTTTCTTTCCAGGGTCTGCTTGATAACCAGATTATCTACTGGCATCTGTTATGAGAGAGGCAAGTTCATCCATTTAGTTAGTTGTCCTTAAGGTGGGTATTAATATAAAATACCAAAGGACACGGAGGATCCATTGAGAATTAATACAGCAAGTTCGGGATGATGGAAGTGTTTTCTACCTCCTTCACTTCAGCTGTGGATGGTAGGAAGTGTAAGAAGGGGTTAAGAAGCTGAAAATTCTGAACAGGTGTCACGGCTTAGCAGAGGCTTGGTGGTGGCGTAAAACATTGGAAATTCGTAACAGAGCCTCCTCAGAGAGAAAAGATCCACATACGCCCACCACATTTATATTTAGATTTTACGTTCTAAGGATGTAAAGCTTTTAGTCAGATGAAGAATGTTTTGGGTTTTAGCAAACATTAACAATCCCAAGTGGAAAAATATTAACTTCAGGAGTTTTGGACTAAGTGTGTTGTGAATTTTGAAGTGTTGTTAAAAAGTTTACTACACAACTTATGTCTAGTGTAAATGGGAAAATATTACATTGGATTTCAGTCTTCCAATGATGTACAGGTCCGTGACTTCATTAATACATGCTGTAAGCAAAAAGTATCAGTGACCTTTAGGCAGTCACCAACATAGTAAATAAATGGAACTATAGAAAGGATAGTGAGTTTTAAGAAATCTTACTTTCATAGCCTGTTTAGAGTGGAAGAGGATGTTTTAACTTGAGTGATACTGAACCACTGCTCAAATACTGTATTGATTCATGCATTTAAAAATGAACAAAGATGGAAGGCTTTTCTTAAAACATTTATTTTATTAAAGTACAATAACTGAACTGTTGGTTACTTAGTTGTTAATTAGAAACAAGTGCCCCTAGAAAGGAATCCTAGGAGAGGCTAAGCAACAGCGTGGAGGGGTAATGCAAGGCTAATAGATCTAATAAGGAGAGAATAAAAATTGGGAAAAGAAATGCATGCGCAGTTCATAATGAGGAAATGAGCACTGTAGTAATCAGTACAGTGGAAGCTGTGACTGAATTGGAGTGTATAAATAGGCTGCTATAAATGGAAAACAGAATGGGTCATAAAAAGCTACTTCATAACCCTACTGCCATGTGAGAAGAAAACACCATGTCGGAATGTTTTTTACTTTTTCCAGAGGTCCTGCAAGATCTCCAGAATCAATTGTCAGGACTTAGGGCCCATGATACTGCATATGATCTGTGCCATGCACCTTGTTTCGGTAATATAGGAACTACAACTTTCATTGCAGTTGTTTCCCCTCTTCATGCTGAGTCTTCAAATACTTTTTTTGGGTGTTGATGTCAGAAAAAAAAAAAATTTCAATAGACTGCAGCAGATCACCAGCATATTTAATGACATCTGTATCCTCTGACTCTGAAAATAGCATGCACGCATCTGGAACTCATATGCAACAGAGGGTGCAAAAGAGAAGCTCCCCCTGTCTTTTTTAGACATCAGGAGAAACTCAAGAGGTGAGTTCAAGCTGCTGAAATCTGTGTTTTCCTCTCCCGCCCTTAATGGGTCCTTGGTTAAAACCCCCACATTGACACATTCACCAAAAAGAGGTTGTGGTAATTCAGTTTGGTTTTATTAAACTGATACTAAGAGATACAACTCCTCTGTTCTTTTAGAAGCCTCTTCCTAACTTGACTTCATAGGGTCAGAGCTCATAGGGCCATTGTTAAGGATGTTATGAGCTGCTTAACTCAGCTACTGAAAAGGCAGATACAACAAGTGTATGAAAGAAGGTAGTAATTGTCTCTTTTCCAGCTGGCCTTTTCTAGTCCTGTTATACATTCACACACACAAGGGTAGCAAAGGCAAAGTGTGATGTGGTTTGCAAAACCTTGTGTAAAAGGCAGCAAATCAGTCCTCCCTGTGCATGCTCAGAAGACCTCAGACATCAGCTGAAATCCTTCTGAGAGTGCATATTGCCTCAACTCAGGTTTTGCTTGTTCAGCTTGAGGAAGCTGCCAGAGTATATTCAGCATGTTGAGTCCTTGTTCTTGGTTGTGCTACTGCTGCATTGCATGGTATTTGGCCAATGATTGAACTTTTCCTTGGTGTCTACCAAGTGAAAATGAGAACAACAAATTCAAAATCAGAGCAAGGTTGGGAATTAATTGAATATCAATTGCTTTGAGACTGTCATATAAAAAACGTTAAACAGTGGAGCTCTTCTTTGTAAAGTGACATAATATAAAAGACCTGAAAGGCAAAGAAAATACCAGTACCTCTCTGAGATACTTTCTGGCTCTTTCCTTCGCCTGACAGCATTGAAAAGGAAGCACAGATTAACTATAGTACAGTGTTAAAAATGCATAAATAATTGTTACCTAGTGGTCTCAGTTTTTACACTGCCCTTGCTGTTAGATGGCCACTGGTGTTGGGAGGAAGGGAGAGGGGAGAAACAAACTCCTACTGGCACACAGATTTTTGGTTCTGCATGCAGGGCAGCTCTGTGACAGCTGCTGCAGATGTCAATGGTGGCTGCCACAGGCTTCCAGCTCTTGCTGCCCCACACAGCTCTGGGGCTGCATGGCTGGTATGTGCTGCGACTGCCTGTGAAACAGCTCTGTATGGCCTGACAGAGGTCCCGACCCCAGCTACAGCAGCAGTACACTGTGGTCATGAACAACTCACAAAATTCTACTTCTGTAGGCCTGAATTAGAAAAAAATAATGAGGGAGATGCACATTTGCAGTGCTTGTAATCACCAGGAGTTCCTGTCACACATGGAAAGCAGCTCTGCTATTCCCCAGTAGCATAACTTCCCATACAGTACCTTGATTTCTGCAGAAAGAGCTATCTGAAATTTAAACCCATCAAGAACTGCTTCTGTAGTAGCAAAAGAAGAAGAAAAAAAAAAACACTTTCTGGATCTGCTGTAATAGCACAAAACTGTCAAGCTATAAAAATGATAGATTGACTTTGTGGACAGGACACATTGCAAATATTTTTACTTGAGACTTTGTTTTCAAAAAGTCATGAAATGCCTAGTGAGGGCAGTCTGGCTCTCAAAGGTGTGTCATTTTCCACGTGTCTTTTTTCAGAGTAAGCAATGCTGGAAGGGGCTAATGACCGAAGCTTGGGAAAACCTGACAGTGGAGCAAACTCGAAAAAACCCAAATCCAGCTCCTTCATTCCTCACCGTCCATTCCGTTGTGTTCTCCTCTCTTCCCTAGATTTCTCCTGTCTCTTGTCTCTTTGCAGCTGTATTTTCTCTCCCCACTGCCAGTGCTGCAGCAGGAGCTGTGCCTGAGCGTGGCTGCAGCCTGCATGTTTCCTCTGTTACTGGAAGATAATAATAGAAAATGTGACCGGTAACTTCAGCTGAGCAACTTCTAGGGTTCGCTGCAGGCTGGAGTAATGACAGAAGCATTTTTAAGGGGCTGCTTTGTACTCTCCAGGAATTCCTGGTGGGGTCTCCAGTGAAAAGCTGCTCCATCTCATCTCTGAGGCCTCACAACAGACTCGGGCTCTGACTGCTCCCTGCCCACCCTCGGTAAAGCAGGAGTTGACATGCACAATGCCAGTACTCTTTGCCAGCATTTTAACAAATGGCCTCTCATATGCCCTTGGGCTGTCACAAGCCCTCTGCAGTAGAGGGGGTTGTATTTGTAAAAATAAGTGGGGGAAGAAGGCAGAGCTGCTTTTCCAACAAATGCATGTTAAATACTCTTTCTGGAAATGTCTATACTTCCACTCATTCATTATTTGAGAGCAGATTAATGTGGCACATTGTTTCGGGGAAGGAAGAGAGATGGAACATTATGCTTAAGTACATATGTTTTTTAAATTCCTGAAACTCAGTGCAGCTTCTGTCTCTTAAAAAATTGACATGTTTGTGTCGCTCTAGCAGTGAGTCTTCTAACAGGAACAAGGTAGCAAGTATACTTGAAGGCTTAGAACTGATCACCTCCAGAGTCCCTTGTAGCTTGTAACGTAGGAGGTCTCTGCATGAACACATGCTGGTGTCATTCCCCATCCAACAAAGAGATCTTAAAACCCCAAACCCAGAAGTTCACTATTCCTTTTAAGTCTTTTGTACTAAGCATTTGCTTCCCCCATTTTTTTCTGCTGCATGACTTGTGTGATGTCCCAGCTCCTGCTGCTGTTGTGATACTACTTTACCTGGAGACCCTCTCTTGGGGATTTTTGCATTCATGCTTCTCCTGAGACTCCTCTATTTCCACTTGGTGGGACAGAAGGAGAGGTAAACAGTTTTCATTCTTCATTACAGGGTGCATCAGAGTCCCAGGTTCCTCCTGATCTGCCCCTCTCTCTGTGAGAGTGGCTATGAGGGCTTACTTTCCATCACCCGGCTCAAGCCCCACCAAATACCTATGGAGCAGGTTGTGTGTCTTTGCTCAGCTGTGCTTCCCCAGGTTTACCCAAGCGGGGAAGGCAGCCAGCCAAAACTGTCAGCCTGAGCTGGAAATAGCAAGGATGGGGAAAGTTGACAAGCGATTTCATGGCAAGATTTGAAGCACAATAATTTACCAGAGCTGGTTGTAGCCTCAACAGAGATCAGGCCCCAGTTAGTTGTCTGCAGTATTGTGGAAACATATGTATTGTGTATGTGTGCGTATATATATCCACCCACATAATGAGACTCTGCTTATCCTTGAGAGTTGGTGATGTACACGGACAAAGGTAGAAGAAAGGAAATAATATTTCCTATCTTCCAGATGAGGCATTGAATTTTGTGTGGTTATTGTGATTGTGTAAATGAGGTGATTGCACACACATGGTCTGCCGTAGGATTGCTGAGTGCACTTTTAAAAAAAAAAAATACTGAGTGTCAGTAATTTTTTAGGGACTTAAAATTGGGAGTATGAAAATACATAGCTGTTAAAATAATCTCTATTTAAAAAATGACATTAAAAAGATAAACAGTACACCATTTATTGGGGGGAGTAAGGGAGGGGAACAGAACATTACTGACGGCTTCCTGGCAAAACAATTTAAGACACTAGAATACAAGCACCAAGCTGACACACAGATAAACATTGTAAGGGCACTGGTGTAATGAAGAATTTGGGTGGAGCTGCCTGCTTCCAACTGCCTGAACAAAGAAACTAACAAAGGAAAAATTACTAATTTTAAAAGTAAGCCAAACAGAAAGCTAACAAAACATCAAGCTTAGCATCTTAAAATGAGACTAAGCATGATGTTGCAGAAGTGCTTGCCAACTAACTAGGGTTGGATGCTGAGGAGCAGTATTCTCTACTAGAGATTATAGATGCCTACGTGGTTTTTTTCAGTCCTGTGTAAGGTGTCCATGCTGAGGATGGATACCTGAGGAAACAGGTACATTGGCTTTGTAACTTTAAAGACATTTTGAATAGTAAGTATATTTCAGTTAGGGGGTGTGGCCAATTAGAGAAAACGATTATTTGAGCTAGTAAGATCAAGTATTCATGAACTACTGTGCTGCATATATGCACTAAGGGTGTCACTCTCGGAAGTCTACACAAGAGCATCTCGGGCACTCCCACTGATCCTTTCCCACTTGTGTTTATTAGAAAGACTGGACCAGTGACTGGTAGGTCATTGTCAGCACTCCATTCCTGCCAGGGCAATAACCCAAAAGGTCATCAGCAAAAAAGTGCAAACCAGACCCTGGCAATGAGGGGGTCACCAAGCATTCAAGAGTTTTATAGTCAAAACTACCACATGTGTGAGTACAACATGTGGTGTTGCAAAACTGTCAGTCTCTATTTCTAATGCACTTACTGGAATTCATAAGAACCACCACTGTTTAGTCAAAATCTCTGTGTCATAGACTGACTGTTCTTCAGTGTCATCAAGGTGTCAGCCAAAAATTCTGAAGTGGCAGTAAGATTTACTATGGAAGAATCGAAAATGTGTACAGCTTTTGATCCCCTTTTGGGAAGGGGCTGATTGTGGAGTACAGTACATGTTGTTGACCTTTTTTTATTTTTAATGACTCATATTTTGGACCTTATTCCTGTTTGTCTTTCAATGCCAAACAGAAATTACTATTTAGGTCAAATTGCTGTTGTGGTACTAATAGAAACAGACATCAGTTTTGTCGATGGATTTCACAGCTATGCATTTTGCAGAGTGAAGTTCCCTCTCGGCTACTTCTGACATTTAGCTATGATGGTGCTAATACCAGCTTCTAGTGCTACCTCTGCCATTTAACTCACACACACTCAGCTGGGGAATATAGCTGGGCAGTTACCTTTAAGCCATTGCTTTTTTTCATGCAGGCTCTGAGTACAGCATCTTCTCCTCCCAGATCCACTTCAGTTTCAGGCCATTTCATGGTGCTGTTGCATAGTCTTGGCTCTTCCCTTTTCAGCTCTTCCTATCCACTGGTGTGATTCTGCCTCTTGGCCTTTCTCTGGCTGCTGCCAACTTTGCTGTGTTCTGCATCTCTACAGGTTTTTTTCTATCTCTGACTCCCGAGGCTCTTGCCAACTGCTTCCTGATGAGTGACAGTTTTAGAGAGGAGTCTCAGCTTGTGCCCAGAGGTTTTTAGCTTGTGTTCTGGTCCGTGCCTTGACTCAGATGCTGGTGTGTCTCTACAATGAGGCTTGCTGCACTGCTGCCCTGGAACCAGTGCCTCAGGCATACTTGGGAAAGGGAAACCTTCTAGCTTAGGTGCCAGGAGGCTGGCACCAGCAAATGAGATTGCTGCAGGCCTCTCATCCCTTCCCATCAGGTAACAGAGTGAATTGAAGTGTCTCTGCAGTATAAAATTGATGCAATTTAAGCATCTTCCCTTTACAAGGGCCACCATAACCCATTAGATGGTCCTGAGCATAGGAATTCTTAGATAAAATTAAAGGGGTATGGAGCTGTTTTGGCTGCCTGCTGGTGTAGCTCCATGTGTGCAAGACTTCCCTGAATTTCCTCCAGTTCTCATCATCTGAGTATTTCGCTCTCACCTTCAACGCTGAGCACTGAGAGTTCTGAAGTTGGATCTTTAAACCTATTTTTTCACAGATGGTCAGATCCTGGGCTACAGCCAAAGATATGGGCTGAGAGAGAAAGTACAAAGATGGATTTAAGGTAACTTTGAATTCTGTCTTATCTGTATTATTTTGCTTGATCTAATTAAAATAAATAGTACTTTAACTTGCAGAATAGCCAAACATGAGCTGGTTAGCAGTCCCAGGGTCTCTACTACCAGTTAATGTCTAGAAGGCTGAAAGTACCTCTTAAGGCTGCTATTCTCTTCCTTTCCATCATCAGATTTTTCTGCAGGTAAGAGGAACCCTAAAATTACTTGGTTTTTGTTCACTTTCTGAGAGGGCTTTGCTAACAGGAACAGCATGACTGAGCAGAGCCTGATAATTAGGTTTGGTTTTACTTCCACAGATAACAAGATGATTTCTGAGAAATTTCCCAATCTTTTTCGAACTGATCCTCCTTTCAGTACATGTATGATATAAAATCCAACACTGCATTAATTTTTTCTTCTCTTCTTGGTTTTGTCTCTTATTTTTATGTTTGGTTTTGTTGAGTGGGGTTTTCTTTCCTGGTCGACTGTTTTCACCCAAACTTTGCACGCAGAACAGTTGATGCCACCCTGAAACTCTCATAACCGAAGGATGTTCTTACCACTTACTGCTTTGTGTTGATAGCCATGCTCTGAATTAACAGAAGTTAGTTGCAGCACCCATATTTAATCATAACTGTGCATATGGTTTAGCTCTCACAGATAATAGGGATGAGTGTTTAGTAGCTAGAAAGAGGTATTTCGCTGAGACTTTGAAGTAGACCATTCAACCCAAGGTAATTGCCTTTCAGTAATAAGGATTTATTTTATTTTACTGCCTTGTAGCTACAGTGTTAAGGTATCCAGATTTGGGATTATTCCTTTGTCCTTTCTGCAAGTGGCTACAAAGGGCATGGAGGGAGTGGAGAAGACACAGCTGGTCAGAAACGAATTCTGTCCCCTCCCCCTGCAGGCCTTCATAGTAATGAAAGACCTTGGCAGAGAGGAGAGCAGACAAACATCCTGTACCCGTGGAAGACATCCCTGCTCACAGCCTAAATTAACTGACAGATATCTAGGCTCCAAAACAAGTATTTCCAGTGCATGGGAGTGGGCTTACCTTACTGCTGCGATCACAGCACAGGAGAAACAAGGTGCAAACTTCTCAGCATCACCAAAGCAGCCTGGTGGCTGTCTGGTGGGAAAAGCAGTCATACACTGCTTGGTGCCCCAGAGAGGAGGTAAAGCCTACAGACCCAATGATGACCTGAGCCTAGTGATAAGCCCTGTTTAGCACAGCACCACAGCTGAGCCCTTTCCATCGCTCACAGCCCTGAGCATCGATCTGTCTGTTGCTGCAGCCACCGGGTTTGCTAAGTCAATCAGGACTTCTCTCCACAGATTCCCACTTTGCTTCTGGCATGACCTGGACTCTTTTTTCTGCTATGCCTTGCAGAACCATCCCACCTCTCCCAATCATGTTTCCTCCTTTACTCTTCCTACAATGTTTTGAGAAATGTACATGAGTTATCTAATTACCTCACCCCTTGGTGAGGGAAGTTGGAGTACAGAACTCAATAGACTGGGATCTCTTTCTGCCCAAACTGGTTCACCTGGATACTGGTTCCCAACCAGCCTTCCTGTGAGGTGGGAAAGGGGCAAAGGAAGAAGGAAAAGTAAGAGAAATCAGGAGCAGCAAGGCTTGTTCTGAAAGAATTAGGGGAAAAATGCTCCAGGCAAGGAGGCTGTGTATCTGTCCTTGGGAGCTGAGGTGATTCACAGCTGATGGACAGCCTTCCCTTTCTCCTCTTTGTGCTCCCCATTTCCAGGACAGTTTTAGGGCACTGGGCATCCAATGAAAAGGAAGAAGTGGATTAGGGGGAAGAGGGAACGAGGAGACAGCGGAGGACTGGCAGCACCTAATGAGTCTGCAGCATGGGATAGCAGTTAGCATTCCTCCTTCCATGGGGAACAGCCCTCTATCAAGTTCTGGTCTTCCACTGCTATGCTCACTGGCCACATAAGATCCTGAGCTGGAAGAGACTCATAAGAACCATTGAGTGCACCTGTCACCTGTGTTTGCCACAGAAAGGCTTTCCAGGCTGACTATCAAAAAGGCTCTTTCCCATCTCCATTGCACTCAGACCCTGGTTTTGAATGAGCTCTCCCTGTGAAGCCTTGGCTCAGCCTAACGCTTTTAACCACCCCTACCAGTGTTTTTTTCAGAAGACAGATTTATGAGAATATATACATTAGATACAGATTGCTTAATTTGCATAGGTGCCAGACACAGAGATGCACAAAATTTGGCAGGTAAGCCCAGACGCAAGGGGTGTGAGTATTGCAAGAGGGAGGAGACAGGGCCCTTGTTTGTGTTCCTGTGGAGGTTGCTGCTGGCAGGGCCAAATGGATTTAACTGGAACCCAAAAGGTTTGAGATCAAAGCTGTGAAAGCACTTTAAAACACATTCTGCTCTCCTCCTGCACTGCACCAGCACTCTCTTATGCTTTACTTTAAGCAAAAATGTTGACTGTGGTCAAATTATTATGCGTGTGAAGAAGGTGCCACATGAGGCAGCTGCAGGAGGTTTTGGCAAATAAGCTAAGAGTGGGACATCCTGGTGGAATCCTGTCAGGTTTAGCAGTGGTTACACATTGTCTACCTCCCATCTCTCCCACCTCACTGCCAGGGGTCCTTGCACTAGCAGTGGCCAAAGCAGGGGCTTGCTGCCTCAGCCTGCACAGTCCACTGGCCAGACTTAGAGAAATTGCCCTTACCAGCATCTGCTCTTGATTCCCCTGCCGCTGGGACAGACGGCACTGGGAGAGGGCACAGCAGACATGGGGGAGGTAAAGCATTACAGACTGTTGCTGTTCAGTTCAGCAGAGCCCATCTGTCAGGGCCTTTAAAATGCATTCAGTCCTAAGATGAAGGTTTCCAGTACAAATCAAGCAGCTTTAATTTGATGCTACTTAGTAGTATCTGCTCATAATGAACCAAAAACTTGGGCAGGCACCTCAGCCAAATCTAGCATTCAACGCATTAGCATAACCAACTTGCTACTCTTCCCTGCAGAGCAGAACAAGACAGGTAACACACCTGATCCTTTCCTGTTTACAGCCCAGGGTTTTATCTTAAGCCAATAATAGTGGTGGGCTTGTGCACAAGCACCAGGGTGTAAATGAGAATATGCCTCACAAATGCTTGAATCCTGCTCTGCTACCTGGAAAAAGAGACTAACATTTTGTGACTATGGTGTCTCAAGAAGGGAATCTCTGTCGGAGTTTTGCAGACCCTTTGCTCTTGAATGAGAGGATCTGTGTAGAGTTTAAGATGCCTTAAACTGTACACATTTTAGCTGATTCATCTTGAGTTTTATAAGTGAAGACATGGCAGGAATTTGCTAAAAAGCTAATTGAAATGTTGCCTGTTGGGAAAAGGCCAACTACAAGTAATTGTAGTGAAGGCACCTGTTGACAAGTGAGGTTACTTAAACCCTCTCTGATTTCATCACTTATCTTTGGTAAGCAGAAGGCACATCATCGGAAATTCTGCTGTGTGAGGATGACAGCAGATTGGGGATGTGGTTATCTGCCTTCACCTACTACACTCTGAACACTTGCTCTCAGAGGCTGGGTGGGATGGCCAGAAAATAGGGAGGATGTGGTTTCTGAATTGTGAATCATGACAGTTTTCCCCCAATACTCTTATCTGTAGTAATTAAAAAATTCCAGCCTGGTAATTAGACTGTAGTTGGTCTCAGGCTCTATGTGCCTTGACACTAGCTTCTAAAATTTCAGAACTAACCAGACTAATCAAATTAAATTTTTTAGTTAAAAGTTCTCCTAAACTGATATTCAATTGGAGGCCAAGCTGAGCAACAGTATTTTAGAAGTCATTCTGTTACTTCCATTTTTGTTTGCATTTCTTCCCAAGGAACTCTTAAGTCCCACACTAATTCTTTTTGTAAAACCTTGTAGTAGAGTCAGATCCAGGCTGCACACTAGAAAGAGATAATATGAGGGAAAATATTCCAGCAATTTGATGTTTGCTATTTCAACCTGTGTTTGAATAGATGACCTTCAGAGATCCTGTCCAGCCCTATTTGTTCCACTCTTCATAGTATCTATGTGAACATGATGACTGAAAAGTGGTGGGTGCCTCTTGCTTGCAAAGATTTATTTCAAACTGGTAAACAAGTTAACTACATATGTAGCAAAAAAAAAAAAAAAAAAAAAAAAAAAAAAAAAAAAATCAACCAAACCCAACCAACCAACCAAAAAATAACCCTAAAAAATCCCTAGGAGGCCTCCAGAACTTTTAATATGTACCTCAGAGTAGCTGAACTCTTATTTCTGTATTTTAGACAGTAAAGATACAATTAATATTTCTTCTCAGATCAGGCTAGATACTTGGAATGGAAATCTGGCACTTTTGTCAGTTTTTACCCTAGTCCTACCTGGCTAGGGTGTTCAGCTGGTACATGGGTCACTTCTCTCCTGCATCTGGGTAACAGCAAGTGAACAAAGCCTCAAGTGATTAGCCAGTGGTTCCTTCAGGACCCCAAGAAGTGGCTTTCAGAGATCTCTCTGCAGGTGACAGATCCTGGTCACAGGATTGTTTTGGTTCCTGATCAGGACAAAACAGGCATGTGGTATATCCCACAGATATTCCCCATGAGAACTTGTGCTTATAGCCTGAAGTTCTGCTGCACTAAGCACCAGCTCCAGTAGTACACACAGCATTAGATACTGGTGTAGTACCTGATCCTCTGTATAGTTTAACACCAGACTCAAATCAAATTCATTCATACTTTCAAACTTCACTTGATTTAATGATGACCTCTTCTAGTGCTTTCTCAAGATAGAGATTAGCTGACACATATCAACCTGTTATTACTGTGATATTAACCTTTTTCCTGGTTACTGTTCAGCTTATCTCGGAAATTCATCTTCAGGCTTTGGACCACTCTTACCCTGAAAGTTGAGCAATACTAAAATGCAGCAATCTTACTGTCACAGTACATTTTAAACTGCCTATACCTCATGGAAAAATCTGTCAGATGCCTTACTTAGAAATGCTTTGGTTTAGGTATGTCATTCTATTTTGTTTCTTTAATACGTTTCTAGGAAAACAGGGTCATAGTTTAGAATTTAATCTTCTATGTATTCCTGACTTCAGTCATAACCTCTGTCCATATCTAAAGCAGCTGGGACATCATCTTTGCAGCATACACCAGATTTGAAAGACATCTTTTAATCTTTTTTTCTTTTCCTGTAAAGATCTGAAACCTAGGCAAAAAAATAATCAAAGTTTTCTCATCCTTTTAAATTATTCTTAGTGTGAATTGATTTTGCGGTATTGATCCTGGGAATACTGTCTGTAAGCAGTTATACTTTGTGCAATATATCAAATAGTAAAAATAATTCAGTGCATGTATTTATAAAAAATAGAATAATTTTTTTAAACATAACACATGCCCCTACATATACACATATAATCACAGAAATTCAGTCAGTCAGTCAGTCAATGTAGCTGCTGGTTACATTATTGCACTTATTTTTCTATTCTATATTCTCACTAGAAAAGATGATAATGGCCTTGCAGTTGTCTTTTTCAGTGTAGGACAGCATATACATTTGAAACTTATTGGGAAAAAACGCCTCATGAATTTCCATGTGTAGCTGAAAAGCTGAGTAAGAAAACCCATGAGAGATGCATTGCAGCAACATACAGAATAAACCAGGCAGCACTTTATACATAAAGTTACATATTCACTACAGGGAGGTGGATTAATTTGATGTCAGTATGCCATCACCTGCCCTAGCTTAAATGACACTTATTTTGGTTTTAAGGCAGTTGCATTTAAGCTATTAAAAAAATAATCCCAAAAGAAGTAAACCCACTTTCCCTGGAAATCTGCTGATTCTTCCTTGCTTCAAAAGGATCCAGGAAATGGTAGACATATACATACCTCAAATCAAAGTCCAGAGCTTGATTAATAGGCTACTTGACCTTTCCCAGGGAGACACAGCAGGGAGGGCTGGAGAGGGACGGTGCAGGGAAGAAGGGCTGCGCGCTCCTCAGGGCTCTCCCCAGCTGGGGCAAGAACTGCATTTATGCATAATTATTTCTGAACTGCGTAGTTTCCAATCTTTCATGAGTTGTCTGCTGTTGCTTAAGGGTTCACCTACATGCTGGTTTGGAGATTCATTTACCTGTAGATCAGTTCAGAAAGAGGTGGTTATATGGGTATAAGCTGTAGTGCTAAAAGCACCGTTAGCCTTGTATAACTGTTCACCCTAGTAGGGCAGGAAGTAATTTTAATTATATTCTTAAGTTAAAACATTACAAAAATGTGTTTAAATAATTCCTAAGAGCAAAGATAACAGATGAATGAGCTATATTGCATAAGCTGGTTGAAATATTTTAGTGTTTATAGTGCTAATGTTGGTACTTTAGAATACTCTGCATTGTAACATAAAATAAACTAAAAAGTCTTTCAATTTATTTTAGTTGTGATTATTTTGTCTTCAGCTTCCTTGTCAATGTGTGGCTGCTTAACAATAATTAAAGTGCACCTTATGAAATGCATTTATCCAAGACGGTTTCTTCCCATGAAGAAGACAGCTTCCCGTGGATTGATTTAGTCCACTTGGTATTGCAGGTTGGGACTCATCTGCCTCACCAGGGTAAGGAGAAAAATTTAAGTGATTTCACTTGAGGTCTCAGTTAGTATTTTTTACCACCACGAAACAATCTAATAATGAAAGGATGACAGAAACCCCACTCAAATCACATTTTCAAAAGCATTTTCCAAAAGTGACTATGTTAATAGACTTGCACCAGAAAGCCTCTGGTAATCTTACAAAGCATCTGCAATGAATAATCTTCCCCTCCCCCATGCTTATTTGTTGCCAGAAACAGCTTATAAATGTTCAGTTGAAGACTGTGCCAAATTTTGCTTTTAGGCACACTTGTAAATAGAAAAAAATTCCACTGATTTTGGTAGAATTATTCCAGATTTATGCAGATGCAAGTGAAAGCCAGATTTTGCCTGAGTCTTCCCTCAGGGGTGCCACTCGGTGCCCTGATCAGCTCCAGAACTGCTGCCTCTGGTGTCAGTGGAAGGCAAATGCTTGAGCTGAGTCTGACCATAATTTGACAAATTATTATAAACAGATTTGAACAAATATTTCTTTACAAAACAAACTGGTCAGCAGGCTCCAGGCTTTATTCTCCTGATGCATTTTACAGGAAATAATATCAAGTTAGCTATTATGAAACTACCCCCTCCTCACACACACATAATTGCTTCCAGCTTGCTGATTATTACCCTTTCCTTAACTGATAGAGTGAGAAGAGAAATAAAAATATCTCCATACAGTAGGCCAAATCCTCATCTGGTATAAATCGACATAGCTCCATCAAAGTCAATAAAACCATCTTGATTTACACCAGTCAAGGAGCTGATGCACTATAATTTTTTTACTTGCTTTTAAAAATAAAACCTTATGTGATTGTGTAACCAACATTGCAACAGAAACCGGCATTTTCTTTTGTGAAGTCAAACATGCCCTCCCTTTGACTTTCAAACATTTTCACTTAGATAGTCCTTCTATAGCTTTTTTTCCCCTTCTGTCAGAATGCTCCCAGCACCCTTGTGTCATAAGTGAGGTACAAACTGGAGTGAAAGATGATCGGGCACAAAATAATAATTTCATGGAGTAATGATGACAGAGAATGAAATGCTACCACTGCTCTTTCACCCAAAAGAGGAAAGAGAGCTAAGCAAAGCACAAGATAAAAAAAAAATTATTTCTGACATTCTCTCTGATCACTATTCTCCAATTAGCAAACATATATTAAGAGCACCAAGAAATTAGTAATTCCTACTTAGGAATGACAGGACTGTAAACTACTATTATAGATTAATTTTTTAGAATAATCTTTAAAATATTACTATGAGACTTATTACAAGGTTTACCAGAGCTGATAGAAACTCTGTGCTTTCACTGGACAAACAGATCTCTGAAGTCTTTTTTTGGTGTTCTCTAGGGGCTGCGAAACACATGGTGATTTTTTTGGGAATACTCTTTGTCTCTTGTACTTCTCAAAAGCACTTCTCAAAAAGATTTGCTGTTCACAGCAAATCTTTTACATCCACTTCAGGGAGTTCTAGGCATTTCAGTGTGGTATATTGTCAAAAAAAGGGCTGGTCTTGCCCAAAACCTTCATTTTTTTCACTGGTTGTTTTGATTGATGTGTATATTCAGAAATTAATGATAATTTCAATAGCATCTTGAAAAATTGGAATGATTTCACAGTTAATGCTGACATATTTTTGTACTGGTTCAGCAAAGACTTTTAAGAAAATGTACATTTATTAATTCTTGGTATTCAGCAGCCCCTAACAGCATGGTGGTAGTTTCATTCAAGTTAATGGTGATATTTGCAGGATCATAGCCTTTAATTTCCAATAGCTTTTTTGAATACTGAAAAGATTAAAGTGTAATAAAAAATTGCATTAGCATGAATTTCCAAATGTTTTCATTCAGAATGCAGTCAAGATTAATCTTGCTTTAAGATACATATTGCATTGCTTTGAATTATATCTTGAAAACCATTCTATGATGTCTGGAATTCAGTTGCAAAGGCTGAATTGGAATTCAGTCGCACATTCTAGTCTCTGTTTTAATACATATTTTTTGATTTATAGGCCAGTCTGAAACACATTCAGAATTGACTGGAAAAGTTTTTGTAGTAACATTTGAAAATTTGCATATCATGTTTGTTGGCTATCACTACACTACTTATTTTGACTTGGGAAAGATTGACTATCTCTATTACACTGTGAGCCCTTTGGCTTTGGGATCCTGCTTTCTCTGAAACCATCATTTTTGACTGCAGCCTTTATTTTTTTAATGAGACTTTTCCATCTGGTCGAATGAATGAATGAATGAATGACTGAGATGTTGATGCAGAAAAATTAAATTCAGGTCCTTAATTACCCCTTTGTTTCCATGGCAAGGTATGACTTGAAAACATGATCCCAAGTGATTTCCCAAGTACCCTATAAGCAACCATTTATAGGCAGGCACTTTGCAGATCTGTGCAGAGGAAATTAAAACAGAAATTGACAAACACTTTCCATTCAGTTGGCATTGAAAGAGTGGTCCTGTCTGTAAAAAGAGGTGGTGGTAGATCTTGCCAGACAATTCTGTTACATGTAGGGTATGCCAGCCTTGCATAACATGGGCAAGGAGTGTCAAGTCCTGCTGGGGACAAAGAAAAGTTGTTCAAAAAGTCAGGTCCTGTCCTTCCTGGTACTGTTACAGACAAACAAATTGCTACAAAATGAAGACAATGAATCAAAAAGATTTTACTTAGCTAGAAAGTGCAGTCTTTCACAGAGCCACAGTTCAGGCTCACAAACTCTCAGGATGTTTCTGGGGCTGTGGGAGGTTGGCTTTCAAGCTGCCAGTTCAATAACCCAGAGCACTCAAGAGGCTGCTCTTTACAAAGCCATTCTGTTTCCTACATAATAGTGGAGCAACAGTCTCATGCCAACATGGATACTTGCAAAGCTTGAGCTTTTCCTGGAAAAATCACAGTTGTTCCTTGAGGAAGTTCTGTCAGCTGGTAATGAGATGGATGATCTGGATGCTCTATGCACAGACCATTTGCCGGCAGGTTGGAGACCAGAGACCTGGTGGGTGTGGTGCTCCATTTTGGGGAGATTGGCTTCAGCTCTGATTGCTGAAATTTTGTCAAAGCAGGGTTCTTCCAGTGACATGCTTCAAGCTCAGAACTTGTTTCAGCAGAAAAAGCAAATATAACCAGTTCAAACTCAAGGTTCTTTCCTCTTAAGCATAAATCACATATGGAATAATTGTAGAAGATTTAGGGAACATCTTAGACTGCTTTTATTTTTACCTAGAGTGAAACTTTTATTCCAAAGTATAGCAACAAAGATCGAAAAAGAACATGGTACTGTCTTGCCTTAAGCATTCTGAAGCTTTGTGGCATCTTTAGACTGGATTCTTGGCTTTAAAGACTAGAGAAACCTGAAAGTGTACTGTAAGTGGAGTCAAAACAGCTTGTTACCCAACTTGCTTTTTCCACAAAGTATTGAAATATTAAGAACACAGGCAAATAATGCTTGGATACAACTCTCTTTGTTTGTGTTGAGTTCCATTTGTTTGTCTGAAGCCAAACTGGATGAATAATTTTGCATTCTTTATCTTAGCAGTGAATTGTGTGGTTCTGAAATTTGAGTAAGATAAGATCACAAACAAGTAAAAGCATGTGTAGGCTGAAAAATCAATATGTTTCAAAGGAACAGTTGAGAAACAAATTATTCCTGTACTAATAGGCTGAAAACTAGGTTTAGCGATTCTGCTAGGGCTGATAATATTACTAACAGTAAAGCAGTATTAAATTTGAGTTGTCTTCATAGTCAGATCACACATTGTGTTAATCACGCAATCACCTAGAAATAAGGTGGCCAAAATACTGAAAATGTAACTGTAACTTTAAGGATTTTTTTAAGCATCTCGGTTTTTGCATACTAATTAGATCTTAACAACTGCAGTTCTGTTTAATTACTCATCCTGATGTCTGCTCTTTCCATTTATCCTGAAATTTTCTAATATTTTACTTCAATTATTTAAAATATCTACTCTCTTGCTAAGATGTTCTTATTTTTCAGTTCAGGACTCAATGTCATTTTCACCAAAGAGTAGCAGAATTCCTGCTAACTTAATCACATTCAGACATACACCATGCCTATATCATCAGAAAGCCATTAATAACTAGTTTATACCAACCCAAGTCTGTTCTCCCAGTGATGACACATCTTAAAAATAGTTTCCTCTAAATGAAATCTACATTTCCATACTTAGTTGTTACTTTCTAGGAGTCACTCTCCTGGTTACCTTCACACTTTGCTGAAACAAAACAGTCATTGCCCCTGAGAAACACCTGAATAAGCCATACCTAATATAGAATTCAAGAATAATTTGAGGCAATAAGTGAAAACTGTAGCCTAGCAGCCATATAAAGGTTCCCCTTGGCCATCAGAATCTCCCTTTTCCAGCCCCCCCCTTCACCTTGAGCATTTAAAACGGCGTAGAACTCAAACACCCGACTGTTCAAAAGTAATCCTCAGAACCTCCAGTCTCTGTGTCCGGTACATAATTCATTAGGACAGAACTAAACATCACCTGTTTCTATCTATATGTTGAAGTCTCCTGAGTGCTGACTTTGTCTGCAAGCAAGCCATACATGTACTATAAACATCAGTGTATTTACAACACAGAATTCCTCAAATTCTCATCACCTCAGCAGATGATCGACTTTTTTAAAAAGCTACAGATGCAATAGCAGTCTTATCCTCTTTGAAGGTATTTGTTTGGTCACCAGCATTCTTTAGAGAACAGCTGTGTTGACAGGAGAAAGGACAGGTTGTTGAGTTATGAGGCTGTGGAATGATTGCAGTAGGGAGGACTCAGCAGCAACAAGCAGAACTGTAAACCAAGATGAGTGTCAATTCAGTGCTTTGACGAAGCCAGAGTGACTCAAGTGGCATGTTGAGGCACACCACACAGTCTTATCTGCTTAGTTCTACATAAATATATTAAAATGAAAAAAAAACAAGGAAAAAAACCACTCAGAAATCAGCAGAGCTACATCTTCCCAGTGTGGATGATACTAACAGTGCTTAAGATGGAGTTTGGACTGAAGTCCTTAACATGTGAGAAGCTCCCAGTCCAGACTCTTTGATTTTTATGAGATGGAAGAAGTGCTGATTAAGGGAGCTGTGTAACTTACAAAATTAAAATCCTCACATGTGATGTTAAATGGCTGAGGAAAGAGTAGAAATAAAAGAAGACTGACCTATTTTTTAACCTATTTAACAATGACTGTAAATAGTTCTATCTACATGCCCCTTAAGTTCCAAATTTCTTTTCTTGGAAGTTTTTCAACAGCTGTGAAATCACTCATTACGTGCCAATTATAGTGTAACTTTAAATAATCAATGACCACAGCCATTCTAGAAGAAAAGTTGGCCACTGAGCATATGTGTTTAAAGGGATGATTATGACTGGATGGTGAGAAGCAGAAGTTGGAAGCGATCAGGGCTGGAAGCAAAGGTAAGGCTGGAGACAGCAAGTGGGACTGGTACATACAGGTCAGAAATGTGTTATTTGAAAGAAGGTGAAAACTGTTGCACTAGTGCTAGGACCCTCACATATACTGTGTGAGAAGCCACTGTCATTTCCAAGACAATGGGGCTTTCTAATCTGGAGAAGCCTGAATGAAATATCAAATCTTACCAAATTTGGCAATTTCTGTTAGAATGTGGCCTGCTCCTGTTCTAGGAAGATCTGTGGTGTTGTGAATTGATCCTATCACTTACATAATAATTTCTAACTCTGTCTTTCCAGCACACTGACAACTGTTAGCTCCATGTCTGGGATCCTTCTGGACGAGCAATTGGAACTTGTTAGATTCCAGAACTGGTACCCTAGTCCTTCTGAGTTCCTAATGGTCCTCCAAGTCCCTCTTGCTCTTCTAATCCAAGCCAGGATGCACTGTAGCCCTCTCAATGTTTGCAGGGGCCGCAATAGACAGCTACATACCCTGGGGGAAGAGAATGCACTCCTAGGGAGAGGTTGTGTAGCAGAGGTAGGAGGAGGTGGCCTATGGAAGGGAGAAGGGAGCCAGCACTTGCAAGAGCAGGACTCTTACTATGCAGGCCTCTTGCCCAAGCCATTCAAAGGTTAGTTCTGTTGTAACAAGCCCATTATCTACTCGATGGTAACACCATTTAACCTGTGCCATTGATACCTGTGTTGGAGCTTTAAATGTAATCCAGTGAAATTCATCATGAAGTCCATACAATCAAATTGATGGCTAAAAAACCCCACTTAAGAGCTGTATTCAAAACAAAAATCAAAACTCAACATGGCATTAACAAGATCCAAATGGAATTCATACAGTAATATAGACATGGTCTTTATTTTTTCTACAAAGTTTAATGTGGGCCTGGTTTGAAACATACTACAATATGCATTACTTGTTATGAATAAGAAAACCACTTATGACACAGTACCCAATGGCATCTGCCATTACAAGTGACTTAAAAGCATTCTTAAATACTATAAATATCGCAAGGAACTGTAACTTCTTTCTTCCACAAAAACCTTTTATAACATCAGAGCAAGCTAACTTTTGATGTACACTACTGTACAGCTGGATATAACAGTTCGATGCTGAGCTGTGTTTTTGATTGATAAGGATGCACTTAAACTAACACTAACAATTGATTTTTCCTAATGATCCTATTCTGGAACTGTAAGTTCTAGGAAACTGTAACAAGTTCAGAGATAAAAAAAAAAAACAAACAAGAACCATGCTGAAAAGGGTGACATTAATAGAAATGTTATAAATATATTATTTTTGAAATCAGGTGAAAGGCAAGGAGGAGTTCACCTTGCGCGGATGACATCTATATATCACTTTCTTTGCAAAGTGTCAGAATAGAGAGTCATCTGAATCATCTGGTGCAAAATATTTTTCTTATATTTTTGTGAGACAAAGTTTACTTAAAGTGGTAAGGGAATGGAGCAAATTAGAAGGTGAATGTTGAAATGATGAAAAGAGTACTTTCAAACAGGTACATCTGTTGCCTTTTAATTTTTTGGTTGTCACATGTTCATCCTTGTCACTACCTAACCTTCCAAAATAGGATATGGATGTAAATTTTTCTTTGAACCAGGGTTTCATGCACCTGCAGAAAAAGAGGACAGAACGTGATCATTTACACCAGTGAAACAGATTTAAACAGGCTGAAATCAGCATCTTTCTCATGAATCCTTGTTCTGTTCCCTTCTCAGTCAAACCTAGAAAGAGGCAAGCCTGAGTCTGGAGAACATTAGCCACCATTTCATTTTGCTAAGCGAGCCATACAAGTTTACGGTGTCTCTAGATAAGAGGTTTTATGTGTTACCTACTACACTTTAAATTACTATCCCTGCACTGTTCAGGCTGCTTACTGTACTGGCAACCAAACAGGTTTAGTTTGAGGGTATGAAGTCCTCTTGTTCTCATAACTGGCATCATCTGTCTCTTAGATGCACATTGAGCGTTCCTCCCACTAAACATCTGATTGTCATAAAAGGAAAAATAACATTTTCTTCCTGGCATAAGAAGTTATCATTGGAAAGTTTGAATTAATATGTCTATCAGGAGGATAATAGAGCAGTATCAACTCAATTCCTTCAAGTCTTTGCAAATAAACATGTAAGAAATTTCTTCTCAAACCCTGTGCTTGGGGGCACCCTCAGGTCCATTCAGTGCCCCAAATGACTCTTTTTCTCTTTTCTTTCTTCTTCCTTCTCACACAGTGTAATACCCAGTCAGCCCCAGGATTTGTTGCTAGTTATAAAAGGGCAAAGGTTTTATATCACTCTAGGCAACAAGAACACAAAACCAAAATTTCCATCCCCTTGCTCTAGGCAACTGCTAGACAGAGCATTGCGTTTTTTTGTTCTGTTTAGTTTTGGGGCTGGTGGGTTTTTTTGCTCCTAGAGGCAATGTCTTTGCTCTTAATTCATTCACATCATCCTGGGGAAATCACATGTACTGCCTGGACTACTTCTTGCTCAGGCCTTCAGCAATCGTTCAACCCCTTGCTTTGGAGAGCTGCTACCTCTATGCTTCTAGACTTACCACTGTACAAAGATACGGAGCTGAGAGCAGCCTCCAGCTAGCCTGAAAGAAAAGACAGTAGGGTAGCTAGATGTATAAATTAAGTAGATGACTGTCAACAGATTAAAACCTTTTGATGTTATTAGCAGTTTTCAACATTGTAAAATACTGACTCCTTTTTATTACTGCACAAATTGTCATTACTTTCTCATCAGAGAGAAGCTTGAGAGCATGTTTGTATAAAACAAGCAACAGGAAATCTAAAATGATACCTTGGATGATTCACTAAAGACCAAGGAAAAGCAAACGTGCCCAAACCCTATCAGCTGACATTAAATAGTTTCTCAATGCTTACTCCATCCTATCTCCAAAGATGAAGAATTAAAAAAAAAAACCAACAGAGAATAGGGGAAGAAGGACATGATGAACATTTTGTTTCATTATCTTGGAGTTTATTTTGTTGTTTAAACAATTAATCAGCTGTTCCTAGCCCAGAGGGAGCATTCTGGAGGCAGAGACACACTGCAGAGCAGGTCCATGCTTCCCATGCCTTTTGTTTCTTTGTCTATGTTCTGGGAGTCAGAGTTCAGAAGTAGGGAAGTGTACACTGTCTCAGCGGGTCTATGCCTGGCAGAGCTGTTTCTGGAGAAGTGAAAATACTTATGGCTGGGGCAGTTAAGCTGGCTCTAGACCTGTTTTGAACTACTGGAGTAGAGCCAAGGACCTGGCTCAACTGATAGATTTTGTTTTTAAGTTGCATAAGCACAAGTAACCTGCAAGACTTGATTATTTTTTTGTACAGTGGTTAGGTTCAGATAGGATTATTTAAATAGCAACTACAATGGAGCATATAAACACCTTTCATTTTACCTTAGTCACCTTCCTGGATGCTGCATCCTTGCTTGTTGGCCTTTGGGTTCTGATCTTCTGATCTGCTCCAGTGTTTTGACATACTGAGCACCACTGAATCTTTAAATATTCTGCCCATATTCCTTCAGAAAAATTGCAGATCATATTCATCCATGTTATTTTTATTTGGAAAAAATAATTTGGTTTCATAATGAACAAACAAGAATTTTAGTATGATTGAACTTATATGGGTAACACTCCATCCTTCTGAATGCTTTTTCATCTTACTGTGGACTCTTAATTTAATTTCTTTAGAAGTTCAAACACACTAACAAGCTTTTCCCCTTGCAGACCTTTTGCAAAGGCTTTAGAACATAATCATTTAGGGGAAAATACTTTTCTCTTGAAATACGTAGTTATTGATTGTCAAAGGAATTCCTATATTATACTTAAGTGTAAAGGAAACAGTGTGTAAGTCAGCTGTCAGAGATGGATTTTTATCTTTACTACTACCGTTGGAGGGAAGTGTACTAGGAAACATATTTCAAGGCAAATCTGCCTTTGGTGGGACGAGCATATACTTACACCAGTCATCTGATACAGAATTAAGCAGAGTTCCTACACAAGCAAAATCCAGACAAAAGGAAAAACTAGTCTATGTATGAAATTTTGCTGGCTCATCTAGACCCCTTTTTACTCCTACTTAGCTAAATACCTTTAAAACTCTGTGTTAATGTGCTAGTGTAGTGTTTACACCTTGTTTCTCAATGTGTCCACCTGACAGTTCACAGCACAGCCGCTAAACTGATGCCAAAATAACTCTAGTTAAACTAGTTCATGGTCTGGTCTGTATGCAAAGCTTACATTACATCTAAGAGTAGCATTTAGGAGTAGAATGTGTTAAAAAAAAATCAGGAAAGTTTTGTCCCACGTTCCCTAACACTGTGAAACCATAACAATTTACAGGACCTTTTATCTTTGCCTAAATCCTTATGAACTGATAGTTTACAAAATAAAGGGAGCGAAGGGACAGACTTAATTTTAGAACAAAGGATGGTCACATGCACAAGGTCTATACACCATTGAAATATGAATCACTAGTAGATTCATTCTGGCTTAACTGAAGAAACAAAGTCCAAATTATTCCCAGGAGCATTTTGTTGTTTGACCCCCACTGGAACTGATTACATTTTATGACTCTCAGCAGAAGGACCTCTTAATTTCCGTGAGGTTTTATATATACCACGCACTGATGCTAGCACTGGACGTGATTTGGCTGGTGAAGGAGAAACAGCAGAGCTTACAGTGCTAAACTGAGTGCTGTTTCTTACACTGCCAGCTAAAGGGGTGCCAAACCCAGTGCCCATAACCCACAGGCTTCAAAGCTTTTGCCTGGCTTGGAGCCACGAGACACTTCTACCCAGCTTTGGCAAAGGCCTAAAAGGTGGGGAGGGCTGTGGTCCTCCCTGGAGCAGGTGGTGACCTGCTCCATGGCGCGCTGGTGGAGCCCCAGTGTTGCTCAGGCTCCCGACGCGCCGTTCGGAGATGTGCTGGATGGACGCACGGAGCAGGCCACGGTGATGGACTTGCTGTGGCAGCCACAGCACTGAGCTTGCCTCCTCAGGCAGCAGGCCTGAGTAATGGCTGCTTCTAGCCCCTGCATAGCCCTGCACGAGGTCAGGTCAGCTGTGAGGGCTGTCCCTCCATCACCTCCTCAGCCTGCTCGGGTTAAGTTTTAACCATCTGCCTCACCCAGAGGACACTCCACCAGCGACAAGGCCAACCCTAACGGGCAGCTGTGAGGGTCTTCCCCCTTATGGCTGCCATGTCCCACTACAGCCCCCCATATGGATGTCATGGCCCACTAGAGACCCCCAACACTGAACTGCTCATGGTTTAGGCACAAAATGTATAGTTCCCAAAAGTGTTTTTCTTCCAGATCCCACTGTTACTGCCAAAATCCATCCAAACCCACTGACAGGCCAGCCTGTGAAGTGGTGTTCACCAGGGTGGCAATGTCAGCCTAACAGATACAAATTAATGACAGTGAATAAAACTCTGGCAGCATTTCCTCATTCATACAGTTGGACTGAGCTTTGCCAGGCAAAGAGCACTGCTTCTGTTTCGTTCTGCAAAGCTGTTTGGAAAGTCACCACTTTTTGTAACCAGGTTTTACATGAACGTTAAGAATCCATATGTGTTGGACTCAGAGATGGGCTGTACTCACAGGCTGTTGTGGAACTCATTGAGAATCCCACCATCGGCACAGACACGAGCTGTGTTTCCTGGCATACCTTTCCCTTTCCTCCTCCTCATTTTTTGACAAACTATCCTCCTGCCAAGGAGACTCCTTTAGATGGTGTGAAAGAAGTATTACTGGGGGCGAGAAAGAGGAAGTGTTTTATTTCAACTTGTGTCAGCTGCTAAACATTTTTATCCAAGCATGTGCACATGCAATATGCACAAGTATTAGATAATGCTGAGGTTGTAACTCCTTTTGCTGCTAAACTCTCAGTTGCACAACAGGCAAGAAATGGAGAATTCAGGTCATGCATATGCCTTGCATGGTTAAAAACCTATCTATGAAGCAGGAAATTCTCTCACTGAACTTCAGTTTTGTCACAGAAGCACAACACACACACTCACAAACATTAGAAAATAAAAACCAAGGCAGTTCAGGGAATTAATGGGAAGGCATGGGCATTTTTAAACTTGATCTGACCTTTTAAACCTTTCTTCTTAGTACTGACTTTAGTGGGGATACTTACTGAGATAAGGTATAAAAGAAATATTTTGCACATTTTCTCCTTTTTCTCATTATCAGCTGCATTCATTTCACTGTACCTCAGATGAGTCAGTGATATGGAGTGGAACTGAAAGCCATTTTTAAAGGAGGGGTCTTATCCATTGCATCCAATAAGGACAAGGCAGAGCTGTAGATGACTCTTTTTTGCACTAAAGGAAGCTTGCAGCTAAGATTTCTGGGGACAGCACAGTGGTTGGTATGCTGGTTTAAGCATTCCTGTCTCTGTAAATCTGGGTTTACATGCAATGTTTGATAACATTTTGTAATTATAACAAGGATGCAAACTTTCAAAATGTATTTTAGGCTGATATATTTATGCCAATTCAGCCTTAAACATGGGTACATTTAGAGATGTATAATGATACACTGAATCACTAGGAAGTGTTCCTACAGAACAAGAAACTAGGGGGATATAAGCATTTTTGCAACTTTATACCTTTGCCCACACTGTAGTCTCTAAGTTCCATGTGTGAAGGTAGTCTTAGGATTGCCTTTGCCTTTGTTTCTGTCTGAGAACTTCTTGGATGACTGGAAATTAGAACTGAAATAATTGTTGGTTCTTAATTCATAAGTTCCTGAAACCAGCAACTTCATTCTATCAATTGTGCACTAAATTGGTACTGGTAACAAAAAGGTTTTCATTTTCTTCCCTGCTATGGATGCTTAGCAACTGTGTGGTAACAATCCAGATAACTTTCCACCTGTCCTAAGTCTTCCAAAGACAGCAAGACTAAAGTACCCACTGGATTTACCACCTTTATGGTTTGTTTCCTTTAGTTCTGCTCTACGTGCATGCTTTATATAAACCAGACATATTTATGAGTGCATGACTTTAAAGAAATGTAGAAATTCTGTCAGTATCTCACTTTCTCTTGGATGTGAGGCCCCAGCGTGGGTATTGTGGACAGTGGTGTCCACCTAAAACATGTCTGTCCCTAGATCTGTGGGAGAAAGTAGAATGATCATTTGGGCTTGTGCCTGAGGAGCTTTCCTTTCAGAGGATTTCCCCAGAGTGTAGCATTCCCTAAGAACTATATTCTGTGGCTATGATGTAGTATGGCTGGCTCCCCTCCAGCTGTAGGACTCAGCAGACAAGGCTTGGAGCATCCTGTAAAAGCATGAAATCAAAACTGAAGCTCGCTTTGTACCTAGAGGAAGCTACCAGTTTACTCCAGCCCTCATCTACCTTGGCTGAAGTAGTCTAAGCATGCGCAGAAGCATAGTGGTGGGGCTGTTCACCTGTACACACCATGACTCACCCATGTGCTGTCAAGCTGGAGAGACATCCAGAGTCTTTGTCAGCCAGCTACTCTCTCCGTCCAATCCTGCTCTTATCTGGGATCTTACCAACAGAAGAGTGCCTGGATAGTTAAACTCTTTGCCTTAGCTCTTAAGGTCTTGTGTGAGAGATGAGTAGCAGGACAGAAGAAAATAAGGTGGAGGCCAAAGGAGTCTCATATTAAAGGGATAAGTAAGTCAGAATACTGGTCACAGTTGTGAGTCATCACATTTGTCGAATGAATGACTCAAAGAAAATCCAGTGTGGTCTGTGTTTGATTGAGCAGATGTACATGCTTCAGATTGACTCATCACTGTAAACTTTGACTAAATAACCCAGATCAGCTAGTGGGCCAACTTCTCTTCATGTGCTCCCCAACAGAAATTGCACTGCATGGAGTCATGTCAATATGCAAGCAGGTTTATCTAATCTCAGTATTAGTGACAAAAAACCCCACAAAACCCCAAAACAAACAAGTTGGGACTGTATAGTCATATAACTAAATCATGATGCAACATCCTTGAAATTATTTGTTCTACTCATTGACCTGACAGAGAGGGGTTCAATGTAAGCAATTCAAATAGGATGAATGCAAACTTACTAAATGGTACGTTAGTATTATGCAGCTTGAGAGTTTCCAATCTTAAATTTGACTGCATAAAGAATTTCTTAATGATACAGATCCAGGTTTCAAGCAGGCTGATGCAGGATATTCAAGTCTATTGTAAAATGCCATACATTGCTCTAGTAGTGACAATGTGCATATGTAGCAAAAATTAGCAAATCTGCCCATCATTCATTCATTCATTCATTCATTCATTCAAAATTCTTAATCAGTCATCATTCATTCTAAATATTAGTTAGCAATAGAAATTCAGCATATTTTAGTGTAAGAAAATTACAGTAGTGTCAATACTCTGCATCATGTGCATTACAACTGAAAGAGAGAAAATGCAGTAGCAATCCTCTCAGAGTTAAGGCTGGTTTCAGAGACACTATTAGGAAATGAATAGTGGTTTCACAACATCATTTTATCGTTTTGTAACCAGGTTAGAGGCCAATCATACATGGTCATCACCATGAAGTAGATAAGGTCAGAGGTCCTCCCCACTAGGATAAAGATATCAGCTTAAATACCTTTAATATTATTTTCGGAGAGAGAAAAAAGTAGGATATGATTAAAGTAATCTTTAAAGGAACATATCTCTTAATTTCTGGAGTTGCATAGAAATTAAACATGCAATATCCATTAAAAGCAGTGAGAACCATATGTCTAAATCCTATTAAACTGTGAAAAAAAAATTAAGAACGTGGAATGCATTTCCACAGAATAAATCTGATGATATAAGAAACATCCCAGTGCTGCCCGAGGGCTTTGTTGAGGGATGGGCTCTGCTGTACTGTGTGTTCTTTAACCTCAACAAGAGCCAAAGCAGACTCCAGCCATGACTTACTGCCCTCTGTGATAGTAACAGACCCAACAATTATGCCTACATTTGCAACTGTGGAATGCCTGTCTTAAGATTAATAAGAAACTACCAAAAATTGTGACCACACCAAAAATTCACTGTCAACAGGGTTTCTTTACCTTTATTTCTGACTAATGAAAGCAACAGAGATGAACGTATCAAGCAGCTGCAGAATAAGGAACCTCCTGTCCTTGTTATTACAGAACTACTTGAAAAGCATGTTGAAATATAACTGCACTAGAATGAAAGAAAGATTAAATGTGTTGTGCAAAATTGTCTGTGTACTTCTTCCGTGGTTTCTTTTTTTGACTGAAGTATGTTATTTATAAGTGAGTATGTTATTAAACACTGAACATAGTGCTTTACAGCCAGTAAAAGACAATAGACCAAATGTTACTGTTACCCACAGCTGGAGTGGATTGATAAAACTAGCACATTGTCTTTGCTCACATAGTTTAAAGTCTAAATAAAGATATATGATCAAAAGACTGAATTGACTTAGCTAGGTGACAGAGAAAGGGCAAAAGGTGAAAAAAAGCAGTATCAGTAAGTTATAAAATGCTTAACTGGATAAATATTTTGCTGGGTGCCCTAAACTTTAATAAAAGTGATCTATGGTTCATGTTTACACTACAGAAATGAAGGTTTTTCAAAATAGCATTTGGAATGAAAAGGGATGACACTATCCCCCCAAAATCTACTCAGTGCACTAAAATGAGTCAATGCTATACTTCTCCCTTTATATATGATCCAGTAAACTGGGAAAAAGGTAGACATAATTGCTATCATGCCATTTGACACAACAGCTCACTAGCAATCTATCATTTACACATTTTCACTTTTATCTTTTCAACCATATGTTTTTTACAAAAATTATAGTTGAGAACCTAGCATGCCATTCAAGGTCCAAGGATGTTCTTTATGAAGAAATCCAATTTTTTTTTTTCTTTAACTTCAGCCAAACCTTGAGAGAGCAAGTGGCAACTTCGGGGAAAAAATAAGAACAAAAAAAGCAAGAAAGCAAGTAGCTAAACACACTCTGCAGAAAATGCTCTCCCAGTAGCATGATAATATAGGTAAAACTGAGTAAAATCTGCTTTTGCATTGTTCCAAGTATATGATTTGGACAAATATTAGTTATTCCAACATAAATTTAAGTGTGATTTTAAAGTGACAGTCCTTTAGTAAAATATTGCATGTTCTCTACTTGTTCCAGAATAGCAACAGTCATACATGGAATTATTTTGTAATGAATATAGTTGAATAGATATCTTGGAGTGTCTTTGTGTAACAGAGTTCTTGGTAATTTAAAGAGGGGAAGAAATAGGATATTGAAATGAAATCTGTAATACTGGAGGGATCCAGTGAAAAGAAATAGAAAATTTTCAAACTGTGGGGAGCTTTGAAGGAGCAGCTGGGCAGGGGTGGGGGAGGTTGCCCCAAGCCTAGGTTGATGCTGTCCCTAGGAAGTTGTTCTAACCTTGTACAGCATAGAGACCTAGAGTTTTATAAGACTTTATGTTCCAAATACAACTATTTTTAAAGTTCTGTGAATGAGAACTGCAATCTCTATGGCTAGGGAACTATGTTTAATATAGTTAGTGTGTAAGTCATCTTTTAAAAAGACAGCAGCTTCATTTTTGCTGCTTTGTGGTAAAATACACATCAACAGCCCCACTGAATCAACCATCACATTCCTGGATCTTGAATTAAAAACACTTTCAGTAATTTGTAAAAAAGTCCCAAACTACTGTAAAGATTAAACATAGTGTTACAATAAAATAAATATTCCCATGGAAGGAAAGCAAGCTTTTTCTGGTGTTTCAGAATTATTTAACATTGATTTCTCAATGCCCACTTAGTAGACGTTTAGCTGGCGTTATAAAAACTTGTTCTAGGTCCTGCTGACCTTACTGCAAGAAGAACCAGAGCCTGGATTTGTAGATTTTAAGGAACAAAGGTGAAAACTAAATGAACTGCTCCTCTCTGTCCTAAGAACATGAAAACACAGTGCAACCCTATTACTCAGTGAGGATCTGTTCACTGGAAAATCACCGAGGGAATAATGAGGGGGGAAGAACAAGAGGAGGAGGAAAAGGTGAGAAGAAAAGAGAAAGAGGGCAAGAGAGAGCAAAGAGGAAAAGGGAATTTGCTTTTGATGTCACAGTTCTATCAGCTCATGCATTTTTCATGGATACCAACTAGTGCTAAAATAATGCTGTGCTGACAATACAAGCATGAAAAAAAAAAGCAGCCAGGTTCTCAAACATAATGCTACCGGGTTAAAAATAATAAGATTTACAAAATTTGAAACTCAAAGCTTTTCTTTCCCTTCTAATTTGTAAGCCTTTTGGGGCTGCATATTCCAGCATTTCTCTCAAACTTGAGATTTAGGAACATAATTATTTTTAAGGTGACCCGAGGTTCCAATCTAATTGCATCTGCTGAAGAGCTTAAAACAAAGCTAAGTGTTGCAAAATCTCTCTGTAACCCTAAGAGCTGGCAGTGCTAAATGTCATAAGCATGGTATACTATACAGTTTTGAAGCAAAGTAGACTAAAAATTACCAGATGTTAGACACAAGTGCACTAGTTCAAGTAGCATTTGTGCCCTTTGCTAGAAAGAAATTAAAAACTGAAAGGGAAGCCAGCTGGTAAATGAAAATAAACTGGTAGGTCTCGGGAGTTAACCTGGTTTGCAGTTCAGGCTTTGTAAACTTAACTTGAGGAAGTGAACATTAACATTTCTCAGCGCTTTTGATTAAAATCTGATCATTTTAAAATAAAGTAATTCATGGATAGTATGTACACATTCTTTTAGGCTTTAGTCAAACTTGTGCTACAGCAGTGCCGATTGCTGCCTTCACTTGTAGAAGAAAGTAAACCATGCACAGGTGCAGGAAACAGCGTGGGACCTTTATTTGCAAAAACGGCATTTTCAGTTGTTGAATTATTTAGGCATCTTTATTATTACCTTCTGATATTAACCACCTCAATAGTTCTGAGGACTTTCTACAATTATTCTGTAGTTTTTTTTATATAAACATTGTACTTAGTTGTGATGAATTATAATGGATGTGGACTTTCTGTGGTTTTTGTCTTCCAACGTGGCTAGCACTCTTAAAAACACAATTAATTTGATACGCCAGTTTTAATTACCAATGGCACCGTAAATGCATTAGTGCTAAAAAAAAAAAAAAAA
>VZTN01023877.1:46151-67180 GCA_013400515.1 Erpornis zantholeuca
GAAAAAATATTTCAGTGCTTTTTTGTAAGAGGTATGCAAACAGTGAAAGAATAAAAACTATTTAGAGAACTACTTGACATTAATTTTTTACCTCTCCCATCTTTTCATTCGTGAGTTAAGGCACTCAAAATCTGAAACTTATTCAAGTTGCAACATGTTTCTGTGATCTTAAAGTTGTTTCATGTTTGTACAGTTGTAGGCACTCATCTTCCAAATATTTGTGGAAATGGGGAAGATGTGAGTACGATACGACACCTGTTAAACTCAGTATGATTATTATTATGCAAAAGGCTTCTTATACATGAATATTTGTTTGAAGCATTTCTAGGTCTTAGTACTCTTACAATAGTCTGAGATGAGAGGAGACTTTGGTTGTACAATAGCAGTTGCCCATGCCATGGCTGAAAAATGGCAAGTAACCCTTGATTATCTACAAACAGTAGAGTAGTAGAGCTGCTTTTGCATTTCAGGCTTGTAAAAGATATTTGCATTTTGCTGCTGTGTTAACTGTGAGCAAGTTGAAAATGTTAGTCTGAACTCAACTGTTTTCTTTCTTTCTTCCCCCTCCGATCTTTCTTTCTTTTCAGTGATTTTTTTGAACGCACCATTCTGTGCAACAGTCTTGTGTGGAGCTGTGCTGTCACAGGTAAACCAGGACTCACATATCAGGAAGCACTGGAATCAGAGAAGAAAGCCAGACATAATCTTCAAAGTTTTCCAGAGGCACTCATCATTCCAGTTCTCTACTTGGCCACCCTTACCCATCGCACCCGACTTCATGAGATCTGTGATGAAATCTTTGCCTATGTCAAGGATCGGTATTTTGTTGATGAAACAGTGGAAGTACTTAGAAATAATGGTGCAAGGTAAGTATATATAAAAATAAATACTTCTTTTTGTTTGGTGTTGGTGAGGTTTTTGTGTGCATTTTTGAACCCAAAACCCAGGGTAATAAACTCCATCAAACAAATACATCCAAGTGAGCTGTGCTGCTTAAGCTGGTGATACTGCGCTTCCCTACATTAACTGAGAGCAGGATTGTTTTGCTGTGCTTGACACCTTTCTGTAGCTTTGAAGCATCTGTGGAGATACGACAGTGCTCTCAGGTCTTGACGCTGCGTGTTTTCGTGTCTGTGTGGTGGATTTGCAAAGGAATGTCGGTATTTTGGTGTGAGAAAGGTGGCTTGTTTTGTAGAATGAGATTTCATGAGAAATTAGGGGAAGCTATGTCTAAAAAAAACTTACAAGAGTTTTGATGAATCATTCAGAATAAATGGCCAAACTACCATTAGTATAATAGTAAAGCTTAAAATAATGGATAAGTGCTGGATTTTTACTTTTTAGGTAGTGCAAAAATTGTGATTTCATTATCAGCAAAGTTGGGAATTAATTGTAAAATGTTTTTAATAGTTGATTATCTGGAATTTAGGTTAATAGGGGTTTCTTCCCACTCAGTGTTATGCTTACTGTTACACTGGTGTATTTATTGCAAATGTTTTTATTGTTATCTTAGACTGATTAAAACCTTGGAATAATTTTAAGCTTCAGATGCTTTCTCATATCATTGGTACACATGCTCTATAGTAGAAATAAGCTTGAGTCTTACTTAAAAAGCAGCTTCTAGGAGAGGTCTAGAAAAGGTCCATATTTTGTTTAAATGAGTTTATAGTTTCACCTAACTGAGGTTTAAGATGTGAAAAAGCATGCTCCATTTGGAAATACCTGCAGAATGGGTGCTCAAGCCTTTGTGGGTTTAGCTGTCACTGCTGTGGCTTTTGTTGTTTGTAGGGCCATTTTACTTTGCTTTTTTTCAGGAGGAAGGTGATAGCTTGCACTTCAGAGTAGAAGGGACTCCTGGGGGTAGCCTAATACTTAGTGCATAGACCAGTGTTTGTTGGGTGGTAGGAGTGAGCTGGTTCAAAATGGTCACTGGAGAACAGTTATTCTGTGTGGGTTTTTGTACTGGCTGATCCAGATACTGTTTATGGTAGATTTTGTGTAACACCAGGAAGAAAAATCTTGATGGACCACAGGAGATAAGTTGTAAGGAAATTGGTATGGGTATGTACATAAGGTCAGTGCTTAATAGAAAAACTTTCTATCTCTTCACTGCTCTGTTCTTTTCAACCAGTGAAGTCCCAGTCTCCAAAGCCAGGACAAGAGCAACTTCAGTAGAGTTACTGCCTTCTGTATGGAAAACCTATAGCCAGAGTTTCTTTCTCATCTTTATACTTGTCAAATGACTAGACTGAGGTTACCACTGGTATTACAGTAATTTTGCTTAGAGAATAAGGCATTGGTTTGTTTCGTTTGTTTAGAAACATGAATATTATGGACTGTCAGTGTAAGTTCGGGTGTTCTTTTTCATTTGCTCAGTGAAATGCCTTAGTATCTTCAGAGATAGAAAACAATTAGTTTCCAAACCAATAGCAAAAAAAAAAAAAAAATTGTACTTCTAAAAGTTTTTTCTCTCAAGAATGAGAGAATTTTTCTCTCTTTCTATAACTTTTCTAAAATATTTGTGTGTGTGTGTGTATTGTAGCTTTCCAAAGATGTTTCCAAAGGTAAAGTTGTGATATCTCCTTAAGAGAGTACTGGAGTTTTTTTACCATCTTTAATTCAGCCTTCTTGGGCACTCAAAGTTGTGTAGAGATAAACACAAAATTGTTAGATATCTATGTTCTACTTTCACTGATCAGTATATTAATAGGATATAAGCTAAATTTCTTAACCCTCTGAGAAGGGCTGGATACCATTCAAAAGATGAAAGTTTCAAATAAAATTTATTTCTATCAAAAATTTGCCTGCTAGAGATTGTATGTTTTAAACTACATAATATAAATTGGTGTAAAATCAAGAATAAAAACCTTTCCATAGCTGATTGTATGTCACTGATACTCTAGACAGAGGTATAACAGGGAGCTAGTTCAGACCTTTAATACTAAATCCAGGAAACACTGCAAATAGCATGGTAATGTTGAGTGACTTTTACACTTAGAGGTACATAATTAAAGAATACAAAGTGGGAGGAGGGGAGGCATTGTTATTTGTCTGCCAATTAACAGTTGACTTTGACCTGTATTTTGAAGTACTACACTGAGGATTAAGTGTACCAACTCATGTTACTTGTACATAATACAGCTTTCCATCACAGCTGTTTGCACATGTTTGTCATGTGCAGCTACATTTTTGTGATCTCTTCTAGCAAAAATTATCACCGTCAATTTTTTCTAGCAAAAACTGTCACAATATATATTGTAATAGTGTCCTATGAGGCCAGCAGAATTTGGAAGATCATCAAAACCCAGTTGTTTGTGGTACTGTAAATTCTTCCACTGCTTTTTATGTATGAAGTTTTTTGCATGTGTAATGTTAGCAAGATATTTTGGTTTTTTGAGCTCTCTGCATCATTTAATGCCAAACCTACAGCATAATGCATGTGTAACCAAGGGTTGCTCAAGCAATTTAAATATTGATATTTTATAATTCCTAACTTTGCATGTGTAATACTCTTGTAAGATCGATTGGAGCTTTCTATTTGGAACAAAGTAAGCGGTAGGGAGCCCAAACACTAGAAGGGTTAGCAAATTGGCTTAATGTAAATGCTTTTATCTTGAGCATTTATGAAGCATTTATATGAAGTTCTCTATAGTACTGCAAGGAATGACAGATGATCTGCAAAGACATGACAAGTGCTTTGTTCTGATGTTCAGAGTCTAGGTGGATGTTGGGGGTTCTGGTTGTGTGAAACTTGTGCGTTCTGGTTGTTGTAATGTCTAATGCCCCATTGCTTTTTCTGGTCTTAGGCCTCTTCTGGTTTTTCTAGCCTTTTGTTGTGCTTGTCAGTTTTGAATTTGGCTACTTCTGCCTTGTTACTGAGGTCTGGTAGGAGGAACTCAGGGGAGTTTGTGATACACTGTCCTCCTCTTATTTTGGTATGTCAGGTGTTTCCAACAACCGTTGTCAACTAGAAACAAATTGCAGAGAAAGGTGCCCCAGTCCTATGAGGTGGCTTGTTCAGGTGGTCTCTAAAAATTATGGGTGCATTTTGGTATTCTGTTAGAAGTAACAAGGAGATAATTCTGCTTGCTTTTTAACCTTTTCCAGTGATACATTGATTAAAAATGGCCATGTTTCTTGGTTTGTATGTGTCCAACTTTTCTGGCCAAACTGGGGCTGACTTTTTTCCAAAGTGGCAGCTCTGCCATGCTTTAAAACACAAGGTGCTCAGATTTCCAGTTAAAGAAATGTAGGAATTGTGTAACAACATTTTCCTAGTACTGCCTTCACAAAAGACAATTATAATTTGAAACGTTGGTCAGAAACATTATAGGATACAAAGAGAAAACTTAATCTAAAGTTAAGTTCGAGTTGCTAAAGAATTGCAACCAGTTGGCACTGTAAATACTACAATTTAGAATGTCAAATCGCAGTTTATAGAAAGTACTTTATTGCAAAAGGCATAGAAATCATTTGAGATTTTGTTGGGGGGATTAGAGCAATATTTCATGTTCGCCATGGTCAATTAAGATGTAAAATAAGAAGCTGATATTTTATCTCACACTTTATTGGAGGAGAGGAAAAATGTTGATCTCATTACTGGAATTGCTTCCCATATTTGACATGCAGAACTGGAAGTTCAAGACCCATTATTGTACTTGTTGGTCTTTTGATAAAGCTACAAGGAATGGCATCTCTTGCAGTAACCTGTCCATTTGTTGCTGTCTCAGTAATGTGTTTTATTATTGGTACTTGAAACTTGTGAAATTGGTTTTGTCAAAACATCCTGACATCTGAAGACAGTTAACCTGAAAGCTGAAACTATGTGGTATGGAAGGCCTATCTGAAATAATAACCTCAGCTAATGCCTCAGACACAGTAAAAAGAAACCCCTTCAACAGCCCAACCCACTCAGCAGTAGGACCTGTTCTTTTCTGCTTGAAGTCAGCAGCATGCTTTTTCGGTTTTATAGCTATTTTAATTTGTTGGAGGAAAAACTACATTTAAAGCATGCGTAAACAACTAATTGTGATTTACTGTCAGTGTTTTGAGTCTGGGTGCTATCACAGGAAATAATGCCTGTCTTTATTAGGATCTACAAGTGAGCAATATGATAATTAGTTAAACTATAAGCTTTCCATTTGACTTGAGCAGTGAGGAGATCTGAGGTTTTAGGCTGGACAACTATACCCCACTCTTAAAAATAGCTTATGTGGTGATGTCTTCCCTTCCCCATGTAGAGGCTGGGGCATTACCAGTTCTTGTCCATCAGTTAGTATGGCACTTAATTAAAAAGTCAACCACTTACAGACTGAAATAAGTTGCTTAAAGGTCATTGTATAAGAAGGAAAAAAATAACACAGAATGTGGCAGATATAAAAAAGGATTATCTTTTTTTCCATTGAATTTGACCACTAGATGACACCACTGCAAAAGAATACTTGCCTAATGTCTGTGAGCAAGCAACACCAGAATGCTTTAAAAAATGAAACTACTTGCAGAAGTGCTAGATTATGCTCTGTTACGAAGATTGCTGCATCTGATCGTATGTTTGATGCAGGTTAACATTCTTTCTCTGCTTTGAGTGATCTGATGTTGACAATTGTAAGGCTGTAGGAAACAGATAATCACAGATCAAACTTTGTTTAACTCATCAGTTGTTTGACTGGTGCTTCAGTCAAACTAGCTCCCAGTGCTTCAGGAGTGTACATAGTGGATTAACCACTACATTAGGCCAATTAAAAGATTTACATACTGTTTTCATCTCTGTAAGTCTTAACTGGGGCACAGGAAGCATGTTGCTGGTCATGACTATAGCTGATAAGGAGTTAGGATGGTAGAACATAATCCTTGTAAGAGATAAAGTTATAGCTAATTTTCCAACTTTTTTTATTCAAACTGGCAACTCGCTTATATCCATATCTATATCTCTGTACTTGCCTTCTGAGTACTGAGATGAGTTATTATAGGACCACTAGGTAGTAAGTGACAAAGTGTCTTCCATGTTTAGACCCTAATGAGTTATGGAGAACTTAAATTATTTAAATTATAATTACTAATTGTGGTGTGCTTTTTAGTGGTAAAGCTTAAATGTAAGTTCCTGTATACAAAGGAAGTTTGCTACTTTATTTTGAAAGGTGAATTTGAATTCCAGAAAGTGTCAAGACTAGTGTGGTGTCTGAAACAGCATGTCTGATAGTACTGGAGAGCAGCTTACCTATTCATAGAGCAAGTACAGTATGCATTTTCTCAGTTTAAGGATCAATCAGCTTCTGGCTTGGAAAAATCAAAAATAAATGCAAAAAATACTTGAGGCATTCACTTTCACTGCCCTTAAATCCTTTGGGATATAAATGTAAGTTTAAATTTGTTGACTAATAAATATGATTGTATTTGACTAGTGGAAGCTATGAGATTATGGTATATGGGAGAGAACCTGTAGCTCCTTTCTTATAGGTTGTTGAATAGCTGTTACAACAGTTGGCCAGTCTCTGTTAGCTCTCATTCTCACATTCTCTAGTTTTATAACTATAAATTCAAAGGTAAAGGTTTGGGTTTATTTTTAATCAGTACACTGTTATGAACCAAAGGCTGGGCAGTCAAAATGATGCATATACCAGTCTAGTACTGCCCTAATGCCACCGAATTTGGAGACAGCTGATACTGCTACTCTGTACATACTCTTGTCTTAAGCACAACCATATTTCTTACTAGTTTCTTTGAAACATACAATTTTAACTATAACTTGACAGACAAATGAAGATCCTAAAACTCAAAAGCAGCAGCTCTTTCTGTACTTTAGGAAGCTATTATGTACATAAAACCTGTCTCTTTGTTGTGTGCTTTTGTTTTGCGTGTGCATTAAACAGCACCAGTTAGCTTAGTAAAACATGTCACTCCTTCAGATCTTGTCTCTCTTTCATCTCTTTAATTACTCTCAAGTGTATGAGAACTGTTAGGACGAGGATATGAGTTACTGCACTTATTTGACATCTACTTCTTAAAAACTTACTAAAACCTGACAAAACAGAATGATGCTGTAGCTTTTTGGTAGTTTCTGGCACTTGCTACTAGAGCGTCTTGTATTACTCTTCTGGAGGTTTCTGTATTCAACTAACTTTACATACTGTTAGAAAAGGTATGTCAAAATGTTAATTTTGACATTTGAAAAACTTTGCTTTCATTTATGTGTCTTAAAAAGTGAATTTGCTTCTAACTTGCTGATCATTGTGGGTTTATTTTAAAAGTTGGGCTCAAAGTGTTGCAATGTTCCTCCACTGTCACATTTCAAACAGCCATGTGCCATCCAAGGGATGATTTTGTCTGCTTATTGTAAAGCATACAGAGACACATTTATAACTCATCTGAGCCTTCAGGGCATCTTGGTTTTTTGACTTGAAATGGGGACATAGCAGAGTGCCAGACTCTTACTTCTGTAAGAGTAATTAGTGTCAGCCAGATCAAAAGTTGGTGTGCAGAATGCTCAACTGAGGAGCAGTGAGAAGTGGTCTCTCCTCAGAGCCTCTTAACACCAGCCTTGGTTGGATGTAAAGGCCTACTTGGCATTTGGGAAGAACTTCTCTGGGAATCAAAAGTGCCAATAATTGCAGGGTTTAGGTTTTTCATTTGATATCCTGTAATGATTTTGACCTGTTACATAGTGGACTGCAGCTTCTCTTCTTTGAATTGTGTTCTTTTACTGCTCCAACAGTAGAAGATGGAGATACCTGCCTGTTCTGCAACTCAAAATAGCTTGTGTTACGTGTCTTTGAGTTGCTGAGCTGAATGAAAGAGAATTTGTTCTGGATTTTTCATCCTGAAGAGGAAGTGAAGAGGCTGAGGAGTATCAGGGAGTGTGAGAGAAAATAGACTGGTGGAGTCACATCCTTCAGTCCCTGAGAGAAATGCAGTGGATGGAAGCTTGGCAAGAGTCAGAGGAACCCTGACCCTCCCCTCTCACCATGAGGCAGAAGCAGGGGACCTAAAAGGTGAGGATGAATGAAAACAGGTCCCGACACAGGGAGACAGGACAATTCCCCCCAGCCTCCGTTTCCTTATCAACTGCCTTTACAGAATATGTATGAGGCTTTGCAATATCAGGATCAGGCAGATAATGAGTGGAGGTGAAGTTCTGTCTTGGGGCTCACCTGGAACAAGTCAGTCAGCCAGATGGATCACAGCTTTGGATGTTAGGAAAAAAATAAGGGTAATTGTAGGCGACTCCCTTCACAGGGAAACTGAGGGCCCCATATGCTGGCCAAACCCTTCGTGTGGGGAAGTCTGCTGCCTCCTTGGGACCTGGGTAGCAGATGTTATGAGGAGGCTCCCTGGACTAATTGAGCCCTCTGATTATTACCCACTTGTAGTTGTTGTTCAGGTTGACAGTGACAAGGTTAGGAAAGAAGTCTTATGGCAGTGAAAAAGAACTTAAGGGCACTGGGATGACAGATTGAAGGAATAGGAGCACAGGTGGTGTTTTCCTCAATCCCTTTGGTGGCAGGGAGGAATGCTGAAAGGAACAGGAGAACCCCCGATCAACGTGTGGCTTTAAAGGTTGGTGCCCTCAATGGAGTTTTGGCTTTTGCAGTCATGGGGCAGTTTATACGGCACCAGGCTGGCTAGAGACAAATGGGGCTTGCCTGTCTAAAAGTCCATGAGTTGGCAAGGATGATTGAGAAAGCTTAAAACTAGATTTGAAGGAGGAAGGGGGTAAGACCAGGCTTGGCAGAAATGAACCTGGGTACAGCTTGCCAGTGTTGGGGGTGAAATCAGTAGCCCAACTGAAGTTCATCTATATGATACTGATTCTGAAATGTGCAAGCCGTGTTGAAACACATGGTCTTACCTAGATGAGCCAGGGACCCCTAAGGTATTAGAAGCCAAAAGAGAAACCACCATAGAATTATCTCAAAGGAATTTAGGGGTGTGTTCCTCTAGGAAGGTGACACAGCTGACAGCCCAGCTGAGGTGTCTTTGCAACAAAGCACACAGCATGAGCAACAAACAGGAGTTGGAAGCCACTTTGCTGTTAGAAAGCTACGACTTTGTTGCCATCACTGAAACGAAGTGGGACAAATACCATAACTGGACTGTGGCCATGGATGGCTACAGGCTGTTCAGAAGAGATGGGAAGAAGAGAGGCGTAGGGGTTGTTCCCAACATCAAGAGGTAGGTTGAGTGTGAAGAGCTGTCTCTGAAAAACAGCCATGAGCAGGTCAAAAGCTGGTGGGTAAAAACGAAGACACTGAGGCAACAAAGGGAAGCAAGTGGTTGGTGTCTGCTACAGGCTTCCTGATCAAGGGGAGCCTATTGGCAAAGCCTTATTGCTTCAGCTGCAGGAATCATTGCACATTCTTGGGGGCTACAACCACCCTGACATCTGCTGGAAAAGTAACACAGTGGCCTGGCTGAGTAAGGACGTGATGGTCAAACTAAAGGGAAAGAAGAAAATATACAGACCATTGAAGATACGACTGACATGTGACCTGGGAAGAGCAAGGCAAAGCTGGAATTGAACCTTGCAAGGGATGCAAAGAGTAACAGGAAGGGCTTTAACAGGTGCATTAAGCAGAACAGGAAGGTCAAAGGAGGTGTAACCCCCTGGAAAACTGGTGACAATGTGTGGGTGGAAGGCTGTGGTTATCTAAAACTTCTTTTCCTCGGTCTTCAATGACACCCTCTCTTCCCCCACCTCTTGAGTAGATGAACAGCTCTCCATCCTCCTCTGCATTTATCTGTGGTCAGTATCTGCATCTTGCATATGCCCTAGTTCTCATCTAATCCTTCAGTGAGCTGCTTAAAGCAGGTGATACGACACAAATTTACCCAGCTTTTCACATGGGGATATGGACATGGGGGTTTTTTGGTTCTTGGTTTGTTTTTGGTTTTGTTTTGTTCTTTTTTTAATGTATATTCTTTTGTTTAGTTGTTTTGTCAGGTAGTTGAATTCAGTGTAATGGCAATCAATAAATGAAACTGATTGCCAGAGCTGCAAAAAGCAAGCACTTGTGTACGTGGCTGGAAAGAGGAGTGGCAAAGAAAGATCTCCCCATTTGACAAGAGCTGTTAAGTGATCTCTGCATCTTGTAGAGCAGCAGCCTGAGGTGCAGGTGCAGTTTGGTTTTATACTTTCTGTTGGAGTCAAGGAAGGCCAGAGAACCTCTTCTGCTCCCCTGGGGGTTTCATTTATCCCCAGAGCACCCCAGAATAGCTTAGATGTTGACCTAAGCCCATGGGAAAAAACTCCCCTCGATGCTGCATGAGCTGCAAACACCAAAGAAGTGAGAAAGGTTTTTGTTTAGTGTATCACAGAGTGTGTAGCTGTAGTTGGAGATTTTGCTATATGTATTACTTAGAGACAACATGGAGAATCTAGGGTGTTGGCTTCCTCTTCTTCTTTTTTCTCCTTCTTCCTTTCTTCTCTGACCTAAGTTCCTGTGATTTGTTAATTGGTAGAAAGAACTTAGTGTAGAAGAGACATATCAATAAAATTGATACCTACTGGTTTTAAAGACAGAATACATAAAAGTTGTTAACTGGTTGATAAAAGGTATAAAAGCTACCTGCCCTGAGCAGCCATTGCACTCCTGGAAGCAACAGCAGAGCCTGTGCTTCTGAAACTCTGATAAGAAAAAATAAACAATCCTTGAAGCAGCAGAAAGAAGTCTCGCTTCATTTTTCTGATATGAAGAATTGGAAAAGATCACCAGGCAGGGACCAGAGGCAGGGGCCGCCCAGGCCCCGACAACTTTCAGCCAGCTTCTTCCTTAGAGTTCTGGGAGTGACAAGGTTCGGTCATACATTAGTTTTCCGTTATTTTAAACTGCTCTTCAAAGCACAGCCCAGAATTGTTCCTGTAGAGAGAGACTAATGGAGTTGGGTTTCCTGAGAAACTGTCCAGTGCCGTAGTCTGTAGCGCTTAGATTGCTGCTGGAGTCAGTTCTGTTCTTTTGATTGTGCAGCTGACCAGCCCTGCCCGACATTCATGGAAATCAGTGTTCTAAGTACAGTGTCATCTGAGCTAGAGTTGCCAGGACTGTTATGTGAAAGTTTCTGATGGTTCTGTTCTCAGTTTATTCTGAAAGCTTTTGGAATTCATTCAGTGCAACTGTATTCTTTATTGTAATTTGAAGAAAGTGCTTCCTGACTGATGGGGATATTTAGGGTACATGTTGACGTACTTTGATGCTGCTGTCTTTTTATATTGATTTGCCCCCAAATGTTATTGTATGGGAAATAGTGAGTATGGTTTGACATAATCTGTGTAAATATCTTGAAGTGTATTTTTTAGGAAGTAATTCAAGTAGTACGCTTCATTTAAATGTCTTGCTTCAGCTTTCAGCTATGCTGTTTTATGTGCCTTATAATATAAAATAAGAGTTGTAATGAGTGAACTCAGGGAATGAGGTTATTGAGAAGAGCAGACTACTTGCACTAGAAACAGCATCTTTGCCGCTTAATCCAAGGAATTGGTGCTATTAGCCATGATTTGACTACAGGCTATAAAAAGGCTAAAATAATAATTCATAGATTATTTCTTTAATGCCAGAAGGGCGGTTGCATCACTCTCTTTAATCTCCCGTTTATCAGTAAGCAGTAAATTGCATGGGGTTGTGCTTTTATTGAACAGGTAATGTGTGTTTCACTCTATTCCTTCCCCAAAGGTTTCTGGTAATGATTTGAATGGCATAGAAGATGGAGTATCACTTCCTTTGTGGGATAGCTTAATCTGTTAGTCATTCTTCCTGCTGAAAAATAAAGGGGAAGGGGGAGGTGTGGTGTGTGGAATGCAACTGTATTGGGGATTTTGCTGCTTACCGAATCAAGCATATAGAATACATAATTTCCTTTCTTAAGAGAAGGAGATGTGATGCCCTATAAATTACAGGGCTGCTGGATGGATGAACAGGTAAAATCAATGTTGGAAAGCTCCGCGGTGACTCGGATACTGAAGAGTGTTTGTGCAAGGAGGGCGGCCTGAGGAGGGTGTGGGCGCTGACGGCTCTTTGTCCGTGGCGCCCCGGGTAGCGCGGCGCGGCCCTTGCGCGGCGGCTGTGGCGTGTGCCGCCCCCTCTAGTGGTGAGCGGCGGAAGAGTAGGAGCGTGGGAGCTCTCGCTGGGTTTCCATTAGAAATTAAAAGTGTGTTTTAATTTGAATCGGACTCACTAGGAAATAAATTTTATAATCTGAAACAAAGTAGTTCTACTAAGAAGTATTTTTTTAGTAGGTGATCTCTGTTGGATATAAAAAACCCCAGCCTAATAATATACATTCTGCCGTGCAGTCAGCTCCATATTGTTTGGTACGAAGGGGTGACTGTGATGTTCCAAATATTTGAAAACCAAGTTACTAATAATAGGCTTTTCTTAGAGGACTCAGAGTCTGGTGCTGGGCCAGACCTTAATAAGCCTTGTTAGACTTGGATTTACTTAGCAAACAGTCACCAGGTTCTACCTCCACTATATTTGGCTGCTCTTGGTTCTTTATACAAAGTCTAATTAATTTTTTACAGTTAATTAGCTTGGTCTGCCCTGGCTGGGAAGACGTGTGTTCCTGCCCCAGACCAGCTTTGGAAATGAGATAGGCTGCATTGGAATGGCAGTGTGCCTGTGGCCATCAAGTCCAAGCAGGCTCAGGCTGCCTCTGCATGCAAGTAGCTCTGGTATCCCCATGGATACTGTAAGCATCGGTCATATTGTTGTCTATAGGAGTATATAAGGATGTTAATAGTTATGTTGGTTTTTTTTTTTAAATTAAATTATTTTTGTTTTTTTTTTAATAACATTCTGGAGCATCCTGGAGCACTCTTCCTGTTGTTGAGAGCAACTACAGGGTCTAACTGCATTACTGATCCTTGATAATGCCACAAGAATGCTACCTAGGATATTTTAATGTTATTACATTATTTTAATTCTTTGGGTTTTTCTCCCACTACCACCATCTTTTCTTTCCCCTTCCCCTCTTCTTTCCCCCGCACCTTCCAGTGTGTGCAAGTTTTGGATAGTACTGTCTGCTTGCAGAAAGACATGTTCAATAAATATTTCCTTTTTGCCAGTGTTCAATTCAGATAGAAGAACATTTAAAATTTGCCTGTCATGGATGTTGTGGGGTTTGTTTGTTTTTAACTTAAGTGTGACACCATACTAATTCAAGCCGAGGACTTCACGTATTCTTCATCTTATGTATTTCAAGTGGGAGTGCCTGGTGCCCAGAGAAGAGAATTATTATATGCTCTTTTCCCCCCTGCTTTGAGCTTTTAGTGGTAGAATGTGACAATGTCCATTGACTACAGCAGTTAATTTTCATGAATCAGACAGGGCTTTTGGATGTTAAGCTAAAGAATTGGAACCATGGAATTCTAGAAAGGGATGAAAGTTAGTGGTTTAGAACCAGCTATAGTACCGTTACCCAGCATGAAGTGTTTATTAATTATACTTTTTGATATATAGTTAATTCTCCCTTTCATAACTAGCATTCAGGATGGCAAAGGAATAGGCTTGTTTTGTCAATTGTGTGCATGCCAGATGGAGCCTTAATATGTGTCAGCAGATAAATGGGCCATTATTAAGATTAGATGCATAATTATCATTTCAGCCTTGTTTATTTAGGTCATCAACAGTAGTAGAAGATGATCTCTTACAAGTAAAAATACTTCGGGATCTGAAAATGTTTTGCTTTTCTTAGACTGCTATGAAAGTAACATAGAGGCTTTGTTGTGTAGTTTTAAAGTAACACATTAAGTTAAGTTTTTAGTTTAGTTAAATGAGAACTGAATAAAAACCTCACATCCACAAGTCACTGGATTTGTTTTCCTGAGAAGAGGAGCTAATAGCTGTGTAAGCAGAAGAATTTCTCCATTTATTAGATGGTACTTAAGAAATTAATATTTTACCGAGTATTTCAGTGCAAGACTCTTAGTTACTTATTTAGTAGATAGTACAGTGTTCAGTTATGTGTGTATTCTTAAAATAACATCTGCTACAATTTTAGACTCCTTATACTAGTGAAAGACTTTAATAAATGTCTGTGTTTTATTTCAGGTTGCAGTGTAAGGTTTTGGAAGTCATAGCTCCAACCCATCACAATGGAATGGCGAATGGCCACACCAGCAGTGCTGATGGGGATACAATTGTTATCAGCGACAGTGACGACTCAGAAACGCACAATAGCTCTGCACAAAATGGGTACATTATACTTTTACTCTATATTATGCAGACTGGATGGAAATAAGACTAAAACAGATGTGTCAAAGTGTGACCAAAAGTAATTACTTGATCTGTATGGATTGGGAGTGTTCAGACTGTTGAAGGTGACAAGCTGAACATTCAGAGGTGCCAGTTATGCTACTGCACCAGAAAACTCTGCATTATGAGAAATGGAATACCTACAGAATAATCATTGTTAATCTCTTTGCAGTGACAGTGTTTTTGCAGCAAGATGGTGGAAGAGCTGTGTGTACCTATTGGTAGTTTTCTGTGCTGCAAAATATGTGCTGCTGTAGTAGAAAGTGCAAGCATGTTCTGCATTTCTGCAATCTGGTATCACTTCACTTCCGTCATGGGGCTCAAAGTTGCGATTGCTTTACAACAGGAGGACACACGTTTACTGTAACTCTCTGAAAATCTTCCCAGAGACTTCATGTATTTGTGTCCAAAAACCTACAAAGCTTTCTTCATTGTACCCGTGTTCCTATGAATATGCCATTATCTTTAATGGATTTGATTATGATTTTAGGTGCAGTGAAACTGTGTGTCTTGTCTTGACAAATTTTCCATAGGCTGGAATAGCTTAATAACATTGAGTAGGAGAGCTTGTTGGCTGTAACTGTGGTGCTTATTTTGGAGTATCCCTTTACTGACCAGTAATTGAGCCTATTCTAGCAGTATGAGACGAAAGACTTCTATGCTTCATAGGCAGGATGATGAAAGAAGAAGGTTGGAAGTGGGCCCTAATCTAAGATCTAGCAACGTACAGGCTTTGCGTGAACTGTTACTGACTTTAAGATACCACATGGATGCAGAAGTTAATCTTGTTGCTTGCTTCATGATGAAGTCATGTCCTGACATGCCTAGAATTACTAGGGTGGAGCTCCTCACTTCATTAAGAAAATAACATGGGGTAAATAATTTTTAAATTTCTTTGCTGCCTCTTGAAGGCAGTGTCTAAGGTGTTCATGAAGATGTTCTATGTGTTTGAGAAAATCAATGCATTTTCAGTATTTCAAAAGGCATGTGGCATTTGAAAGGAGGTTATTCTTGGAATTAGGCAAGCCTGCACAGAGCTGACTGTAGAATTGATCCCGTTATAATGCTGTCACTTGCATGCATGCAGAGCTGGTGGTAAGATTAAGTCTTGCACTCCCAATCACTCTGTGATCAGTTACTTTGACAGTGCAGAGGAGGGAGGGAAAATAATTTCTTTCTCTTAGAAAGGGAATTCTTTTGAGAATATACAGACTTTGGAAGCAGTGTTCTGTGAAGTATCTGACATTGATGCTACAAGTTAAGTTGCAGACCTCTTGTGGCTTTAAAATGCTTACTGGAAGTTTTAAGTGAGTCTGTTTATAACAAATGGGAGAGTGTAATAATAGTTATTTTCTAGATATATTCTAGGTGTATGCAGACTTGAAAAGTATTATTTGCTATATGTGTAAAACCTATCTGAAAGTAAGGCATTTTTGTGAATTTTTGTATGCTGGCATATAAGATTCTTTATACCATTTCTCATAACAATAAGAAATCCTACTCAACTGAATGACATTGTTTTGCAACCCTAATCTTTCAGAGACTATAGTTTGCTGTTAATGGAGAGACTTGCATGTGGAGAGTATGGCTGTTAGTCATCTTGGGACCAGTGTCAAGTTGATATGTGCAGGACAGTTCTGCCTCAGCCTGCACACAAATCTCCAGGTTTTGGGACCCAGCCTTTGTGCAAAGCTGCAGTGCTGTTAAACAATGGTACAGCAGATGCTCAGGGTGTTTGTGAGGGAGGGGGAGGGGAGCACAGCACAGATTGATGGGCCATCTGCAAATATTTTTCTTAAAGAATCCGTAAGGCTAGAGAATCTTAACTGAAAATAGATGTCATTAGAGAGATCCCAGCCTTTCTGTGACCCTAGTCCTGTCTGTATGGAGGAGAGAACTAGCCGTGTAGTCTGTACAAATGTTCTCGTTGACCTTTTCTGTTGTATTCCCCGGTAAAAGTTGAGGTTTGTACCAGGAGAAAGAGGCTATGATGCTCTTACTATCCCTCAGAAAAACAGGCTGCTTTCTAAGGCCTGGGTTACAAAGCAAGAGGTAGCAATCTTCTGAGTTCTTAAAACATTTATACTATGCCCAGGAGCCTCTCATACCATAGGCTAATGGTCACATGGAATAGCAGTATTCACACCTTAAACTGCTAGTCTTTTAAAGGTAAGATGGAACTTTTGTGTTGGCTTTAGCACTCAGCAGCAGCCTGGAGGTGAGAGGCTTTTGCTGCGAAATGCATACAATTCAGCTGCAACTTAATTATTCATGGCATTCTTTTTGCCAGGGCAATGAGTAGTGTGAATCATCAAGCATCATCAGAAATACTAGAAAAATATATTCTTGGTTTACTAGGTGGTTTATGGCAGTAAATTTGGGTGTTTGTTCAATTTGAAGATGAATTTTGGGGAACAGCTAATAGTTTGTGCAAGTTTTGAGATATGAGAGGTAACAGTTTTTGGAAAAAATGTCAGCGGAACCTTATCATCCATGCCTTTTACCATCTTGAAATGAGTTTTTTAACTTTATCTGGAGAAAAAATTATGAACTGGATATGTCAAAATGTGGGCATAACTTGTCATTAAAACTATACAATATCTTCAGCACAGGAAATCTTTCTTCATCCTTAATTGTTATATTTTCTTTCTTCCTCTCTCACTCCTCCATCATTTGAATCCAAGAATAATGATGATGGGTATTAGTCCTCGTCATATAATAAGGAAAGACTAAAATACTTGGATCAAAGACACCTTAAAATCTTCACCAAAAAGTTAAAAGTCAGGATTTTGTTGCAAAGTGCTGTTGTCTTGTCCTTAAAGTGTTGTTGTTAACAGTCTTCGCGTTGCTCTGTTTTGTTGCTGAAATTTTATTTAAGTTCCAGGAAATATTTGCAATTCCAAATGGGCAGTTGTTATTATTGCTCAGTACAGAGCTGCTTGTCAGTGGCAGCCTTCAAAGATGTGCAGAGGCAGCTTTCCTGGACTCCAACGGTAATTGAGAAGGATAAGGTTGAGGAAGCAGGGTTTGTTTAGCCTGGAGAAAGGGATGCTCAGGGGGGACCTTATTGTTCTCTACAACCACCCAATATGAGGGTATAGTGAGGTGGAGGTTGGTCTCCCAGGTAACAAGTGACAGGATGAGAGGAAATGGCCTAAAATTGTGCCAAGGGAGTTTTATATTGGATATTAGGAAAAATTTCTCCACTGAAAAATTGGACATTGGAATAGGCTGCCCAGGGAAGTCATGAAATTGCTGTCCCTGCAAGTGGTCAGAAGGCCATGTGGATGTGGCCATGTGGATGTGGCACTTGAAAATGTGGTTCAGTGATGAACAGGGTGGTGCCAGGTTGTGCCTCTAGGACTCAGTCCTAGAGGCCTTTTCCAGCCTTAACAATTCTATGGTTCTAAGGTCTCAGAAGTTACTTGGTACTGCTCCCTGGGTACCATGCTGTCAGAATATAGCATAGCAGTACTGTAGGAAGAAATTTATGTTCAGGTCATGTGGTCACCATGCCAAAGTAACTGAAGGCTTGATGAGATTATTACCTGTCAGTGGCTCAGTATAACCTTATTAAAAATGCAAGATTTTGACACAAGTACTAGCCACATTCACTTGAGTGCGGTAGAAGCTATTGTAATATGGGTGAGTCAGTTGTGGTTTTTACCAACTACTGTGTATTTGGTTGTGTGTCAGAGCTGTGCTGTGAAGATTGTTTTTGTAAGGGATCTCTGCTGTGAAATGGGTCTAACCCTTGCTAACTCTAATGCGTTTTATATAATGTTTTACAAAGTAAAATATAACCAAAAATAACATTTTTAGGCCAAAGCAGCTAGGTAATTATATAATTTTTAAAGCTTCTATGTGTATTGAATGACCTTTTTCTTCCTCTTTTGCACTAAGCAAAATTTTTAGTATAAATTTGGAAGAGGCTATCGGGAATATATTTACTTCCTGGGACAATAAGTGAAATTCAGAAACTAAGCAGGAAAAATGTAGTGTGTTTTGAAATTATGTTGGGGCTATTATACATGATACACTGAAGCTGAGAAATATTTACTCAAACTAAGAAGTAAGGATGAATGATAAAGAGTTGAAAATTTGATTATTCTTTGGGCTCTGAATTTGATTGCAGACAGTATTGAAGCTTAGAATCTATTCAAAATGTATAAACAAACTGATATACTTTTGGTTTCATATTGGTACTCTGATGCCTTTTATTTGTATCTGAACATTATCTGTTTGGGTCATTCTTCAGCTTATTAGACTAAAGGACTGGAAATGCAATGGCGTGTGATGAGGTGCAAGTTTGTCTTTCATACTATTCAGAAATTCCTAGTGACAGCCTTCATTGCTTTAGCTTTCTTGTCTTGAGACTGAAGATGGTCATGGAAGACCAAGTCATGGTATGACAAGAATATGAAGGCTCTTTTAACAAACTTATGTAGAGATGTTGAAATCTTGTCAGTGGATCTGTGTTTTGCTAATATGAATGAATAGCTGGGTGGGTTTTTCCTGTTACTGTTTCTTAAATTTGGTTTGGTCCAAGTAACTCATGTCAACTGTGATCTGCATGCACTAACATGTAAGACAGTGGATGCATATCACAGCACTTATCTATAGGTCTAGTAGATGTGTTTCCAAGACACATTTCCAGACAGACTGCTTCCAAGTCTGTCTTTTTTTTTCTGTCAGTCCATTTATTATTAACTATGCTGATAATTTAATCATTACAAACTATTTTCCTTGAGAAATTTGCAAATTCTTCTCATCTGAAATGAGACTAATGGTGAATATCTTTTTAATTTTGTGTTAATTAATGTGTTTATTAGGCATTGGAATGTTAACATTTCTCTTTCACAGAGTTAGTGGGGAAAAACAAAAATTGTAGCAAATTTCATTTTCAGCAGCCTTGCAAAGTACAGTTCTCAACATCTTGTGCATGTTTTTCACAAGGCTAGAGAACAGCAAGTGATGTACTGGTTTATTTTGTCACAAACTCCACCTGAAAGTGTTTTGTAAGTGCTGGAGGGGCTGACAATGATGAAACACATAGTTTTAAATCTCCTAGTTCATCTACATAGCTATTTTAACTTTCCTTGTTGATGAAATAAGATGATGACTGATAAAGCAGTCCAACTCATGATTACAAAGTATCATCTCAGGAGAAGTGAGTTCTGTTGTTTAATAGCAAAATGCAACATTATTTATATAAAGTCTTACAAGCTGAGCTCTGTTTATGAAGTCTGTCCATAAATACAGTACTCTTTTAGAAGTATACTGTCTATGGCAAAACCCCTCTCTTTCTTGCACACCAGACCTGGGTGTTATTCACCTAGGAAGAGCTGTAACAAAACAGTTAATGCTATGTTAAAATGTAAGAAATATTTTCCATGAGGAGGAAAAAAATCTAGTTCTCTGTAGCAATACCTGTAAAAGGGAAGTGCACTTCGGATAATGAAGCATGTAACCTGATTTTGAAGTGTAGATATGTTGCCTTATGATTTCTGTTACTTTCTGTTATTTTATGTTGTTGGTAAAGTGCTCGGTTTGGTTTTTTTCCCTTGAACATTATTTTGGAAAAATATTTTAGGTGGTTTTTATTTGTTTTGCAAGGCAATTGATAGATGGAGGGCTACTATTTTTATTAAATTGATTTATTTTTGTCTTTTATACTCCTTCCTCATCATCTTTTTCTCCATTTTCTTGTCTTCCTGTTGCCATTGTGAGTTCTGAGAGTACTAAGGAGACAATTTTCTGAAGTATAGGGATGTATCGTTACTTGTCCCTCTTTTTTCATCCTTCCTTCCCTCTTACCTCCCATTTCCTTATTAAGAAAATATCCCTCATTGTTCTTCCTATTCCTTGCAGGAACTGCTTTTGATACAGATTTAAATATAGTAGCAGAAAAGCTGGCACAAGTTAATAGGCCCTCTTTGGTACTGGTGGAAGTTAAAGGCTGGGTATTTTGAAGAGGTCCATTGTGTAGGCATATAAATATATTAAATGTATTCAATATAAGGCTGATGATGTGTGAATGTAAACTTTTAATTTGTACTTTTTTTTTCCTAGGGAGAAGAAAGCCATAATTGATCCTTCTTTGTTCAAATACAAAGTCCAACCTATTAAAAAACACCTATATGAACCTGTTATAGTTAAAGCATCTCAACTAAGGTAAAAATTAGTATGTGGAAGTTAAAATTGTACTTTATAACTGTGAGTTGTGTGAGATGTTTTTGATATAAAATGGCATTTTAAAACAATGTTAGAGCTGTTAATTAAAAGCACTGGAACAAAATACTGTACTACAGGCCTTCTGTATCAAGGAATACAAGCTTTGCTAGCATTAACACAGGTACCAGCTCCTTGCAAGTCTCTGCTTTCACTGGTGCACTGATGAGACCTGCTGTTGTTGTCTGCAAGAATTGGATCAGTTACCCAGTGTGCAACAAGCCAATAATTACACACTTGAGAGAGACACTGATTATTTATTTCAGAGGTGCACAAGCCTAGGTGATCAGTGGTATTCCATAAACCAAGCACATTATAGCAAGCAAAATAATTAGTGTTCATTGGCTTTAAGTTACATAGCTCACTTACTAATTAGTATTCTATTTTCTGTGTTTTAATGATTCCAATTAATAGATTAATTATTGCATCTTATGATAATTAGTCTGCCTGCTCAGCCTAATTTGACTCAGTGGGTTTCTTGGGTGTCGGTGGTCCTGAGTCAGTGGCTGCAGAGCTCCCCCTGCAGAATTAGCTTTTACCCAGTTGGAGCTGATT
>VZTN01023880.1:4117-17074 GCA_013400515.1 Erpornis zantholeuca
CAAGAGACAGTACTCCACAGCTCTCTGGGACCACACTTTTATAAAGAGGAAAATTTCCCTGTCCACAAAGGCAAAACACACTCACAAGAACCGGACGTGCACATAAACACACAGAAACATGAAAAGAAGAAACAATAATAAACAAATATAAAAGAGAGACAGTGTTCATACCCTGGTAAGGTCCATGCCAAGTTTGAGCTGAGATATCAGATGGAGAATTACACTACGTTGATCATCCATGACTCCTAAATCCTCCTCTTCATTGTCTTCAGTATCTGTCATTTCATCTTCAACTAGGATCAACTCAGAAGCTGAATGCTGAAACGAAAAGAAACCTCTTTCTATCTGGAAAGAAGATACAGAATTTTCCCCCACTATAAATGTTTAAAAATTGAGCTGTCTTGATGGAACTGAAGACAGCCTCTTTTAAAACCAAGAAAAGATACAAATTCAAAATAAATAAAAAATCCAGTAATGGTTTAATACTGCATTTTGATCCATTCCTCAGAATGAGAGTACTAACTATGAGATGCTAATATACACATTCTCTTCTCATACTTATATTGCAGTGATGACAGATAAAACTCAGAGCATATTTAAGTAACAAGTCATCTTTTCATTAAATAGAAGTACACAGTTGAAAATGAGTCTTCAAGTTTGTTTTACAAATCTCTCCAGGAAATATTCATGTCATACACAGGTGCTGCGTGACCCAATTTCACACATTATTTTTCCTTTCTCTATCCAATTTCAAAGTTAGATATTTAAGAAAGTCAAGATATTAACTAAAGAAGATGAAAAGACAACTATAATTAAAGAACACGCCTCTGCAAAAAACCCAAAGACATTATCTTTTGGGAAGTAGACCACTGCCATAACTCTTTATGACTATTGCAACACTTCACTGCCTCACAGCACAATGCCAGTGCTGCTGAGTTTCCAAAAATACAAGCTGAATATCAATAGACAGGCACCACGCCAGTCCCTTCAAGAGAAACTTTACAGCAAAAGGGATAATGACTTGTGATATTTTATTTTTCCTCAGGGTTTACAATGTATTACTAACAATAATCCAAACAGGTGGTAGTTACTTTGTTCGATCCATTGAATCCACCCTGCAAGCCTTCCAAATATGTATTCAAGTAAGCTTTTTGTACTTCAAGGGAAAAAAAAAATGGGTTATGTAGATGAAAAATTACAGCCCAGCATGTCATTATTGCCCAAAGATTCCGTGTTGTAAATGAGACAACACTCCCTGCAAAAGTTAGCATTCTTTCATGCTAAATTGCATTTCTGCAGAAACAGCTAGTTCATTACATAAAACAAGTAATTCTTCTTCCACATCTCACTATGGAAGCCTACACGACTGAAAAGTTTCACTAAAACCAGCTGATATCCAGAATTAGGTTTCAAAGGAATATTTCTGAATGATCACATGAGAGACCCCTCAGGTGAACTGCAGCTTGTGTAAGGGGAGTTTCTTTGAAATTCAGTTACTACGGAGGTTTCCAAGATTTGAATAAAGTACTTTCTCTTTTTTTTTTTTTTAATTACATAAATGTGTAGGTAGCTATTCCTAAAAGAATAGCTATTTGGTGAAACCCAAGGACATCTGCAAGACACTTTACAGTTGCTTTATTTAGAAAGTAGAATATGTAGATTACATAAAACAGAATCTGGTGAGCTGTAACCTCAACAGCTTGGAGCTTTTCAAAAGGACAAAACCACACTTTCTTCTTCTCACTCCCTCAGAAAATAAAAGGAGAGAACGATAAGCCCTTTTCTCCCAAAATGCACAGCATTATTATCCAACTGATGCCTCACTGACAAGTTCAATTAACATAAACCCCGACATCCTCACACAAAATTATCAGTCAGGGAGGCATAAAGCACCGAAGCCTGGCTCAGTTGCACAGGCTACGATTCATTTGGAGGGAGCACAGAAAAAGCAGTATCACAACTTACAGTAGATGCTTCCACAGGAGGCTTCCCTTTGATCCAGCTTGACCTCATTGAGAGCACTGAGCTACCGAATAGGCTCTGCTGCTTCTGCTACTGCCATGAACTGAGCTTGCGGCAAACAAGCTCCAGCAGGAATTAAGAGCGCTACAAAAAAAGCAAGGGAACCTCCCCTCCTCACTCCCACCCCCTCTTTTTTTTTTTTTTTCCTTTTTTTTCCTCTTTTTTTGTGCTATCTGAGGGCTTGGAGAGTGTGCACCGGATGGCAATCTGCTACTTGCATTTCCAGTCACATGGCATTGAGATCAGTGAGCTTAACTGCACGCAGCTCCAACTGGGAAATGGTGCTGCTGTTCCCAGAGGATATCCTGAGCGGCAGCTCTCCAGGAGGGAGGGGAAGGGGTACAAATGTGTGTGCGTGTGCACAAGTGTAAGACAGACAACATGCTAGCAGGTAATGCCCTTTTATGTGAACATGTAACATCTGCATAGCCTTAAGTTGTTAACAGCATCACAAAACCAACAAATTACCCATTACCAGTCTGCAGACTAAATCATATACTAAGAATTTTCTTTTTCTCACGAAGATTTCATGTTCAACCAGGGCCAGAAAATCCTTCTTTCTTTCTTGATGAAATAGGTATTATGTTTTCCTTGCCTCTTGTTACTAACAAAATAGCAACCAACTCAGAATATTCTGTGAAACTGCCTCTCTCTGCTACCCTACAAAAAACATTCACGGTCAGAGCAAGCCACCCAATGGACACTTCGGGTGCACAGGAAAGCAGCATTTGTATTATTATAAATGAAAGCCTTTCTGCTCATCAGGGAGGGTGAGTACAATGTAACATGAGGATCAGTCGTGCTTAATGAGCACACTGTACAGGCTAAAATTTTAATTACCTTAACTATCCCTATTCTGAGGACTTGTGCAAGGTCACCGAAAAACCACAACTCTGCTATTACAGCCATCAACATACTAGTGACCTTCAGTGAATGACACGCAGACAACTGCCCTTTTCTGACTTTCCAAGGAAAAGAATTTAAGGAAGCAGTTTACAATTTATGTTACAGGAATTGAAGAGCACTCATCTTCAGCAAGCAATACCTTTCTGTATTCCCCTCTCTCTTCATTAGCTGTTCTAGGTAACTATTAAATAGGTTTTTAGGAGCACTTTAACTTTAACTAACACATATTTCTTTAACCAACATGAAAGCACCACACGGTGTGAGTGGACACGCAGTCACAAAATAAAAAGCTAGTGTATCTTTGAAGTGTCATGGAAGTCCACCCATTCTTTAATTCTTTTCTTTCCATGAAAATAGCATGCAGTTTAGTAGTATCCAATGCGTAAGCATTCAGCAGAATGCAAAGGATTATGTGGAGTGATTATCCTTTAACAGCAGCTTTTCTGAATTATCAGACACAAGACTTCTTTTTTACCTCCTCCTGTAAAACGTAACTGCAAAACTGACCTAGGAAAGCAGTGACCTGCTCCACTCCTGTGTGGTCAGAGCATAATGTAAAAGCTATTGAGCTGCACACTGCCCAGCCTGGGAACAAACAGCACAGCCTGGCTTAGGTGCTGACCCTGAGAAATCCAATACTGAACCAGTTACAAACAACCACAAAAAAGGGGCTTACATTTAAAATCACTTTAATCAAAATCAGTTTCCAATACTGGGCTGAAGCACCAGTATTTTTCATAAAAATCTGAAGATAAAATAAAAGATAATTTCTAAAAATCCCACAAAGAGATGCACTTCAAAGTTTAAATGCCAAAGACATGAAAATACACACCGGCAGAGAGCTATTTTAAACAGGTCACCTCATTAGAACTGGGATCGATTAATTTAGAGAGGTCATCTGCTGGGATACAAAACGGATGTTCTAGTCAGCAGTCTCCATCAGAAAACATGCTGATTCTTTTTTAATAGATGAAACCTGTAAGGGAAAGAAATTGTTTCTGAAGGGAATATTCTGAATTTTAAAAAAATGCCTTTAGGAAAAAGACACTTTGATGAGCCTGGGATAGAATCACAGAGTTAAAAGCTACACTTCTGTGAAAGGGCAAATGTGCCTCTGTCCTTCTAAAGCTTCTTCCACAAGTTAATTTTTCAAATTAATTGCTGTGCTGGAAATTAACTCTTAAGTAATTAATACAGACACACAGCTCAGAGCTTCATTTTCCAACATATTTCACTAACTATTTCATGCAACAATACTGTCAAGAATGACCTGGGTGTCATCTTGTTTATTTATTGAAGGGGAAGAATGGAATGTAGAGAATCACAGTCTCATTTAGGTTGGAACAGACTTCTTCAGGTCTTGTCCCACATCCTGCTTAAGCAGGCACACATAGAACGAGTTGCCCAGAACTGTGTCCAGCTAAGTTTTGATTATCTCCAAGGATGGAGACTCCACAACTTCTCTGGGCAACCCATCCCAGTGCTAAACTCTCTCTCTCCACAGCAAGAATGCATTTTCTGATCTTCAGACTGACTTTCATACACTTTTGTCACTGGGCACTATTGAGAAAAATCTCTCTCCCTATTCTTCACCCCCATGGGGTATTTATATACACTGATAACATCCCCTTGAGCTTTCTCTTCTCCGGGCTGGACAGTCCCAGTTCTCTCAGACCATCCTCATGGGACAGATGCCCCAGAACCTTCATCATCTTTGTGGCCCTGTGCTGGCCCTACCCCAGTAAGTCCATGCCCTTCTTGCACTGGGGAGCCCAGAACTGCACACAACACTGCAGATGTGGCGTCATCTCTGCCAAGTAGAGAGGAAGGATCTCAACCTGCTGGCAACACTCTTCCTAAAGCAGCCCAGGAAGTAAATGTTGGCTCATGGACAGGACTTGGCATTTCCCTGAGCTTATCTTTATGAGGCTCCTCTCTGGCCAGACTGCCAAGGTCTCTCTCCACGGCAGCACAACCCTCTGGCTCATCAGCCGCTCCTCACAGGCTTTTCATCACCTACAAACTTTCCAGGAGTGCACTCTGCATCATCATCCAGGTCATTAATGAAGATGTGGAACAGTGCCAGCCCCAGTATGGCATTCACTTTCCTCATGAACCTCTCCCAAACTCCAAAACCTGTTAGAGACCCTGGAGCTATATATGTTTATCTTAAGTGCTGCCTAAGCTGTTCCCCCTCCATCAAGGGTGAGTCTACCTCTAGACTTTCCCTCTGATCTCAAAAGTGTGTTACCAGTAAAGGCCAAGGTAAAGAAGGCATGGCATTACAGCCTTTTCTCCACCCCAGCAGCAAGCAGAGACCATGTATATCCTGACAGGGACACATTGAGGACCTCATATTCTTCATATAATTACAAAAAAAACCCCTCTAAGAATCTTCATTTAGGCATGAAAACGTTTTTATGTAATATAAAATCATTATAGTCAGGAGCAAGAAGATGAATCTTAAGAACTTAACACATCCAGATAAATATATATGATTTTGTAATATTCCAAGGGAAGCATTCTTTAAGTCCTTCTACATTAAAAAAAAAGCAAAAGATTATAAAAAAACCCCACTGTATGAAATATGTCTGCATCAAGAGAAAGACAGAGTAAGTTAGAAGTAATATCAAACAGAATTAGCATTTTCAGACTAGACAAGGATTGTCACATTTTCTGCACAGTCCTCCAATTATCATTGGTTCTACTAGTGCACATAAAAGTCAAAGGCCTCATTTTGATTTTCAGGTTCCCTTCAATAAAGACATAGGTTTGCAGGCATCATTTACACTTGCATTTGTGGAACTTGAGAGCTGGCAAGCAGGTTTTCCGTGGGTGTAAGATTAAATATAACTCCGTAAGGTCAGGGAGCTTTAGCACATTTACACTAATTTGAGAAATTGGCCCCAAAAGATTTTCACCGGTTTCAATACTAAAGTTAGAATTCTTTTTGTACAGCACATACAGTAAGAACACCCCAAAGTAGTAACATATAATGAGCTGTTAGCTTCTCGCAGGGCTCATCACTGGATCAGAAATGACAAAACTGCACTAGCTGGCATGCTCCACTTGTCTTTTCTTCTTCCATTGGGCACCACACATTTAATTGCATTTACTACCAGCTGTAGCATGCACCAGACAAAAAAGCATGCAAGCTCACTGCACCCATCCCTCACTAGCACTGATGTGAATCTCAAATGTAGCTTGTCCAGGAAGTTGTACTTATGGGAAGTGTTTTATATACAGACTAGCATATTGTTGTGCTGCTTTGGCAGGCTGACCTTGGTTAGGAGTCAGGTGCCCACCAAAACCACTCTTTCACTCCCATTCTCAGCTGAACGAGAGAGAGAAAATACAATGGAAATCTCACAGGTTAAGGACAGCAAGAAATCACTCATCCATTACCTCATGGCTAACACAGCTTTGACTGGGGGAAATTAGTTCAATTTATTACAAATCAAATAAAAGCAAATCTTGAACACCATCCCCCCCATCACTTCTTCCAAGGCTTAACTTTACTACCTCCTACCAGCTTCCCCACAGTGGTGCAGGGGAACAGGGAATGGGAGTTGCAGTCAGTACTTCACACCTTTCCTCAGTGGAAGTCCAATTCAGACTGTTCCCCTGCTCCAGCAGAGACTCCCTCTTGTCAGGGACAGTCATCCATAAACTCTGACAACGTGAGTCCTTCCCATGCAGTTCTTCACAAACTGCTCTTCCATGGGTCCCTTCCACAGGGTACAGTCCTTCAGGCACAGCCTGCTGCAGCATGCGTCCCCCACAGGGTCACAAGCCCTGCTCCAGCGTGGACTCCTCTCTCCATGGATCCATAGGTCCTACAAGGATCCTATTCCAGCATAAGCTCCCACAGGGTTATAGCCTTCTTCTCTGGCATGGGGTTCTCCATGGGCTGCAGAGGGGCAGCCTGACTCACCATGGTCCACACCATGAGCTGCAGGGGAATATCTACTCCAGCAGCTGGACCATCTCATGTCCTTGCCCTCCTTCTTCCCTGACTTTGATGTCTGCAGTTGCTTCTCTCACATGCTCACTCCTCTCTCTGCTATTGCTCTGCAGGGTTCCCTTTTTTCTCCCTTCTTAAGTCTGTTATCCCACAGGCACTACAACCATCACTGATGGGCTCAGCCTCAGCCAGCAGCAGCATCATCCTGGAGCCAGGCTGGCACTGGCTCTGTCAAACACAGAGGAAGCTTCCAGCAGCTTCTCAGAGAAACCACCCCTGCAGCTTCCCCACTAGCAAAATCTTGCCACATAAACTCACTATAACCTTTGAAAGGGGGAACCATTCCCATATAGAAAACTGAAATTAATAGAAATTATAGAAACGTTTACTTCAACCTAAATCATGAAACAAAACAAGGTCTGAAACACATTTACCACCCACAGTGAAGACTGATTCCTGAAATCATCCTCATCCACTCACCACTTCTCTAACTTCCAAATGCATTGTCATTTGCAGATTATCAAACCTAATCTTAACTATAAGGCAGTAAAACTTTTGAATATCCAACAAGCTCCTGTATAGCTTTATATAAGCTTTTCTACTCTTCAAGAACCATTCAAATAAAAAAAAAATAGAAAATACTCTTCCCAACATTTACCACCACACAATGTAAGCAGAGGAAAGTGAAAGATGGGGTTGCAAAAAAGGTGAAGTTGGGTCATAGCTTGAGCCCTGGCCTCCATCTTACTCTAGTCTTATTTATGCTTTGCTTCTGGTGGAATCTGTGACTGATCACTGCAAAGAATGAGTAGATCAAAGAAAAAACCTCAAACACACTGACATCCCATATGCCCACTGTAATGTTGGCACCTGGATACCAAAGGTACAGTGACTTTCAAAGAAACTTAGGGCTGCCCAGTGTTCAAGGTCTGATGTTTTCAAACCCACCTAACCAGCTCAGAAGCAAAGATCTTAAATTTAGAAATTTAGAGAGCATTTAGAGAGCAGGAAAATTTAGAGAGCAAAACTTACTACCCGTGTACACCTTCATTTCATCCTGAAAAAGTTTTCTTAAAGGTAGCAAAATAGGCAGGCTCAGCTCAGCTGCATTTTTAAAATTTACTCTATTTCATAGGAGCTGTTTCCTCTAATGCAAAAAGTCTACCCCCCGGAAACCCCAAAACACACACCCACAATCACACTTCTCTCAGTATTCTGTCATTAGAGATTAGCTCTAACAATGATGAGCCAAAATTAAAGTTAACTTTTAAAATATCGAAGCAAGTAATAGAGGATGAGAACCATACGAGAAGGATTTTACAATGAAAAAGTGAACACCCCATAACTTACACACAACATCACCCTGGCAAGCAAGAATACCACTTTCTTCTTGTCATCTACATACAGAACCAATCAGCAAGGCAGTTACTTTCTCCTTCATATAACAAAGGAAAAATGGCATAATAGGCAGATTTTCTATTTACCCTAAACTATGTATACCAAGAAAAAGCACCCAGGCATATCTATCTGAATAGGTAAGTAACTGCTGTATCTGAGTTTGTGTTCTGATAGCATGGGGTCAAAGCATTTATGTAACTGTGGATACATCATTCAGCACTAATAGGTCAAACCAGGTATTATTTGGTAGAAAAAGCTTACATCAGGAAAGAATGTCTACAGACTGCCCAGAAATTAATTTCTTGCCAAATCTGTTATTTGTGTTTGGCAATTCAGGTCTCTGGAGAAAATAAAAATTCTTCAAACTTGGACCATCAACGATTAAAACATCTCTTTTTTGTGTGTATGGATAATTTGTATGTGTTTTGTGGTTTGTTGCTTGGGGTTGTTTTTCACTGAATATGCTAAACACACTTGATGTTCAGAAAATCTCTCCAGCTAGGGACAAGTGCAAGGATCAAAGTGTGGCAATGCAAGCAATCTGTCTATCACACAAGATTAATTGGATACAACATGTAATAGCAGAGACATCTACTGAACCAAGAAATACCTATCCTCCTTCAGGAGATATCCCATCACTGCAAAGCAAGCAAGCAAAGCAGAAATGCATCTCGATACTAACACTGCATAGACAAGCTGACACACAGATAATGCAAGCAAAGAAAACGACCACAAAACCTCTACCTGAGGTGACAAACAGGTCTGCAGTCTTTTTCCTTCTCAAAAAAACAATCTGCTAGGCATCTGGAGACAAGCACATTATCCACTCACCATTTAGAGAGCCTCACTAATGCCTTTTTGCTAATGTTTTGCAGGAGTATCTCTGGGAACAGAAGTCTTTTCATCAATAAAGAACAAGCTCAGAAAGCCTCCTTTTCCTACACTGCAGATGTGTTTTACTCTGACCTCTGACTATATTTAGGTCTGAACAGGACAGTGTAGCAGTGATAAGGACCAGATAATAAGAGATTTCAGAAGAAAAAGGACTGGCTTCTTTTTTAAAGAATAGGAACAAATGCATGTAACATGAAACAAAGTGCATGTTTACTATGTTTACATTGTAGTAAACATAGTAAACATAGCCTGTGCAAGCTTTCAGAGAAAAATATTCAAAGCTAACTCTGAAAGTGATTATGTTTAAAAATAAAAAATCAATCAGTGACTAACTATCCTGTTAAACGGAGATCCTCATTTGGATTACTTACAGCACTGTAATCCTGTTATGCACCAAAGATTGTTTGCTGGACAACTTTTTCTCCCACATGTTCACGTTTTCTTCCTAAGATAATTCCTCTTGCAAAAATCAATTTTCATAAACCTAAGGTAGTCAGTTCTGAAAACAGGCTGAAAAGCTAATTCCCAAGCACAGACTCCACAGCAGATCAGGTATCAGTACCAGTCCACACATGCTTGTGAGCACCTTTCATGAAATGAGGGCTACTGAAGAACAGGACTGTTTAATCTGAATCTTAAAATATGGGAGTATTGCATAAATTTGCAATATTGCATAAATTCAGTAAGAACTGGGAATAAATATATTTAATCACGGGTATCATCAGAAAGAAACAGTTACATGAGACTATAAAACAAAATGCGCAAGGAGAAAAGCCCCACGGACTTGTCCTAAATTAAAGCAAAAAAACCTTGAAGGCTAGCATAAACCACAACCATAAGATAGAGAGTATCACAACATAAACGATTTTAACAACACCTATCCTAATGCAATACAGATACTCATGACAAACAATTTCCTGAAACATACTCAATTTTGTGAATTAATTTTTTTAGAAGCACGATGGCTTCAAATAGAGTATCTGACAATATCCAAAGTGTACAAGCTTACAAACCACAGAGTGCAGCAGGACAGATTCCAGTCACTGGCAAGGCAGCACTTCAGACACTACAAGGGGTCTGAAAGTCGCATGTTTATAACTTCTGGGGAGCTAAAGACAGAAGACTGCACTAAACTGCAGGTCAGTGCAGGAAAGTAGCATGGGGGAAAGGCTGGCAGAAAGCCACTTTGGACATCCCCCTATATTACAAGGCATCCTCTCTAGAATGAGAGCCTCGGGAAGAAACCTGAAGAAGTAGGTTCTTCAGGCCTCATATTCCCTTAAAGAGGGGGAGGACAAACATCTTCTGGTAAGGGTTCCAGAAGGTCCCTTTTAGCTGCTCACCAGACAGTGCAGCACATTGAGCAAGATGCCTTTCCTTATCAAACAACCCTTTACTCCCATTGACAAAATCCCTAGAGAAACTGCAAGATTTTGTGCAGAGAGGCTGTGGGACCCACACTGTGGGTGGTGTTCAGGATTGGACTGGACAAGCTGACCTGATTAGCACTGCTTTTGCAGTGTTGAGCTGCAGGACCTCTGGAGATCCCTTTGAAGCCAGAGCACTCTGTGATTCCATTATGATTCTGCCTGCAATGCCCAGTAACTAAGAAGTTAGGAAGTAACAGAGCTGAAGTCATTTAGCCAGTTGTAATTCTCTTTTATGTCGCTTTGTATGCTAGCTAAGCAAATTTATGGCAGAAAAATACTGCCACATTAGTCAATAATACACCACTCACATATGCAAAGAGGGCACAAAAAGATGGACAACTACAGATTTAACCTTTACAATCATCTCATCTTGCAATACCAATCTATATGTAAATCTAGTTCTCACAGTGCTATTTCTTGTATGCAGTACCACATGTCAGCATATTTGTAAGAGGACAGAAATGGTAAAGACTTGTTAACACAAGCACTATTAACAGTCTTGCTCCAAGGTAACACATTTATTAAACCACCCTGACTGGTTCTGCAATTTCTTTGCTCATCCACTATACACATTCACATTGTTGATAAACACGCAAAACTCAAAAAAACCCAAACAAAAACCCTTAAGTCTTTCAAAAGAAAGCCAAATCATTATAAACCATACCAGGAGAAGATTCAATATGTGTAACAAATTAGGCCTAGAAGATTGTGTTCTTTCATATGTCTAACTTCTTGAGGCCAGTGGAATTCTCTGCTTGAAAAGCTTCTTAAGAATTGTTCAGTCTGATGAATCAATCGCTTGGTCCACCTCAGACTGAAGACTCTCTATAATGTAGAAGAGTTCTGCCTGTTTCACCTGCTCCTTCCAGCTCCCCCTCTGAGACAAATTTTAGAATTAATTTCTGTTATCACAGCTGAGATTTATTTCCACATTCCGGGCTTTTCAAATAAAGAACCACTACAATTCATCACCACAAGCTGAAAACCCTGGGGTTTTTTTTCTAGCAAGACCAGATAGAACAACTGAAGCCAGTTTGGATGATGTTTCACTAAGCAAGATAAAGCAATATCAACCTAAGACAAACTCTCCCTGTAGAGAGTTCGGCTCAACTTAGTAAGGTCCAGTAAAGTAATTGACAGTCTTAATGAGATAGGTGAGATTTCTAACAGGCAGTATTGCCAAATCCACATATATACACATACTGAGAAATAAAACTGATGGCACAAAGCAAATTAACTGGCACATAACAAAGCAGCACACAATCCTGAAATAAAATTAGCATTGACTCCAGAGATCCTTTAGCAGAGGGCACAAGTTTGTTACTGAATAGAGCATGCAATTGATCCACTTAAGAGTTAATTTTTAAGTCTTAATGCAAGGGAACCCAAGTTCTTTATATTCCAATGATTAGTTTTCACTGACTTTCACTAGTAATTATGGAATGCCACATGAATCAGAACCTCATATTTATTCAAATTAGAAGCAGATTTGGTATTAAAGCTTTTTTTTTTTTTTACATAGCATATTACTCTCAATTATATAGAGAGCAGCTGGAACACATGCATTTTGGAGGTGGAAGTGATTCAATAATATGCAGTGGGTTTGGCTGGTGATAAATTTTTATTAATTATTTGCATAAACAGTTTTACTAGAGGACTGTTTGCTGACACAGTAGCTATTCCAGAAAACTAGAAAAAACATCAAATCAAAATTAGCTAGATTATCTTAGTCATTGTCAGTGCTGCTGTAGCAGGCTTAGGGTCATTTAATTCTACTTTTAGTCTAATTGTACATTTAATCCTTAAATATACATTCCCGTGATTATACTTAAATATACCTTCAACTGATTACCTCATATTTCATTTTTTAGATGGTCTGCATAGTGAATGGATCAACTAGTACCATCTTTGCCTAGAGATTAATTTAGCTAAATCACTACAGGCCATTCACTGTGCTCTTCGGCCTGAAAAGTACTTAATCATGCAGAGGACAAAAAGCAGAGCACATTGAGAAATCCTGTAATGTCTGTACTAAACAGTGAAAAGGGACTCTCTGTAATACTGCAAACATTGCTTTCCCATCCTGATCTGTTGTTCTTCCATTACTGCACTTGTGGCTAGCACTGTATGTTCATGGCTAAGCTCATCTCCCAACATCAATTATACACACTTCTGTCAAATACAAAAAGGAATTAGAAACAGATTATACCAGGAAAAACACTCCACAGACCTGGGCACGTCTGCTAAGACACAAATAAATAAAGGCAATATTGAACTAGAAATAATTTCTTTTATCCAGCTTAGTTTCTAAAATTGCAGGAGCAGTTTAAAATTATTAAATTT
>VZTN01023883.1:1982-32345 GCA_013400515.1 Erpornis zantholeuca
GATATATATATTTAAAAAATGGAGAAAAGTCACATATCCATGAATTTTAATTGGTATGTGTGGTGACCATTGTGTTATCTGCTAGAGCAAACTGTAGCTGTCCTGTTCCTCCAGTAACATCTGCAGATTACAATGCAGAGAAATACAATTTTCTCTACTGTATTTTTGGCATGAATGGCAGGCAGGATCTCATCAGAACCTTATTTCATTGCACTGTCCTGGTCTGTCCTTCACAGAAATGAACAATATCTTTGCCCTCTACGCAAAAGCAAAGATTAGCTTTGAAAGCTAAATGCTCATCACAGTGACAGCCATTATAAAGTGATATATTTTAAATGCACTAATTCTAGATATTCATAGCTCTCATGTAAATTAAATAGCATTGCAAATTTCGTGAATAGCAAATGACAATAAGGCATACATATTTATCTACCTCTACTGTCCTCTGCCATTCTTGCTCTGGTTTCATGCTGTACCATGAGCCCATCTATGTTCTACACTGACTGTTTCAAGATATACTTCTTTTGCAGATAAAAAATGATCACTCTTTCAAAATAAAGCATGCAGTAAAAAACAAAGTGAGAGGAAAAGACTGGATTAGTATCAGAAACCTAATGAACTGTTCTCAATATTGGAAATTCAAATTACATCTTTTTTGGTCTAAGTGGAGAATAAGCTTTGCTGAAAACATATCCAATGAGAGATATAATCTTATATTCAACAAATATCTACCACTGGAAGGATTCCAAAGCCATTTTCAGAATCAAAGAGAAGCAGAAGGGGTCAGATGCAGTCCTTCTTTCTGACATTATCCTCCTTGACCTAGAGAGAAATGCAGATTAGATGAACTTCACCTACTGAAAGAGAATGATTCATTCTTGAATCATGAAGAGGGTAAAGAAAAAGTAAGAAGTCCAGAGAGCATGTGAATGTGTGGAAAAAGCACCAAGTCTGAGCTCCTATCCCTGTGTTTCATGGTGACTTGCATGGCTTCTTGTTCCATGGTGCTGCACAGAAGAGCACAGAGAAATGCAGGGAGGAAAAGCTCACTGAGTTATAGATTCACTGGAAAACAGAATGTGTGGAAAAGAAAGTCAGGGTGACCCTCTCACACAAAATAACACAATGATGCATGGCATTTCTCAGTCTCAAAAGCACTGAGAAAGAGCAATTCATAATTTGTCACAATTATGAAGCAAAGTGGGCAGTGTGGACATTTGGGTTGGGGTCTCTCTTACTTCAGTCTCCTTTGCATTGTGAAAAACATTCAGATCCCCTTTTGTTTGGAAGAGATCCATATTCTTATAGAGACCAGAATTCTTTCTTCCTGCTGTTTGCTTATCAACAAGGGCTATTTCTTACAATAGTGCTCCAGTTGAGGAGCATTACATGGCAATGAAGGTTGCTTTACTCGCTGATACATTCTTTTTAAATTCTGAGGGTTTTTAAATGGCTATGTAACATGCATTATATATTCTTTCCAGAACACAAAGCAAGTAGCATGCATAAACTTAACCTCACTTTTTTTATATGAAGGTGTAAGGATTTATTCCACTTTAGCAGAAAAAACCCACCATTAAATAATAGGGGTTGTAGGTGACCACCTCAGACTCTGCATGGCAGCTATATCAGCCCTGAGTACAACACAAGCCTTGTGCTTGTTTACACAGAAATTCACTGGTTTCGTGTAGTGTGACCTGCCTGCAAGCACCTGCTGGTGCTCTCCACTGCTTTTAAAGCAGTGCAGCCACACATCAGCTGGCCTGGCTGTCCTGCAATCAGAACACAGCTCACAGCCCTCCTAGTTATGAAGGAGAGGGGAAAATTTTGGACTGAAAAGTGACAGGCTGTGACAAACTTAAAAATACACCTCTGTTGTCTCTTGTAATTACATTCCTTCAAGGAGTCACAGTGACCCAGTAGTAATTAGAGGATGAGTTATGTGTCTTTTTTTTCACATATATAAACATTCAGAACAAGAAAAAAATTTAAAACCTTCAGGGGAAAAAATTCCTTCCCTAGTGTTTTTTCATATTATGGCCAGTGGGAAAGTAGTTCCCTTGCAGTTACCCTTGAAGGCAGACTGCTACCACTTCAGGAATATTTTCCAAATCCTTTTTCTTAAATTTAATCAATTTCAGAACTTAACGTGTACTATCAGTGCATAAATCTCTTTCAGCTCCTGTGTTGTACATGTGCCTGAAAAAGCAAGGCACATTCCCAGAATCATCCCCATCATGGAGCACATAAGGCAGGCTAAGCATCCAGTAACACCACCAATAACAGCCCCAGCTACCCAGACCTACTGTAATATTGCTCTTTTTGCAGCACATCATTTCAGTAACCTTGCTTTGCTGAACCTTTGTGATTGATTGCCACCATAGGCATCAGTGCTCAACGTGTCACTCACACACTTGCATTTATATTCTGTTCTCACCCATCCAATGAAAAGAAACGCTTGCATATTTTTGACAATGATAAATTACAAGCTATTGAAGAGAGCAAAGACTTAGTCACTCTTTCAGAAAATCACATCCTGGACAAATATCTTCATGACAGAGAGGATTTGATGGGGAACACAGACAGTAGAAAATGAACAACAGCAAAACTGGCAAGTAACCTCATTTCACTTTCCTTCCCAGCCACACTGAAGGTTATCACAGGTCTGATGTTCTCTCCCAGGACAGCAGGAACAGTAATGTCGCCTACAGAAAATGAGATGAGGGTAGGCAATAAATGGAGTTCAGGACTCATGCAAGACATTTAGTCTTCTTAATTTCTGGTTACTCTTTTACATCTAGAATTAAATGGCTCAGTTATGAATATGAGAAGCAGTTTGGAAATCTGGGATAACAAACTAATAACTTGATAAAATAGTGCCAGATGGAAATTTTCCAATCGAGATGTCCATGTCTTGATTTTAGGGGTGTTTTCCCTGGATTATCTGTTTGATAATCTTTCCTAAAATGTAAGAAAAAAAAAAACCACAAAACTAGACCCAGATTGCTCAGTCTATTCCATTTAGTTCATTGGTCCCAAAAGCTGTAACTTACTTGAAGATTAAAATGGAAAGAAAAAAACTTTTGTCAAAAGAAATCCAGAACACCCTGGGGTTCAGCATTAGTACTTATGATCCCATATAATTAAAGCAAAACATTAAAAAGGAATTCTGGAGAAATAGGCAGCTCCATTAGAGGCTATATTTACAAACAGCTAAATTCCCCATAATTGGATTGCATGTTTTAGCACATCAGATCTATATAGGCCCTTAAGACATTTTTCTTGTTATTTTGTGTATTGCATGCCCATTATAAAGAACACACAGATGCTACAGAACACACCAACCACTCAGAAAGAAGTGACAAATGTCTTCAGTGCAGCCAATTCCCCCCTCAGGAGGACTCTGATTCTTGGGTACGTCTCCTTGTGTTTGCACTGCTAGGGATAAAACACGATATGCACTGGAGAAACAAATATTTATGTAAGCTCATATGTCCCCGTGGTTATACACAGGAGCTTGTAAATGTGGGTCCCACAGGAGGAACGCCTTCAATCAGCTTTTTGACACCTATATCTCCATGAAGAAACGTTCAGGCATTAAGACTTTTGGTAGCAGGTGATAAGCAGCAGTTTTACTTCATTGCAAGGGAAACTAGGCAATTTGGGGTAGTCTCAGGATAAAACTCTAATTATGAATATTTTTTATTGGGAGCATTCTCAAAACATTCCAGCAGATATTCCTCCCCTGTCCCTGACTCCTCTCTCGCACCCACCACATCAACATGAGGTCAGTGGAGTTACTCACAAATTAACATGGTTACAAATAAGAAGAGAAGCAGTTCAAATTTTTTCTATGCCTCATTATGTAACACAGATGTTTAATCACAAAGTTGGTTTCCTTGTCAAAAACAAAGCAGAATTCTCCATCTAGCTACTAAGATAGGGGCTTATGGACACTCATTCTGTCCATGATCATCATATGTTTGAGAAATTCCATCAGAACAAAGTATCTACATTAAAGAGTGAACAAAAGAATATAAAATATCTTCTATTTAGTATAGGATGGTTATAAAATATATCTCTACCATCTCTTGTGGCTTTCAAAGGCTGTCATCTTTACTGGAAAACTCAAAAAGTAAGGGTAACCTTCTCAACGTATGCATGTAAGCTACTTTATAACATGGCAGAACATAGGCCTAACCTCTCTTCCATAAATGAGGACATAGAATTTCTGAAACTCTGATAGGGACTGTAAAGTGTCATGCTTTGGCAATTTTGGAAAAGTCAAAACTATGTCTGTTACTGAGGTCTGAAAATAAACAAACAAACAAAAAATCTAACAAGAAGAAATCTTTTATAAAGAAATTATATTCTAATTTTCCACATTAAAAAAACCCCAAAGCTAAAACCCTAAACAAAAGAAAACCAACCCCTGTACTTAGAAAATATCTTTGATACAGTGTTGATCACATCTAGGTAGGAAGACCCCTTTCCTCAATCAGAGAAAAGTAACCGATTTTGGCTATGAACAGCTAAAGTCAGGAAGCTAAATCTGCTTGTGGACAGGCCTTGCCTGTATCAATAAAAATATTTTCTGAATGCAAAATCATGCAAAGTAATGGTGTTAGTCATACAAAATCAAGATGAGTACATAAATAAATCATGGATGGATCAGAGCCATAAATACTTGAGTGGGTGTTTCTGTGTTTAAACACTTACTGAAAACTACTCCAAAAATCTGACCTGAACACGATACCACTTCCATTTTGGAAATAATGACAATATCTTCATGTTCTGCAAGATGATAAAAACAAAGTTTCTTTAAGCTTGTTGTCAAACACCTAACTCCTCTAGTCCAGAATAATCAGAAAAAAATTCCATCTGATTAAAGTAGTAATCATGGTCAAATCTTGCTTAATCTTCTCTATAAACCTTTTCCAAAACGCCTCCATAAAAAAAAAAAATAAAGTAGTTACAGAACTTGTAAATAAAAGGATCACTCTTTCAAAGCTCCCCACTGTATAGAATTTGCAGTCTATATTCTACAACAAATATATATGAAGCCAAATTTCAGCTTCAAGAGGCTCAGGTTTCCTAAGCTGCCACTTCCCACTACTAAAACAATGACTGTTTGTTGTTTTTCAGAAGCATTCCTGGCCCATTTGGTATGACACAAAATATAAGGCACCATCTCACATTTTTCGCTCTCTTTTTCCTGAAAATTGGTACAATGGTCACAATGACCAGATCACACAGTAACAAAGGTAGTTCAAAATTCTCCTTCTAAATGCTCTTAAAAGTTCCCAAAATAATCTGGGATTTAAGGGGAGCTAAAATTTTGTTAAAGTTATAAAATCTTTCTGAATACACACACTTATATTATGTAGGAAATTCACTTTCCTGAACAACTCTGGCAAAAAAAGTGCACCCAGAGCTTTTAAAGCCTAAAGTTTAACTATGAGTTTTATCATTCAATAATCTGAAGGATGTATCCTACAGAAACACAAAGCACTAGTTTTCTCATATATTTAAAACAAGGTATGCTCTGACTCCCAGTTCTTAAAATTATTACAATTTATGGCTTAGAGCAAGAGAGAAAGGGAAGAGAGAATTCAGAAAAGAAATCGCAGGAAGTGAAGTGGTAAAATAGTAAATACTGTATCTTTTTTTCTCCTTCACTACACACTCCATCTACTTTACCAGCTTGGAATTCAGTGCTACAACCTTGCTTTAGGTGTTGGATCTAATTGCGCTAGCAGCTGGTTACAGTTTCTCAGCTCTACCGCATGCACAGGCTATAACAGTGTATAAAATTGAAGAGTGCTGCTTTTGGCAAGCAGGCACAGCAGCAGTTTCATGGCTGGGCTGGGGTCAGGATTGTGTGAGCCCAAGAACACATCTGCAGCTGCTGGGAAGCTGCCATTCAATTCCTGACAGGTACCGAGGGCAGACCTTGGCACAGACCATGAGGCAGAATGGAGAGCTGGAGTCCCTGGATGAAACCACAGACAGGGGACAAAGCTGCACAGGAAGAAACATTGAATAATGTGCTCATTAAATGGGTCAGTGGCTGCAAGGGTCGGGAACAACAATTTTTAAAAACACACCATTTTGCTAAAAGACATTGTTATTTAGAACTGAGCAGATAATGCTTTTCATACTGACAGAGAGGTCTTGTATAAGGTATGCAGTTAATTCCACTTTATGGCACACTGCTGAGGCCAGAACAGAGCAGCATCCCTCAGCATGGGCAAATCAGATGTTACAGCACTGAATTATGAAAGGTTACAACCTCTCCAGAATAAAAATCATTGAAATATCCTCCAAAAAATAAACTGTTGAGTCAGTGAACTAAACTATGAATGACTCTGTGAAAAATAGCACCAGCTTTAAATGGCATTTTTATCGTGTTTTTAGATCTTAAAAATGCAAACATGTAAGTACTAGAGTGTTAAAATCATGTTTTCCCCAAATCTAGAGTCCCTCTGCCAGCCCTAAGACATCCAGGACATTCTGCTTCAGTAAGGCTGGCTTTATATTTTAGTAAATTAAGAGATCTAAGAACAGAATTGCTGGACAAAACAACTAAAACGCAACCTGTAAAACAGGCAATACTCTGCATGCCTGAATCAAGAGACAGTCAAGCAAAGGGGAACCACCAAGAACTTTAGGCAGGCCACAATACTGATGATAATGTCTAATTTACTCTCCAATTCAGGATCCACTGCACCAATATGTCAAAGCAAATAATCTTGTGAGGTTAAATCACATTGTGTCAGTTACCAGAAAAGCAACATTAAAATTTCTTCTGTGAAAAATTTAAAGAAAGCATCAGCTTCTATTAGAAGAGGGAGAAGTAAGAGTGAAGATCCACTTGAACTGTGGTCCAATGACAGACCACCAAAGAGAACAGCCCCTGAGCCAGCTGGGGGCTGCTGAGCACGTTCTCCTTTCCCAAAATCTATTCTTCAAGTCATGCTGGGCAAGCTGATGGCAAAATTCACCTAGGATGACAGAATTTTTTATAATAGGCTGCAGTGCTGTTGATGCAGCTGAAAACATGGCAATTTTGTATAATTCAGGTTTTTCACAAAGTAAAATGCAGCTAAATCTGGAACTGATGTCCAAACCCCAAGTGAGTGTAAGACAGATGTCAGCTTTTCCTAGGAGAAGACAGCTCTGTGAGAGAATTCAGTGGAATCAATGTTTCTGAAAAGCAGACAAAGCTGAGGGATAGAAAGAAATATGTGTGCAGTCTCTAACAGGGACCTGCTGTGGGAAGAATAGTTTAGGGGACAGATTTTGGGACTGTCTATCAGGACACATGGGCTTTATTTAAGTTATGGCACAGATTACCTCCTTGCCAGGAAGATAATCCTGTTTGCCTCTGTTTCTTGAAATGCAGTTCAGAGGAAACTAACATTATGATATATACCAATTACCCCACTGGAGGCAAGAGGAAAATTTGTAGCAAAAGATTTTTTGTTCATACCCACTGGGACACTTAGACCACCATAAGTTTGCTTATTTGGGCCTCAGCCAAAGGGAAAATGGTCCTAAGAATCTGCTTCTCATGATGCCTCAGGTTTTAACTTTTATATATTTCAAATCCTGTACTGCTAGTGTCACTCTGAAGTTTCCTGTAGCTTGTTAAGTGCTGTTCTCTCATGCTCACACAGACACAACAAAGCCTTCAACTTGGACACCCAGACCAAGAACTGTAAACCTTCATCTTGGGGAGAGGGGGGCAAGCTTGGGGAAATTCCATCCTTGGCTGGGTTCTGCTTGGTGAATGGATGCTGATATAAAAGTGTGAAGAACTCATGAGCTGTCATTGTCCATTTTGGAATGCACTGAGGCTCTGGAGCCCAAAAATGTACATCTGAAGGCTTTTCAAATAAATACCACTTTTGTTCCTTTATTCCTGTCTGGTCTCTGTTTCTAGGTAGCCATTTAAGGCATCACTGATTACACAATTCTGTTTCTCGTCTCCACATTGGGATCTATGCACTGAAAACCAGATCCCTATTCTATTTCACCCTTAAAAGCCAACTGCTTTCCAGACTTTATTCCAACAGTATATTTATTTTTTTGCCTTTTAAGCTCCATATTAAATATAGGTGTATTGTGTAAATGCAGAGCACAGATTAGGCTTCTGAAAGAAAAGAATTTTTTCAAAGGTAGAAAAATGTCAGTTCCAGGAAGTTTGGAATTTTTGCTTGAATAGAGTCTGTTGTGTTTCCTCTCTTACAACATTAACAGTTTTACAAAATGCATTTTGCTGCTGCATTTATCCTGATTTCATCTGGGGTAAATTGCTCTGAGGGTACAAAGAACATCAAGCTTCAAAAAGTCCCTACCAGACCATGATAAAAAGTTTGTTGTCTCAAGTTTTACTTAACTCTCAGCTTGGTGTCTGTGGTTTCTTGGATTACTTCGCTGATAAATATTTCCTAGCAGGGAATCTTTACAATCACCATGCCTGAAATATTTTTGAATGCCAAAGTCCCTTCCTAAGCATAGTAGATAAATAGAAACTATAGCTTTGTGTTTGTGTGCAAAAAAATATGCAAATTTTCCTCCTCTCTGTTTGCAGTTTTCACCCTCCAGAACAGCTAAATATCACACAATAAATTTAGACTATAGTTGAACCACTTCACTCTTTTTTATATTGGCCTAATTAATTTCTCTCTTCAGACTATGTTCCTCAACAATCTCTTCCTTAAATTCATGCTGATTCTTTTGTTTTATGCAAATGAGAGACATTTTTTATTAAGTAAATATTAGCTGTGAAAAGCAAGGAGTTGAGAAAGGAGGAAGAGATTTGGTGAAGGGAATAATAGAAATATTTTTGTCATGTATATTTCTCTTCATATTTTATGTCATTTGCTACTTCTGTATAGACCAATATTTAAAACTCTCATATTGCTTGAATGCTTCATGGTAGAGAGACAAGTTTTTCTTAACTTAAACTATAATCAAGCTCCTTGAATTTTAACTTAACTTGTGTTCAACATATGCTATCAGAATTCAGCACTGCTACTTGAGTTACATGCCTGCTTTGTAACAGGCATTTAACTTAGAATTAGATTTTGAGTGGGTTAATAGATAATAAGCAAAGGAGAATCTCAAAGCCTCAAATTAAATGAAGTAAAGGCTGTCTTCATAGATCAAGGCAATTTGATGAGAATGAAAGATACCTTTCATATAACACAAGAGAGGTGTGTGCCACAAAAGCTAAAATAACATAAAAAGAACCTATTTCCACTAAAGACACCTCTACTTCCTAAAGAATCACTGATTCCTTAGACAGCCTAGACAACTTTATTTCTCTCCTAGTTCATTTCTTTTTTTTCATATCCTGTGGGGTGCAGTAGTTCAGTACAAGCGAGCACTTTTATATTTCCCTAACGGCTGGGTTCCCTGCATTAATATCCCAATGGGATATAGCATTACTGAACTGCTTCTGCTGCACTTTACTGGTGAAAAAGAAAAATTACTCTATTTTCTGCTAAGGGAGAAGAAAGAACTTTAGGTGTTTCAGTCACTAAACATTTGAAAATTTATTTTCACTGTCTGAAAAGTTGAAAGAGTTATCCATTTCTATCAGTTTTAAGGTGAGATTTCATCCCCTAAACCCAGTAAATAAATTAGGCTTTTAAAGTGATCCTTAGGCATCTAAATTTTGCCTATGTGCTTCTGAAAAGACCCACCTAGTTTCAACTCTGAAAGTGCTTATCTTCTTTTTTCCTAAAATTTCCAAAAAAAGGCTTTTTTGGTGCATCTGCACAACTGTTCAGCTTTGAAAGGCTCTCTCACAGTTCTCCCTCAGGGGCCAATAACCAAGCACTACTATAGCTTGAGTTTCCATAGTAGTCTGGTTTGGTAAATATTTGCAGGCAACGCCCAAACCAAACCAATGAGGACTGGAATTTCTATGAATTCTGATTGCACTGCAGAGTAATTTTTAGTTTCAAGTGCTGATACCCAGAAAATATAGACCCCATACTTAGAATACTTGATCACAACAAAAAGCAGAGCTGAGAATCAGTTGTACTGATTTGGAGTGTGCTGATCTTAGCAAGGGTAGAGTTCATTTTCTTAACAGTAACTGGTACAGGCTGTGCTTTGGATCTGTGCTGAACACAGTGGTGATAACACAGAGATGTTTTTGTTATTGCTGAGCAGCTCTTACACAGACCCAAGGCTTTTTTCTGCTCCTCACTCCACCAGCGAGGAGCCTGAGGGGGCACAAGGAGTTGGGAGAGGACACAGCTGGAACAGCTGGCTCAAGAGATATTCCACACCATATGGTGCCATTCTCAGCATGTAAAGCTGGGAGAAGAAGAAGAAACATGAGGGGACATTCACAGACATGGTGTTCCCAAGCAACCATCACTCATGATGAAGCTCAGGAGAGCTTCCTGGGGATGGCCAAACTCCTGCCTGCCCATGGGAAATGGTAAATGAATTCCTCGTTTCACTTTGTTTGCATGCACAGCTTTTGCTTCCCCTATTAAACTCTCTTTATACCAACCAATAAGTTTTGACACTTTTACCCTTTTTTTTGTTTTTCTCTCCTGGAAAGTAGATGTGCATTTGAAATTGCCTATGGGACCTTAAACCAGGCCTCTCAGTCAAGCTTTTGAACTGCTGAACTCTTAACCCTACAAGCAAAGGCAGTTGTGGAATTCCATACTTCAATCTTTGTAGCCCCTTTTTTGCTTTGTGTCATTCTCCCAAGTTGTCACATGTGAAAATTACTCTAGTGGAAATGGATAGCACCATATAGCTCAAGGGGACTACCTGCACAGAGGGTCTAAATCCCTACGTATTCCACCCATATTTATGGGTTTTACTAATGCATGTCTTTTTGTTCAATTTTTCAGCTGGATTACTTTATTATAAATTAAACCTACAATGTTCCTTTATGTGGAATTATTTCTCCTGTCATGCTTCCAGTAGCTGTTGTACTTAAATAGGAATTTAATGAAAGGAAATACACAGCAAGCCAGCCATAAACTCCTTCAGTGCCTTGCACTCTAAGGAGGCTCAGGTTTCTGATTACTACTTCAATCTCAGAGCATACTTAAGATCAAGTGTACTGACCACCCACCACAGTAATCCTCTGAAATACCTCTGAAAGTCCAGTTCTCCATTAGTCTGTAAAGTAATTAAGATGAAGTAGAAAGGGATGGATTATCTTAAACTATTAATGATAATATGGGACAAACAGCATTGTCAACCTTTTATTATATCAGACAGTAAGAGCTATATGGAAGGGATAAACCACAAAAGGAAGAAGTAACTAATTGTAAACTTTTTTTAGTAAATGTATTTTATGTATTAATTTATATACAGTTATGAATTAAATAAAAGTGAATCCCATTGTGTGGATTAAAACTACATATCTGTGAATGCACGAAGGTTTACTTATAAGGACTGGCTTCCAGTATTGCTGATTAGCTGTAACTCTTGGAGTGTTTCAGTAGATTTGCTAGAAGCCTTTGACATGGCAGGCTCATAGCTTTACTGCCTCTGCAACCTATCATGAACTTAAAAGCAATTGATATCAATAATACAGCATTCAACAACACTGCTGACCAAAAGACTCCCCCCTTATAAAGCAGGGCAAGGAATAACTGAAGCAGTAAGAGACATTCAAATGGAAACAGTCTGACCCTGCCATTAGAAAGGGAACATTTTTGTAGCAGAAAGACTTCCTAAAGTCTGCAACTCCTGGAGCCCCAGCACCTCTTCCTGTGCATTCAGTGTATGGCTCAGTTGCTCCACATGTTCCTGGATAAGAATAGGACAGCTCTGGAAGGACTGAGGGGACTCACAGTTCATTGAGAGCAGTTCAACAGCTGGATCAGGTCCCAGCAATCATGAAACATTTACTCTCTGTTCCTGCAGAGTTCACAGTACATTTACACTCTGTATATTCAGCCCCCACGGGTCATAAACCAACATATTATGACAACTTTAAGACCCACAAGAAAGGCAAGCTACAGTGCACCATTGGAAGACAACAGAAAGAAAACCCAAACACAAAACTGTTACCAAAATTCTAAAACAATACAGGAAAGAGAAAGCTGTGTGTCTGCAAGGACACATTTCACAACCATATTAGTTTTACTGCTTAGCAGTGGTTCATGCTAAGCAATCCATGCTAATTTGCAATAAAGTGTTTCTGACTGTGACATTTTCTCAAGAATTAATTTTAACTCAGCCAATTTTTCAGCCTTTTGCATTTTCTTAGTTACATCAGAAACAGAATTACATTAATTCTTGAGAGTACCTCAAAATTCCTCATGATGAACTACTATCTCTAAAAATCAGATAAGGAAAAATACAGAGGGGGATTTCATATAATCCATGTAATTCAAATAAACTAAATAATTAATATAGTAAAAGATACATCCAACTCCCTTGGAAGGATTTACTATCTCCCTTGCAATTTACATCCCTTAATAGAAGAAAATTTTGCAGACCATTTTAAAATTCCTGAGGATTTCACAGTAGCTGTTGCAAACCCAAGGTAACATAAATTTAGAGATAATGGATAAATTGTACTGTAAGTCAAATAGGTGGACAGATGAACAATTTTGGAAAAGGAGGACCTTGCCATCGTCCTTCTAAAATACAGGATAAATACATTCCATCTCTTACCAGACTTATCAGAATCTTATGAAATATTGAAATCCTCTGGGAAACTTTTACCTTTTTTCTGATCAGCACTATTCTTAACCTGTAATTTTTATTACAAGATAAAATTGTATCATAAGTTTGCCTAAATTCCCTAGAATATTTCTTTTGATTAAAATATTAGATTTTTTTTTACAGATACTCTAGTAACAGGATCTACTGATTTTGAGTTGTTGACACACATTTTACATTTCCCCCTTCCCCAGCTTCTTGAATGTTTTACAGAAACTTGTTTTATTCAGGAAGAAAAAAGAATATATTTTGCAACATGCCATGTTGCAAAACACCTTGTTAATATTCACATTAAATGTCATTTCCACATTTCCTAAAAAAATGTGTTAAAAAGGCATTATTTGCAATGCATTTTAAAATTTTCAAAAATATACTACTATGTAATGTCTACATTATTTTACACAACAGAGTAGTTCTAGCATTGCCAGAGATGAATGTAAGATTCCCCACACCACCCACAGCAATGTGACTCAGTACAATTACAGAGACACCACTAGTAGTGTTGAGAAGAGATACACTAGCTATGCCTCTCTCATTACTGGGCTGCATTAATATGACTATCAGCAGCACTGCCAGTTGGCATCGTTATGGCAAAATGACAACATCATAGTGTGGACAACTGGCCTCAAATGGCTTCTTTTATGTACACTGGGGAATAGCCATCACTAATGGCAATTTCTGTTAATTTAATCTAGATTTGATTTTGTTACATAAAAAAGCAATGATGCCTATGTACTCTGACATCTCTAAAACATATATTTCTCCCTATGAAATGGGCAGGATGAAAATTGACACTGTATCCAGTGTATGCTGGATACTGCAAGAAGTTTGGATGTTTTCAGGTCTTTTTCCTGCATTTTCCTTGCTTACTATACCTGTCCATGCAGCACTTACTCTCTGTATGAAAACACATCCCTGGCTTTGTAAGTATTTTTCCACCACTTTAGTTTTTCTACATGAAGCAAGAGTCTGTGATTTACAGGTTAGTTCTACAATACAGCCTCAGTAGCTTTCAGAGGAATAATCCTGTCTTTGAGTCCAGTGTTGCTCTTCCCGGTGCCTGAGATAAAAATTTCAAAACTCCCTCCAAACCAAAGAGTGCCCACATTCCTTATTCGACTCCAGCACTTCTGTGCTGCAAGACATCATCTGAAGGAATTCCCTAACCTGCAAGAGACCATAGAGGTGTGTCTTTGAGCTGGATATGGATTCAGTGCTATGATTCTATGAATCTCTTAATAACCTAGGAATGGGTTAGGCAGGTCTGCATGCCTGAGAATGGATAGAAAGCTGAAAAGCCACTGAAATTCAATTCTCTGGCTACAAAAGCAGTAGAGAAATTAATTTTTATAAAAATCGACTTAGTAAATAAATTGCTTCAGCTCATTAGTAATGTTGAATGAGTGAGCTCACTGGCATTCTTAGTTGAATTGGAGTAGAGTCACATATGAAAGAAAATCACCCCTGTACCCTTATGAACAGTCCTCAGTCCCAGATTCGAGAATGATATCTGTCTTTGCAAGCCCACAGAAAAAAATGCAAATAAAGACTTCAAAAAATCATTGCAAAAATTATATCATAATAAACTGCTTAAAATATCTTTTCTCCTCTCATTCTCAACATAAATATATGTATTTTATTCTACTGACCACTGCTCACAAGTTTAAACTATGGTGTCATTTAAAATTTACAAAAATATTTTCTTCTTAGTCCTGAAATACAGTGTGCTTCCCTTTTCCTAGTTCAACCCAGCAGAATCTCTCATATATTTTTTTCATGCTTTCAGAGGTAGCACAGAATTTCAGTTTTCTGACTGCTTCTATGATGCATGTGGAGAATAAGACAGCTTTTGATTAAAGCCAATTGTAGTGTGAAGCCTGACCTGCAGGGCCACCCCAGCAGGTACATCACACACATTGTGCCACGGCAGCAACGCTTCCATATATGTACAATTTTATGAAGCTCTGTTTTGTAATGGTATTGGACATAGTAAATATTTGGAGACAGAAATTAGAAGTAGCTGCAGCTGACTATAAATACTGATTTCTGAATCATGCCATGCATATCCGAGGAGGAATGACACGCGTGCTGCTTGGAGCTGTGCGAAGGCAGAGCTCCCAGCCGAGGCTGAGTATTAGGTGGGATGAGTGTGAAATTCTCACCTCCCACCACCCTGTCTTACACATTCACTCTGATCCCTACAGGAGAAGCAAGAGTCTAAGTATGGCAATAGTGGAACCATCAGAGCACATACTGGTCTATAAATATTTTTCAGGACAGAGGATTAAGAAATAGAAAAGCCATAACACTAAATAAGGTTTCTCAAGTTCTGTAAAATCCTAGCACTCGGAAGATTTGTATCTGCAACAATTTCCTTCCTCTGGCACAAACTTTGGAATCTCAGAAGTAATGCAAGTTTAAATAAACCAGTTACAATGCTGAAGGATGGAAGGGGGAAAAATGAAAAAGAATCTTGCTCTTGTTATGCACGAGGTAGCCCATAGTTACTTACACAGGAAACAAATTAGCATTCCAAAAATCAAGATATTTGCTAATCTTTTAGTCCAGGTTTTTCTGAAAACAGTGTAAGATTGTGGAACCTTGGGGTACTTCTGAGAGAGACAATTGTGCTGGAGTTCCCCTTCCCTGGGATGCTGAAGAGTGTTGAGTCCTTTGCACTGGTCTGTTATGAGATACCATAACTAAACTCATTTCTTTCTTCCCTTCCCCTTCTTGGTCTTTACTTGTTTATAGAGACAAGGAATGCCTCAGTTAATCATCCATGGAGTTATTCAGCCCCATAGGGTGTGAATCTGGTAAGGCTGCCCAGCTGTGAGGACACAGACATTATTCCTCACTACTCACTCCCTCATATTGCCTACTGCAAGACTTTCAGAGAAGAAGAAGGAGTTCCTCTAACACTAACTAATACAAATAAGTGTGAGTAGCATTTGGCTTTGTGTTTTCTTTGTGATATAAACTCAACTCTGTGTCTCTTTAAATGCCTCCTATGAGATGCCACAAATTCCCTAACCTATATGTTAAAAGAGTACACTGGTGTCCTAATGAAAAAAAATTAGCATACGAGTTAGATGATAAGAGATTAACATAAAAATGAATTGTAAAAATCTGGATTGGAAAAAAAATTTGCATTGTACTGTCAAATCTCCAGCTTACATTAAAATGTAATGCTAAAATTAAAACAGCACACAGCATCATTGTATGTCAACTTTCTTTTTACCCTGCAGTGTATTAAAAGTGTCCAGACTCAGGGGATAGAGAGTCGGAAGTTCACACAGCAGGAATTTAGCTCAAACTACTGTGAGAAATTGGTGTTTTTCTTCTTCTGTAAAAGCAAGCAGAAACGAAGAATAAAAGAAAGGGATTACCCTGTCATAGCAAGAAGATAACTTATTCACTTTCTATCACACTTTAATGTGCAGATCAATCCTCATGCTGTTCTTTGCCAGTTTCCCCCACATTAGTCACCCTGGAACAGCTGGGAGCTCTCCTGCTGCTCCACCTGGCCTTGGCTTAGGATCAAATGGGGTCATCTGTCAAATAACATATGAGAAATAGATGGATGGAGGTCTTCCAAGGGGTGGAACCACCCCTGTTAGTTGTGTAGGTAAATTACAATGAAAGAATGTAAGGCTCATTAGTTTGTTAATTAAAGATTATTAAATAAATCGTCTATACACTACAGATAATTTTTAATTTTTTTTCCTAGATGCCTGCTCCAAATGTCATAAAATGTACACTTTTAGAAATAAAAATGGTTGAAAATCTCTGAGATAATTTTGGTTTAATTTTTCTTTCATTACATCTCACATTTCATCAAAAAGAGTTTTGAATTTTAAATTATTTCTAGGGAAGACATTTTTCTCCTTCACCATTAAACACACCACTTGGTTTTCAAAATAATTTCAGAGTCCTTTTGACTTCCTTGGAAATCTTATCTGTACTCTAAAGAGAGGCATGTGTAGATACCTGTAATAAAACCTCAATGTAAAGCACACATTACCCTATTCCAAACATCTTTTAAAATTATGCTCCAACTTGATTCAATTGGATTACTCTCCTGAAAGCCTTTATGTTTACCAGGACCTCTTTTTTACAATTCTCTTGCTTTTCATTGAAGTGTCCTCTTTCCCAAAGCAAATAGCCACTGGCCATCACTGAAACTCTGGGATCTTTGTACAGGAATCCTGGATGCAGGCTGTACACAGTGAACCAAGTGCAGTTCAGTACACATGCACTGATGTCAAATATTTTTCTCCAATATTCCAGCTCTATCAGCTAGGTCCTTTCCCAAAATTTTAAATATATGTATGGTATTATTTCAGTGATTTATGACAATAATCTGGACATCTTAGTTCTTGTCTCAGCTAGAACACTAGTTTTGTCATGCTGAACACTAATTTGTTTAGAAATTCTGTCATGCTTAATCAAATTAAGCATAATATCAAATAACATCACTGAATTCAATGACTCAAACACTTCTCCTGTGGGAAACAATCAAAGCAACTTCCCATGTCACATAATTCCTTATCAGCTTTGAAGGCTACTCACATTTTCAAAGGGGAATAAATTTAGACTCTTCAAAAGATCTTCGCAGATACTGGATCCTTATATGGGATCTACATGTGTAATCTATCTTTAGGGCTAATTTAATAGTTGTTTGATTGAAGTAATTAACTATTTATTATAATTATGCATGTAGCATTGTTGTAAGTTCAATAAGGCTGGCAAAATCATGAAAAGCATGTTGTGTAAAACAGAGTCACTAAAGGAATTAATGGCCAGAGTGCAGTCATAGAACTGATACAAACACCTGCAGTTCAACATTGTATTATCTTGCCTGCATTCTGTGCAGGCACTGAGCACCCCTAACTTATTCCACAGATCTGCTTTTGCTGAGTGCTGAAGGAGTTCCAAAACTTCCCAAAGAAATGTTTTGAGTCCCTACAGAACACAAGTAAAAGCTAAGTTACATGACAGACATACTTATAGTCAGAACACATGTGTGTGTCATAATCGTTTGTTTTTGTAGGCAAAAAAAGCAAGGTTGATGTCCTTGTGGGTAAAGTTTTCTTATAAATTTCACTTTATTCTTTCTTGTGTGACATAACTTTCCATAAGAGCTGAATAACAGGAAAAAGTTAATATTCAGCTTCCTTTTTCTTCTTGTATGTGTTTTATGATGATACAGCAAGAAAAAATGTCATATACATTTTCTTTATCAAAGGCACATAAACCTAAGAGGCATGTGTTTGCACAGGTTTGACTTCTGTGAGCATTATGTCTAAGTGGAGACTAAAAAACTAATTGAGTTTGAGGGTTCCCATTTCTCAGTGCCCCCTACTTCCCAGTGATATACATAAGCCTAGATAAGGTTTCCCCCAGTAATTATCTTATCATGTACATCCCACTTTCACTGCAGAATTCTTATCTCTATAAATCTAAGGTAATACAAATGTATGAATTGATTGTACAATTGTTTCAGCTGATGATGCAACAGCTGTTCTTTTCTTTGTCCTTTGTATTAGCAGCAATGGAAATTGAGTCACGTAACACAAGCAGCCTTGGGTAACAGTCAATGAGAAGTGGTACTTTCATCATTAGGTCATCAATTAGGTTCTAATTCGGCTTGATACTCTTGATTACATGTTCACTGCAGCATTACTGCTATTGGTTTTGTTTGACAAGTCAGCTGCAAAGCTGCTCGGGAGTTACCCGCAGGTCCCAACCTTTCACTGAGGTAAATAAAATATGTTGTGCTAAAAACTGACAACAAATGAGGAAAGTCCAAACAGCAAAACTGTAAGGCCATCTCTCTGTTCATGTCTCTCCCCCCAAAGATTCAGAAAAAGTGAGTGTACAAAAAAGTGCTTTTAATTACTTACTGATTATCTGCATGTAAAAGGTTTTATATTTCTGATGATAATCTTAAGGGCAAGGGGAGGAGGAAAGTAACTCTAATAATATCCTGAGTGTCCTCATTGGGATTTTAACATAAAACTACATTCATTGTGAGAAAAAAAAAAAAATCTAAAGAAAATATAGCAGCACATTTCCCGACAAGGTAAAGTCACAATACTTTAGATCATTTTATCTCTTGATGCATTGTTGTCTGCTGGAAGCCCTACATATCCTGTCACAGATAACAGAAACTAGGAAAAATGAAATAAGGCTGAGGAAGTAAGTCAAATAACAAAGTAAACTTGCTGATAATGGGATCTGCTATGACTGTGAGATAATTTCCTAAAGTCACAATGACCTAGTTATTCAAAGAATGGAAAGCAGGTGACCCCTGAAAATAGGACCATCTTTCTTCAAGCAGAACACGCTGGGCTGCCTGGTATTTCTTAATCCTGAACACAAGATCTGCAGATCCAATTGGACAATTTTTTGTCTTTATCTTTTCTAACTAACACCTTTTCTGTCATTGAAAAATAGTGAGATTGCAGATCTCTTCAAAAAGTTGCTTGAGAAATTCTAGAGAACCATTGCTCTTCAATGTGATAAAGCAGTTTCAGAGATAAAATATCATCCAGGGAACATTTTTTATTGAGATCAGCTTTTAAATTTGAGAACTACAAAATCTCTATCTTTTCTCCTGTGGCTTATTTAGCAGAGTGTTTATTATTAATACTCTAGCACTTATAATAAGCAAGAAAATATCTTCTGAACTCAATATGGTTCTGAAGAGGAAACACACCTATAGATGTATATCTCCCTGCTACTTACTTTTCTATTCCTTAAAGAACAAGCAAGTTACTTGAGGCTTTAATTTTTATTATGTTTCCTGAATGTGTTAAATCTCTACTGTAATTATTTTTCCACCATGCTGGGTAGACAGTAGAAAATGGAAGAGGGCAAAGAAAAGGAGGACTTATTTTTCAAAACACAGTAAACTAAATTTTACTCAAAGAAAATTTTTGGGTTTAAGTATGCAACATCTTTAAATGTTTGAAATATTCTAGTTTAACACAAAAGCACAGGAAGTTTGCTTGACATATTATTTCATGTTCTTTCCATCTGTTACTAAAATGTTGTTGGTGTTGGTATTTTTTCTCACATTTTTTCTGAAGGCTGTTTACAATGCTTGACTTTATTGTAACAAAATACTTTCTAATATTCCTTCCAAACTAAAAAACCGAAACCTAAAATATTCAGAAGAATATTCAAAAATATTTCTTAAATACACATTTCAATAACATTTTACTTGATTTTTGCACGGATCCCCTTGTTAATGTAGGTGTCCTTATCCAGCAGCTTTTTTAAATAGGATTTACTTTTCCCTCTAATGAGAGTTAAAAAAATATCTACCAAAATAACAGGAGTGATATTTGGACCCTTTTTCATGAAAATTACCTAAGAATCTTTGATCAATATACCTTTCCTTTGTTCATTCCAGCAAATGAAAAAAGAAAAACCTCTAGCTGAAAGCAGGAAGCTACAACCATCTGGCAGGAAACAAAGATTCCAGCATTTATTATTACTGTGGTTTTTTAAGTGCTTGGTGTCTATTCTGCTGAACACTCACACATTTTACAGTTCTAGACTTCACTTTTTCAATGGGCAGGATTAAATGACAATGTTGAGAGCAAACCTGCACCCTGTATAGAGTTACAATTTAGTTTCAGGTAAGTAACTTTCAGTTTTTCACAGACTTTGTCCTACTTCAGTATCAGTTCAGTGTCTCAAAGGCACTCAATTTAAAGGATTTTCCTCATCCTTTTGATGCAATAGGTGCTCAGTTGCTTGGACTTAACTTTTCTATCACTCCCTATAAAATTAAACCTCATTATGAATTATGCAGCTCTAAAATGTATACACACATATGTATTTTAAATCACCATGTCTTTGTTGTTTATTTAATCTACTATATCTGTGTTTAATAACAGCATGAAAACCTTGGTACTGGCTGTGACAGTCACATGGTGTTAGAGGGCTGTCAGCATTATCAGGAGGCCAGGTCCTTAATCCCTTTTCTGGAGACCAAAATCCTGTCATTTCAGACTGCACATGGCTTCAAAGGGCAGATCCATTTTTATAAAGGCACTGGGGATCCTTCTGCATAGTGGCAGTGAAAGAACATTTGGTTTATGTATCTTGCTTGTAAAGCAAACATGCAGTGATGCATTCCTTTTATCACTTTCAACACTCCTCACAATTTGTCCAGTCTTTACTCTGATGGAGGGGAAATATGTCACAGTGGCACCTCCAGTGCAGGAGCGTGCACACAGCTGCTTCCTTGGGAAACAAGATCACCATGGCTCCCCCCATTTCTCCCATATCTCATTCTAAAACCAAAACAGGTTGTCAGGGAAAAAGCTGCCTTCAACAGCTGCTTTTTTGGCACTGAGTGCTTTAGGCCAGTCTCTTGAAAGAAAGGATTCCATGGGCCCGAATTTGCAAGCTTATGATTGATTGTTACAGTGAAACACACATGAAATAGCTACCTGTATTTAGAGAGGTATAGCTTCCTCCTACTAACTTTGAAAAGCAGTGACCTTGGCATAAAATTTTAAGAAAGCATTAATGGACCATTAATGGCACTTATTCATGATTAAAGTTTGGCTGAGATTTTGGGGACAGATTAGAAGTTTAACACTCTCATTCCCTAAGCTGCGAGGCATTCATGGGAAAGCTCCAAGTCACACAGGTCTAATAGCTTATATAAAATACATCTAGATAAGGAGATTTCATAAAAGTAATTATTTGGTATTTACAAAACCATCCAGAAAGCCTTTGACTGCTTCCCCCTCACTCCCAACCACAGGGTGATTTCTTCTTTATGGCCAGAGCATGCTGAATCTTTGCTTTGAAGGACTCCAAGTATTCCTCTTAGACTGTTTTCTACAAAACTCAAATTCCCTAAAATGTGGAAATTTGTTTCAAAAGTGGCAGAGGTGAAAACTGCCACACTTGGCCATTTCCAGAAGCGCCTTTCTTTGGCACCCTTTACTCCAGAGGAGGAAAGTGTCTCCCAACAGGGTGTGTCTCCTGCTGCTTTTGGGCACCCTGCTGTGGGCACCATAAACCCATGCACATATTCTCTGAGGCAGTGGATCATTTTGGCTGTGCCACTGCACTTTGTGAGGTGTAATCCTATCAGAAATCCTACATATGGTGTGTATAATGCCTACTAAATGTACACTTCATCAGTGATTCTGAGTAGAATGGAAAGGCACGAATTATGTGGGAGGGAAGCTTTCAAAACAGGAAACAGGTGTCAAAGTTGCACTACTTTTAACATTTAAAATCTCTTTTCCTTACGGTATAATCACTTCTAACAGGCTCCAACTATTCCTCTCTAAAACAGCATTTTAAAAGTGAAGGTTCATTTTTTGCCTGCTTTGTCAGTTTTCTAATAACTTGATACATTAAACTCCTTGCAGAATTAATTAAGATACAGAATTTAAGCCTGATTAACAAATACCAATTTTATTCATTAAATCCTTGGTTTTAATTTTTAAATAGGAAACAAATTAAAACTAAAACACGTAGAGCAGGAAATACAATCTCCTTTAATGTTCCAACCCATTCGTTTATTGCATTAATTTTAAAGTAATTGCACTTAACTTCAGCTCAGCTAGGTGCCCTAGAACTTGAAGAAATTAGTGTATTCATACTACTAAGACATAGCACAGTGATCCTGTCTTTTAATTTATTTATTTTTAAAATATCCTCTCTGCTTGTGCCTTGATTATTTTATTCCTTCATCCAACTATAGACTTTTTCTTTCCATGAGTAAAAATTATAAATTCTAGAGATAGGTTAAAGGATAAATACCACACAAAATCTTCCAAGAATAAACTTAAATACAGCATAAAGAATACATGTATTTTCCCTATGCCAAGAAAAAATTTACTCAATGCATATAATTACATTTTTTTTTCAATATCTACAGATGAAGAGTTGCATATAACTAGAAAATATATTAATTAGTAGTAAAAAATGCATCCTTCATCTTAAAAATAGCTTTCCTCATTGTTGAGGCTTAACACAGAATTCCCTGGACAATCCTGGTGCATTTTTCCTTTGTGTGAATGATACATTTATTCCTAGCAGGCATTCATTTAGTTTGGATGCAGAGAGAGCATGGGAGGTAGCTTCATCTGCTGTGCCTGTGGAATTGCCTTCTTAGACTGTCAGCCCTGCAGTCTTGGATGTTGGGATTTAGACCTGCAGGCAGTCAGCAGAGCTAAGCCCAGCCTAAGTGGGTGTGACTGTGTGCAGGGGGCTCTTGGCACCGAGCTGCCACCCTTGGTACCAGACAAGTGCAGCCTAATAACATTTGGCTGACATGAGACATGGTGTGAGCACCCTGGAGCTGATGTTTTACCTCATATCGTGGCTCTGCAGTACCTGGAATATGCAGGTGCTGCCTGGGCACAGCACTGGGCATGCCCACTGAGGACTTGGCTGGGTGTGCCTTGGGATTTTCCCTTCCATGGGACTGCACATGGAGCTGGCAGACAAGGAAAGTTTGCCTTAAGCTACTGTGTAGCTGAAACATAGTGGAGAGCACACGGATCCAAGACTTGAGGGAGCAGCTGGGAGGGAAAATTAAACCCTGCTAACTTTGCATCTCTGCTTTTACATCTCCAGGTCCAGCAGATTGCCCAACCAATGTACTCTGCTTGCTGCCTTGCAGTTGGGCCCTCTCTAAAAGCAGAATGATCTGCCCCCGGTAAAAATTTAAATGTGCCAAAGAACCACAAAGAATAAAGCTTTTCTTAGAGCTGCATAAAACATATGCAGGCAAATAAAGTCTATCCAAAATAAAGTCCCACTATGATTGTTTAACCATCCAGATGTACTCTTCTGAGGAAAACCAGCAATAAAGAGTTGAGGGTTTATTAGATTTTTCTGTCATCTGATTTCCTCTCATTTCTCTCAAGGATTTAGGCATGTGAGAATATCTTGCTTCTCTTTCAGAGAGATAGGGCATTGTTTTCCCTGACGTTTTAGCATGAGTTTTCTCTCCCACTTCAGGTAAAATTGATGTTCTTGTTTGATTACAAATGCAACAGAACACATCAGTTTTCTCATTATTAGTTTTAGTTTAAAAGCCAGTAAGTCCTCATCTTTAAATATCCAGGAGCTAACACACACCAAAAAAACCCAAAAATTGCTAATGACACCCAGAAATCACATTAACATTTTGATTTGCCATAGTTCTGATCCAACCACGTAAAATTTTATAGGGGACTTCACTGAGTAGAGTGAAGCATATGCTATGTTAAAATGGAATACTATCAAACTCCTTTCAGATGCATAATCAATTTGTACTTACCAGGGCCCCAATTTGTTCTATATCCATTACAGGAGACATATTCAATTAATTAATAGACTTTCTCTAGATCTGATGTCTATGACCTAGAATTTGTGAATTTGGTGGTTTTCTCTTTTTTAACCCCACTCTGTTCTTTTTTAAACCACTAAAACCTAGTAATTAATCCAAAAGCTATTCTGTATGCTTCATAAAACAGATAAGGAAGCACCAGGTTGCCATTTATATTTGTTAAAATGAAAAATATCTCCTGGTTATCCTTTTGATGAATCCAGCTGTCAGAGAAATTAGCATGAAAGGCTAACTCATGCAAAGAAGAACACATAAATGAACAGTAAATTATACAACAAATAAAATACATCATTTATATTTATTAGGAGCCTAATTCTGGATGCTCTTACTCATCACAGCATCCCTACTCAATTCAAATACTAAATAGAAGTATAGGCATTGTCATATTTGATCAGGATATGCTATTCCATCTCTGAAAATGGTAGTATAATATGGTAACTTTAGATGCAAACGACAAGAGAATAGGCCTTAAAAAACCCTGCAACATATACATGTAGAATTTATTCTGATCTCTAAAGACACTGGTTTTATCCTAACACTAAGATATATTGTCACTTCTATGAAAACTCTAGATATTCCTTACAGTCACAAAAATACACATACCTTTTTTGAGCCCTTAGCCTGTCCCAAAAGTCAATGAAAATTCTTCTAAATTCCTTCTGCAGTAAGCTGCCAGTCTGTGCCACAAGGCACATCAGTCTTCCCATCTTCTGCTGGCCCACTACAACTTTTTTCCAGATCCTTTCTCTCTAGGTTTTCTTCTTCTGAAATCAAAATCATGCATATGCAAGGAAAAGAACTGGTATGCACTCAGGACTTCCCTCATAAATGCCTGGAAGCAAGAACATGCACCTAGACCAAGCTAATCTGGCAGTGCTTTTGAGATCATCAGTTTAGTTGTATTACCCTAATTTAGCCTTCTTTAATTTGCAACGTAGAAACTTGTGTTGGGTTAAGTTTCAGTTACATCCCTGGGTAACTATAACACAGTAGTGTTTGTTCTGGTTCAGTATTCACCAAGGACATCAGCTACCTCTTATGTGAGCAAGTACCACGTATTTATTCCCACATCATCCTCACCTTGTTACTCAGGGCTCGATTCCATCCCTTGTCCTGTTGCAACAGAGATAATTTTGAAAATCCAGGTATTGCTATACTTCCACCTTGCTTGTGTAGAAGCACCTTCAGCTATCTTTTGATTCCATCCTCATTAGTATGCAGGATGCAGCTACAAATTGTGCCAAGAGTTTGTCTAGGTAAATGGGTTACTGAAATATGATGGTCTTCAATCAAAACCAGCATCTACAATGTACCTGATGGAGGCAGGAGGAAAAGCCGAATCAGGTAAAGAACATAAGTTAATTGTGGAATGGAGCTATCTGAAAACTCAGTAAAATCAGTTTTTCATGGTGGGGAAAATGAGAAAAGGACCTTGGTGGCTACCATCATAAAGATTGGACAAGAGCTGATGTCCAGATTCCAGGGATAGTATATCAATGTCAGGAGCAGGATTAATATTAATGTCACTAGCTTGTACAATTTTGTACCAGGGAAGCAGGGAGTATCACTGGATGGACTAACTTACATTTGGTATTATCGACTAGGCTGTGCTAAGAACTCTTCATTCAGTCTACTCAGGTAACCGTTGGATATGTGCTAAAATTCTACAGATTTTGGCTTTATCAACTCTTGCACTGAGTAATTAATCACACCTTGGTGTGGTGCGCAGCTGTCAAGCTTTTAGAGAATTTCCAATTTATTTGTTAACTAACATCCATCACTGTGACACCAAATCAAACAAAAATAATTTTTTCCTTAAATTATTTGATTATTTATACATTATGTTAATAACTAAGACACTTTTAAAAAAAAACCCCAAACCCTGACTATTCTGCCTATGAGAAGGCAATCTTTATCTTCTGATCATTCCATATGCATGGATTTGAAGATACTGTTTTTAATCCTTAAAGAAACCTGTGGTGTTTCACTCAGACTACAGTTAGCTTACTCGGAGGACTAAACTCAGAAATGTATTATTCTGACAGCAGGAGCAAGCCAGCTGAGCCTCCTGTTGGCATGGCAACACAACACTGAAACTAATTCAGATCTTTGGTAATGACAAGAAAATATTCTCTTCGAAAAGCGTAGTAGTGAAGCATTTTTTCATTCTTATTTTGGGGTTGGATTTTTTTGGCTTTTTTGGTTTTGTTTTGACAAATTGTATTAAACTATCCTGTTTCTAAGCAGTCTGGTTCATTTGGCTCAATATTGATACAATCTCTCTTCACTATTTTCATAGTTTGACTCTATTCCCACCTTGATGTTTAGCATTGCTCCTGAAAACTACAATTACAGACAGCTCTCACTGTGCAAACTAATTAATTAACACCCTCAGATTCTATTCAGAAGCAGTCAGTGCTGTAATGGATGACTCCTGCAAACAGATACAGAAGCACTAGAGATTATGAGCTCTTTTTCTTTCAGTATATATATGTGCCAGGAAAAAAACAAAAAAAAAAAAAGAGAAAAAAACACAAAACAGGAAAAAACCCCAAACACATAAAGATGATATTTTAGAAATCTTCATGTAACTGCACAGATACAGAGCTGATAGAAAGGATCAAAGCCCCAGTTGGAATTCATGAAGTCCATGATTTCAGTGAAAGTGAATACAAGAAAGGTAGTCTAAACTAAGTTATATTTGATACATAGTCATCAAAAATATATAAGATTAAAAAAAAAAATACTGAAAAGCCCTTACAATATTGTGGACAAGCAACAAGAAAGTCCTTTACAAAAGTATTATGGAATATAATACCCCTCCCCTGTACACATGCATTCGTCTTTTAATATCAAGGACCTTCTTTCCTCATTAGATCTGATTGATTCTGCCATTAATTTTATGGAAAAGAGACCTCTCCCCCAGCCTGCTTTCTGCTGTCCCAGCTCCAAAGAGCTCAGTGGTCTGAACATGGCACACAAAGAAAGGAGAGGAAAAAACAAAATGTAGAAGGGCAGAGCAATTTATCCATATTCAAACAGGTAACAGGATAAGTTGCAACAGATGTTAAAACACCCAAGGAAAGAGATCAAGGTTTCAGATCTCATTGTTTCCTGTGATTCAAGATACCTTACAATTATAAACTAACTAACCAACAACCTGAACAAGGAAAAACACCACTGTTCTGTCAATTTAATAGCTAATCATGGAAGTGTAACAAACTGTTCCAAAAACCCTTAAAATAGGCTACAGAAAACATTGATAGCCTTACTTTTGGTTACAAGTCATGGAACTGGGAAATTATTTGCATGCCTAAGCAGGAAACTAATGATGGTCAGTTCAAAACCCATGATATGAGTCAACTATTCCACTTCAAGCTCTCACCAACAAAAATTACTCACACCTTACAGTTGTGCTGATCTCTTTAATTTCCATCATTGTTTCCATCGGGAATAAAGCTCCATGAGACTGACATTGTGATTTTTCCTTAGGAATATGCTGGTTTTCTGTGAATAATTTATATCCACTGTTTTGTAGTTTTGTCAATCACAGCACCACAGACTGCAATACTGACAATTCTTTTCCTCATGTACACACCATTTTAGGAATGGCTTTAGCAGGAATTTTGGCAATTTAAGGACTGTAATTTGGAGACCAAGTCATGCTGGGAGTACTGACATCTAGTTGAAGAAATGAGTTCTTTAACTACTGGTCTGGCTTCGAGGTGATTTTCTGATGCAATTTTTTACTTTAATGCTTTTAGGAATGCACTTTCATATAGCTAACTTTCCATCATTCGTATTTGTCCTGTGTTCCAGTGTTACTAAATGAGATTCGGTTCAGAACTAAGGTTAGAAACAACACACAGAGTGAAAGGCAGGCTGCAATAAAGAAAGGGTGAAAAAAGCCCATTCCCTGGAGCTCAAATCTCTCTCCTTCAAAGGCAGAAGCATATCCTTTTAAAAATATTATGTTATATGGGAAGCTACTGCATTTTGAAAACTGGATGAAATATGATATTTATACTTAATTAGTTCTGTGTTTTGTCTTTTTCTTTTACAGGTCCTTTGTTGGCCTATGTAAGTGGAGGCAAAATTCTGCTTTTCTTAAGGGTTTTCAATCCCTGATAGTATTTTTTAAGAAATACCTGTGTGATCTATCTCATTATGATATTCCATTGCGGTTTTGGCTTGGACTGAATTACATTAATTGGTTCCACTCAGACCTTCACTGTTAAAGTAAACAGAAACTCCCACAATAAAGGACAAGAAGGATGAAATGCAGAATTATCTATTTCTTGCAGTCATTTCCTTTCCTATGCATCAACACTTAGATATGCCACAAAATTTTTAATTATTTACACCAATGCTCGTAGGAATCCAGAAGAAAAATGCAGACACTGGACAATGTTAAAAGCAAGGCTTTATAAGAGCTAAAGGGCTACTAAAGAAAATAATCTTTCAGCTCCCTCTGAAAGATACTTGAAAAGTTTTTTACTTTATATGTTCTTACACTCTGTTTCATTTGCATTTAATTTTAACAACCAAGACTTTGGTGGAAATTCTATACTTGTCAAAGAGTGAGTGTATTCATATATCCATAAAAAAACCAAGAGGGATTAACAGTCAGAGTTACCATGACTATTTACAGATTTACATTTTTTACAATACAGAAAATACAGAAATATTTTTATAAAGGGTTTGAAATATATAACCTGATAGCATTAAGGTTATCTACCCGGTAGATATAAAATAATATTTTTCATTGAAGGACAGAGATGAGTGCATAATTTCAACCTCTGAAAGAGCTGCTGCTACTCAGTAGCAGAGATGCAATGCTAGAGCAAATGAACTACCATTTCAATCTTTCTGCCTGCAATTATCTTGTCTAATTTGGTTTAACAATTTGCGGCACTGAGGTTGCAGGTTTTCATATACTGATAAAACCTGGTGAGGATTCTGTGTGAATATAACATCCTGTTTTTCATTAATATTTTTTTTTAAGTTGAAGTAGTTTCAGCACTGCCGGGAGTTTGGCCATTTCTACATGACCAGCAGAGCACACTCCTATAACTCTCCTTGGCTGTATGTTTGTAAGAGATGGGGAGCACACAACAATCTACAAAATTACACCATTAAAGATTCTGTAGGATTTGTGTTTCTCTATGAAAACACTGATGTGGTCAGCACCTTCAGCTCGGTTCAGTCAGAGGCAGAGAACGACACTGATCACCACAAAGAGAGAAAACCAGATGGGAAACCTTAAGGGATGTGCCATGCTGGAATCAGCTCAGGCAAAGAGAGGCAAACAGTGGGTTCATGATGAATGAGGCATTGAGAGTTGCACAGGGAACGAGACACAAAAGGATCACTCCTAGCAGGTATGGAAATTCCACCTGCTGCAAAGAGACATACAGAGGCAGAAAGTACCCTAACAATACAAGAGTACAAAGGAGCACAGGAAGGGGTTTGAGAATGAACTAGGAATAATCTAAGGTAAGAGGGGCACAAAGTCTTTATTATGCCTTCTTAACATCCATTTCTTACCACTCACATTAGCTCATTTTCTGAGCTTGTAAGCTTCGTTTAAAGATCACGTTTTAACAGTGCAAAGCTACTCCAGGCCTCCGAGAAATATTTTTTCTTAACCCTTGCTAAGTCATGCATAAAGCAGGACCCAATCCTAGACATTATTTGAGGAGTCTGGTGTGAGAATTGCAGATAAACTGTATCCAGCTTACAGTATCTCACATATGCTAAGGTTTACTGCTTTTGTAAGTGATTGTTGCTAACAGAGAGCTAATGTCCACAAGGAGTTTGAGCATGCCTTTGAGGCATAGTGAAAGAAAGTGATCTCTGTCGAAGCAATCTGCTAGGACCTGCAGTTTTTGAACTTCATGAAAAGCAGCAATAATTTGCGAGCTAATGGGATACCATCAGGGAGTCTTCAAACTGTCAGGTAAGGCAATTCTTTCTTCTCAGCATGTTCTACAGCTAGAGGAGAAATATTATATTAGCTTGGGCCTGAATCCTGAAAGGAACTACCCATTAACATCGATCTCTTTTCCCTGGAAGAGCCAACAGTAACTATTCAGACATCAAGAACACCAAACAGCTCTTTGAAGATATTATATGCAGGAATTTGCACATTCAAGTCATGGTAGAATTACAGCAACACCAAACACATTTAAACTCTTACAGTGCCAGTGCCTTAGCTGGCTTCCCCAAAGACTGGTTTTATCCTTAAATGTATAACAAGAGTATTC
>VZTN01023887.1:2818-16597 GCA_013400515.1 Erpornis zantholeuca
AGGTTGTGTGAGAACAAATGGGTCACAGAGAAATTATTATACACTCCAGTAACTATGAAAGAGCCGCATTGTGGTTGCTTGGTAAATGACAGTACATTCTTGTGGAAGACAGTTCTTGTGAAAAACAAGCAAGAAAGGTATCTACAAGAAGGACTTGAAGTGTATAAAAGTTGTTCTGGTTAGATCAGTCACTTGGTTCAAAAGCATCAGGCATATGTCCCCCTAATATATGAAATTCTAAGATTCACAATAACAGTATTTCTATTAATGCTATGTTAATTGGTGCAACAGATGACTGAGTACATTTTAGTAGTTTAAAATCTTGTCACTAATTTAGGTGTTAGTGACCACAATGCCTAGAGGCTTGTAAAATACAGATGACTTCCCTCAAGATAACTTCAGATACATAGACACTCAAGGGAAAATAACATCAAAGAAACAGTGCATTGAAGACATTTTAAGAGGGTAGTACAACAAATAAGATTATGAAATAAAGGAAAGCTACCTCCAGTGCGTTAGATTAATAACCACTGACTGCTTTCCTTGTGCTAATCTAAAAACTGTAAAGCTTTATCCTTTTGCTTGTGCCCTGAAACATTAAGCTTTCCAGTGTTAACAAGAAAGCCTGACTTAAATGTTTAATAAACATTAAACCTGCTAAATTCTTGACTCTCTTTGGCCTCAAATTTTGCTGCTGATTTTGCCTTACAGTCTCCTCATTTTCAGTGACCAACTCCCCTAGGCAAAGAAAGAAGACTTTGCAGTTGGAAGTTGGTGATAGGTTGAGAAGAATTATTTTGGTATCCGAAGTGGCAACTAGAGGCCATTTACATACTATGTCCTGTCCTCGAGAGCCCAGGCTGACAGTTTCTTGAACACTTTAACCTGAAAGTTATCAGAAACCAGAGTTTGCAGCTCTGAGCTGCCCAAAACCAACCTTATTGAGAAGTGGGCTCTTTTCCATGCATTTCGCACTCCACCTAAGTCCAGAAATGGGGCCTATCTACTTTATTGGGGAATCCTGATTCAGGTGCTGCACTCAAATGACACTGGAACACGTGCTGTTGCACATGTGCATGTTATTATGGGCCAGCCAGGTACTCTTTTTTTCCACTAGGACTGTTTTGAGGCACCATTTTCATTTAAGTGGTGGAGGCACTAGAAAATGAAGGTATTGTAATATTCCTCTGTTCATGACTGAAATGTTGTGTTCTCTGTCTTTGACCTCTGTTTACTGTTGTAGAAGCTGGGTAATACTCACTGAACTCTTTTTCAGTGTGTATTACTCAACCATCACATTGGTTTTGCTGTTGTCAGTTTTTACTCACACAAATCCTCAAACAGTCATACAACAAACAGTCTCTTGTGTGATACCAAGCTCTGCTTTCTCATCTGTTCTTGTTTTCAAAGCCAGCTTGTCTGTAACATATAGGTGTTTTTTGCTGATCTAGCCAGATGCTGTCTGCCTGGCAGCAACCTGAGGCAACAAAATTCCCTCGCCTTACACAGCAACATTTAACCTGCTCAGCAAGGAAAATGACAATGTTTGTTTGAAACACAGATGCACGTCTGTGGAGGAGGCTGTGTGACACTTCGGTGAAAACCTGAAAAACATTCAGAACTTCTGGCACACTTGTGGCTCTTGATGTCAGGCACACACAGCCAAATCACTTATCACCTCTTCAGGACATGGATCTCTGCATTTGGGTGTGACAAAATAATTTCAATCATAATTAGAACAGTTATTCCAGGCTAGGACTGGGTGATTAATTCTCTTTCATCATGCTGATTGAATGGGAAGGAATACTGATTGAGCAGGAATAGCAATTAAATAAAGTCAGACTGAAACAGAACTACTTTCTGCAAAGTAAGACAAGATCTCAGATTTATTTAGGTTCTTTCTAAAACCAAATATTTTGCATATTCCTACTAACACCGATTCCTTATTTCCTGATTAGTTAACCTGGTTCTTTTTTTCTCCATTCTTCTTAAATTAAGTCCCATTTTTACTTTACCAGGAAGCAAAACATTTTCAAAACTAAAAGGGTTTTCAAAAGGGATAAGAAATGCAGAACATTTATAAATGGAATGCATGCCACAAAGCAAACTGTTGTGAAGTTTTAGAAATCTTCCTTAGGCAAGTTTTGATAAATTAGTGCATAATTTGTGAATAGCTTTTCTCCCTGTGCTACTTCTTTTCCAGTGAAATAATAATTTATTTAGATGTTTAGTCCAGCTCTTTCCAGCCACTTGCTTGTCACACGCAAAACTGAAAGACACTTAAGTATTCTCTGTGGTGCTTTGTTTCTTGCATGTGGTGCAAACCAAGGAAAGAGAAACCACCTTACTTGAAGAGCTATGTGTTAGTTACTATTAATTTCCTGCAAAAGTGTAGCTTAAGCATATTCACTGAACCACTCTTACTTGTGCTATTCCCAGCTTAGTTGTTAGTGTTCCTGTTGCACAGTACTTCAGAAGATGCTCAAGCAGTCAGCCTGTTGATCTTCAGGGAAACCCCTAGATTTCCGTCCTTATTATTCATGGGGATTTCCCAGTCTGCTGCAGAAAAACAAGGATCAAAGTGTTTTACATGCTGTCTCATGTCTCCAGATTCATCTCACTTAAATGCCTAAGGAAGTGAGTGGCCATAAATAGAACTCTTGAAACACTAGAAGTGGGAGCAACACAAGCATATTTTACAAATGGTTTTATTAAAAAAACATTAAAAATATCTTAAAGTTTTGGGGGTTTTGCCATACTACAGGGAATAGTGGGGGACAAAAGAAAGAAAATCTATAGTTTTATGACTGTAATTTTTTTTTATTAGCAAAGTAAGTAGGAGAGAAACAATAAAGCTGTGACGATGTCTTAAGCAAAATGAATTGGAAACAGTCCTGTGTGTGCTCTTCGAGATCTGTCTGCGTGATCAGCCTGTTTAATGACAAAGTATTCTATAACATAGATTGTTCAACCAAACAGGGCATTGGGCTATAGTGAGGATTTGTGCCTATGTTGCTTGTGAAACCCAGCAGGAGAACAGCCCAGGCTTGCTCTGGCTTTTAGGAGTCACAGGTCTCCCACCCATGGATCCAGTGTGCTGGCCCTGCCTCCTACAGCTCACCAAGCTGGTTAAATAAGTGCCATGTTTAACGCATGTTCACCTCCCTTAAATGTAGTAGAAAAGGATGTGGTACTCAGAGAAGGTCTTTTCACAAACAGTGGGTGATTGATCCCTTGTTTTCCAGCAGCAACTATAGTGAAAATGTCTACTTTCACTCCCTGCCTAAAGACATTGTACCTGCTAGGTAAAAAAAGAAAGGGACACAGATTTTGCCAGATCATACCTTGCATACCATTAATCAGTCCCCGACAGCTCTGAATTTCCATTTACCTGTTGAACCTTGTATTTGAGACAGGTATTAGTTACAGTGAGGGTAAACAAGTATTTAAATATTAAAATAATAAGTGTATTGGTGCTTTTACAGTCCATTAGAGGTAGGAAGTCCTTTTTGGTGTAAAAAGTATTTGCTCATGTGTTTAGAACAAATGTGAAATCAGTATGAAAGGAGTTAATTTCCCACCAAAGTTTGATGTGAGTAGGACTGACCACATCTCTGTCTAGCAACATAGTGTTTTTACTCCCTCCTAATTTCAAACTTGGGTTTTCTTCAATGAATCTCATCAAATTTTGTTATCAAGTTAAAAGCCAAGAAACCTGTGTGCATACACTATTGATCGTAATCATTATTGTTCAGTTTTTCAGAAGTATAGAGATGGTTGCAGTCCATCTGAGAATGTGCATCACCTCCCTTGTTTGCCTTGGAGTAACACGTTCCATGTGCTTGTAATCACACCTAACTTTTTAAAACATGAAGAATTCAAAAATGAAAGAAAGGTAACAACTTTTACCCTAGACAAAAATCTGTCCTCATAAGGGCTGAAATTCACTGCAGCCTGCTTGAAATACATTGAATAAAATTTTGGAAATGCAATGCTCATATTTAGGAATAAAAATAGCAAATATTACATAACTGTGTTTCCGTACATTTTGAGAATAATAGCTCAAGTAAACCATAGTAAGTGAGATTTTAATGCAGTTAATCATAGGCTTGATGAGCGTTTTCCTCTTAAGTTTGGTTCCGCTGAGTTCTATAGGAAAAAAACCCTTACCATTCTGCGCTAAAGTATTAGTGGAATTACACAGGAGCTAATTGTATGTATCTAGGGATTCTGAGGGCTTGGACTGCTTGGGACAGAGATGCCTAAGAAATCTAACTTAAGGAAACTAATCTAACTTAAGAAATCTAATGTTCCCAGGCTATGGAGAGATGCTGGAGTGAGCTACCTGCACCGAGCACTGCTGCAGGAGCAGGAGGCCCTCTGCTTTGTCTCACTGCCCTTCACGACAGAGTCACTTGGACTCTCAGCGCCCCGTGCTGATGATGTAATGGGGCTGCAGAGCTGCCTCCCCACTGGCACCTCTCAGGTCACTGTAGTGGATAGCAGGGATATCGCCAGGCTTATCTGCTGTAAGGGGCACTGAAGCTGGGAAAAAGACCTCTCTCTTGCTCTTTTGGTGGCTGCTCTGTTCAAAAACACACATATGAAATACACAGCTCATGTCAGATTTAGCTGTGAAATATGCATTTGGATGTCACTCTAACCCTCCAATTTCAGATATTATGAAAACAAACTTTACTTCTTTTGAATAAGAGAAGTGTGAGAAAACTCTTATCCTTAAGACCTTCATTGTGACCAGACTGGGCAGTGAGTGCAAAGCTTAAGAAAGCAAAGCTGCCCAGACCTGGCAGCTGCCTGATTTGCTGAAAGGTGAGCACTAAAATTGTCACAGTGTTATACCTCGTTTCCTGGAAAGATGGGCTCTGATATACTTCATTTTTTGTCATCCAGGTGGTTTGCTTTATATTTTATCCTGATGAAGGATGTAGCTAAAATTTCGGCAACTTTTCCAGTCACCTTTCATCCTGTTCTACCATGGTGGGATAAAGGTTTAAGGGGCTGGGACACAATGTGCCTTTTCCAAATGACAACACTAGATGGTGTCCGTACACTTCCCCAAAAAAACAGCCTAGCCTCGGCTTGGAAATCTCAGAAACAGCGAAAAGAGTGGAGTGATATGATGTGATATGATGTGATGTGATGTATTACGTGTGCACGTGTCTCTGTGTTTTAATCCTCACACAATATTTATGTACTTAGTTAATGGCATGTGAAGCTATTTTCTCTGTTAGTCCCTAGTAATAACTATTTTAAGCACATGCATGCTTTTCCTTTCCTGTTTTCCCCAAACACCCACACAGAACCGGAGGACAGTTAATTCAAGGATGTTAATGATAATTCCAGAAGACAGGACAGATCTTTGTGGTTCTGGCCCCAGTCCAGTGAATGATCTCCGTGTAAGGGGCAGCTCTCCTAATGCAAGTTACTTTGAATTCCAATGCAATGTTTGTGTGCATGTGTCTCTGCCACACTGAGACCTGCATGTCCACAAATGCCTCTCTAATAAAATGTTTTCTACACACTGTGCTGAATCTAAAGCACTGATTCTTGATTCTTGCCTGAGAGAACCATACAGAACTTCATTTGTGAGAGAAAAATCCAGCCTGAAAACTTGGATATGAAGGGCTTTTCACCTTTGTTTTATAATTCTTTGGGGGTTCTGGGGTATTTTGGATGTCAACAAGTAGCGTGGAAATTGCGGGAAGACGTGCAGATTGCAATGTGAATAAATGAGGAATAGACACACTGAATTCCTCCTATAGCACCCTGCAAGCTGTCATCCCAAGGCTGGATCAGCTTAGGACCTTGCTGCTAGTCTGGCTCATTCATCTGGGAACTCTCTGCTGCTGGCACATCCCTGAAGGAACTGATAGGAAGAGCGTGACAGAGGCTAAAGCACAGATGGGTCCTGAACAGTGGCTTGGTATGCCCAACACACAGCAGATGACACATCTTCTTAGGCTTACTTGTAGTTGTGTTGTAAATTGCAGAGTCTCCTCCCCTGATGGTCCAGAGGGGCTGGGGGACAGTCTTGGAGGCAGAGCCACAATTGTGCTTCCAATGCCCAGGGAAAACAGCAGCCAGTGGTTGTGTCAGGTGTGTTTTGGTTCAGTTTCTCCCCTGTGCGTGGCTGGCACTGCCAGGCATGCTGAGGGCTCCATCCTCCCTTCCCACTCAAGCCCTTTGGATGCCTGTGCCAGGAGCTTCAAAGCATTCCCCGCTTGCTCCTGGTCAAACGGTGAGCCCTGCTGAGACCAGGGCTGGTGCCATCTGATTTCAACCCTCCTGATGTTCATACAACCTTGCACTCGGTGCTCTGGGGGAAAACATCATCCATGAGGGTTGCTTGAATGAGATGATTGTTCTGGACGTCAAGGGAAGGTGAAGTAACTGCTTCAAGGAGAGGGTGCTAACAAGCTGTGCAGCTGCTTCCCCTGGCAGCATTCAGTGCTGATGTTAGCAAATACAGCCAGCTTGTATCTCCTAGGTTAAGGACATGGTGAGCTTTACGGTTAGATTTTTGGGAAGGCAGAAGGTGTGGATCTGAGAAATTTATTTTAATTTTAGAAGGTGGAGTCAGATTAAGGTTGAGAAAGCAATGCGATTTGTTCATAGTAGACTTGGGAATAGAAGGTGCTGGTATCTCAGAGGAGGTGACTGTGCTGGTCACAAGTATAGTGACAAAGACTGGCAGCTGTCTTAGGGGAGGAAAAGACATGAATAGAAGAGCAAGCTTCATTTATATTTCCTACCAAGTATCTGTTTCCTTGTCGCTCTCTTTTTCAGTTGAATAGGTAAACTCTAAGGCTGGGACTACAGTCTGGGTTACTAAAGTACTCTGAAAAGCAGAGGTAACCCTAATTCAGGACTATTTTTAGTTAAGACACTGATCAGTGTCAGACCTGGGCTAAAACAGCTCACAGTGAGTGAACTATTTCTTCTTTGAAAGGAAGGACCATGGGGAGATGAAAGAAAGGACTGGAATATCTGTGAAGTTGATCTCCTCTGCTGTGCTGAAAATTTCCCCATATATTTCCCTGACACGGTGGGGAAATACAATTCTAAGCCTTGGTAATTGAAAATAACTTTATTTCTTGTCTTTTGAGCTCTTGGCATGTTCTTGGTGCTTCTGTGCAGGTCCATGAAAACACTTTATGAGCCATGGACAAACCAAAATAGTGAGTGAAAGATTCCTAGTCATACATTTCTGCAGAAAATCAGAAATGGCCACAGACTTACTCAAAAGAATCAGATTTATTGTATTTCAATGTTTTCTTGTAAAGTTAATTTCTTAGAAGGGTAACAAACTGACTCCTTAATTTCATTTCCCATTAAAACATCAGTGATGTCCATTCAGCACATTAATAATTATTGTAATTATAGTATTGTGAGAAAAATCAGTTGTTTTGCTGATTGAACTATCAGTAAAAATAGAAGAGTGGGAAATTGAGATAAAAACCAGTTGTTTGTTAAATTACCAGTAAAAATAGAAGAAGGGGAAGTTATGATAGATATCAGCTGTTGATCAAACTGTTAGTAAAAATAGAAGGGGGGGGATTATGATAGAGATTAGCTGTTTGTCAATTAAGTTGATAAATGGGGAAGATGTAACCAGCTGTTTGCTAATTAAATCACGAGTATTAAGTAATATGTCATAGCAGTTATGTTACACTAAACCACAATATCCTGTAAAGCAAATATTGTAAGCTAGCCAGCTAATTATATGAAAGAAATGGTACATTTTGGGCAAAGACTAAAACATACCAAGAAGGAACAACGGAAAACAGGACATCTGGCCTTCAGCCTCACGACCACCAGACAACTCTGGCGACCACCTGGCAACAGGCTGCACACACGTAGAAATGAGAAGAGACATTGAAGTCCAGAACAAGAAGGGTATAAAGGTCGAGGACACAAGGACCTCGGTGGCGAGCTGTTGGCGGAGCAGTGACTCCCCGGCTGCCCCAGTGCTGTTTTGCCTGCTTGTGCTTGCTTAATAAATTTTAAATTGTAAAACCCTAATTGGCTCTGGGTTATTGTTAAACCCAAAGTGGCTCTGGGTGAATTTATTGGCTATCAATCTATAACAGTATGACAGAATGCAGGGGTACTTTCCCATATACAGTTATGTCCCTGTGTGATTGATCAAGACAATCCTCTGTGCAATGACATCAGTGAATTCCAAAGGTTTTTTGGTTTTGGGGGGGCTTTTCATGTGATTAGAAGTATTACATTTGAAGAAGACCCCTGCTTCACTGCTGTGGAATAATACACTCACTCAGCCATGTCCATATGAATAACATCGTACCTTAAACATGAAAATTTAGTGCATTGCTTAATTCATGTTCCCAGTGCAGGGAGGTCTGGCTCCTGCAGGCAGGCATGTCCTCGGTGAATGCCTTTGCCAAATGCTGCCAAAACCCCTGGTGAGACATGGGCCAGCAGTGCCTGCACCACAGGAGCAGGGAACATGGGAGCTGTTGTCTCTTCTTCCCTCACAGGTCTTTCAAATCTCCCACACTCACAGCCGATTTCTTGAGTTGTTTTCTGTGGAGAGGACCTTGCCTAGTAGATATGTTAAAACCAGCTATATACAAGCCACTGCGACCAGCATGTACAATCAGTATCCTAGTTTCTAAGCCCATAATCCATGGCATATCACAGATCTCTGTCCATTGTGAACATGATTAGCTATTTCTGAAATGCACTAGCAAGCAGAAGTGGGTTAGCAATTACAGATAGATGACAAAAAAATCAAAAGACCTTGTTTTAATAGACTGACACTTGTTTTGCTGAGTAGTTAGCCTTCATGCTGTGGCACTTCTGTAAGCCACCTTTTAGTGACTGGGCAGTAAGATTATGGGGGAATTCAGGAAATGTGAGAAGTTGAGGGGGAATTGTTAATTCAATGAGAACTGTGCTTTTGCACTTACAGTGAGAGAGTTTATTGGATGATAACCAATGTATGCTCTCAGGGTAGAACATCACAGAGCTGGTCATTGCTGAGGGATTTTGGGATTGCTTCTCTACTTGCTGCTTGATTGCACGTTAGGGATACATCCACTGAGGTCAGTGGTGTTGCATTAGTGGACACATAGCCTGAGAGGATGAACAGGGGTGGTTAAAGGACTCGTGAGTCCCATGTGAGTCATCCCGTGCTTAGGCCGGCTAAGGAACTAAAGGACTTAGGAGGAGAAGCATGAGGTAGCCAGGTTTGCTCCCCTTGGAGAGGAAAAGGCTGAGGGGTGACACTATCGCAGTCTACACCTTCCTCAGGGGTGACAGCAGAAGGGGAAGTGTTGATCTCTCTCTGGTGAGCAGCAACGGGACCTAAGGAAAGAGAACAAAGCTGCATCAGGGGAGTTCAAATGGGGACATTTTTCTGGAGTCTTTGGTGTTTGAATAAACATCTAATATGCTTGCTCAGTTTAAGCATTATTCATTGATTCATTCATTGATTCATTTATTGATTCATTCATTCATTCATTCATTCATTCACCCAAAGATGAAGACAGAGGAGGGTCAATCAGACACAGCTATGTTGATACACAGAGACAAACTTACTGATATGAACAGTCTTATTGTGTGAGTGTTGCCATGGCTTGAGAAGGGTGATTGAGCTCCCACTGACTTCCACAGCAGCAATTTCTACACCTGACTCCAATTGGATCATCATGTGAACAAAAGCTAGGTGCAAACAAAGCCATGGTGTACATGACTCCAGTGGCTGTGGTACTGCAGTGCACCTGAAGTCTGTGTTTATCAGCTGAGCACCAGCTCTACCTGCAGTGTGGAGGAACTAAGTATTTGCATGGGTGCAGGTGGGCTTAAATATCATGGAAACACTTGATGTGCAAGAAACTTAGCCTAAAGCCACCTGTGTGGTCAGCCAGACTGTGCCAAAAGGATACCAGACTGAGAGGTGAAAATATGACACCCTATATATCAGGATTTACTGAACAAATGGAGCACCCATTAAGACACAGAGTTCAGGCTGTTCCTCTTCATATCTGTCTGTCAGTCTGCACTGCAAGAGGGGATACATAACTTTCTGAATGGGCTCATGTCCTTAGGCTGAAAATGTTTCACAGTTTTTACACTAATTCAAATTCTCACTAAGATAATATCATAACACAGGACTGTTGCAGATGGTCCTGTTAATGTGCTTTTTCTAGGTGGAACCTGACAGAAGTGGTACTTATTTTTCTTCAGCAGACCTTCCCGTCAAAGACACTGACTGGGATGTAGGTCCCACTGTGTACATATACATGTCTTCGAGAAATTAGTAAATAGAGCATTCTCTACCTAAAGTCTATAATAAATAATGATGAGCTTAGCAACAAATCCCACGCAGCATGTTGTATGAAGTTTGTTTCATTGCTCCTTTGCAAATCAGGCATTATACACTTATTTTTACATTTTTGCTCAGGCCACAGGTAAATTCCACAACATTTGACTTGGCTGATAATTTTTACTATTTCCTGTTTATTAACTCACATGGGAGGGAGTCCTTCTGGCCAATCACACCTGTAAAGACTTCAGTGCACATTAATCACTGGAACAGAATTCCTTTTTGCTACCTATGCGACATGGGTGTGCTGAATACTGTGGGGAATGCACAAGATAATTCCAGAGATTTACTTCCCAGTATGAGCCTTCTAACAAAAAATTAGACATTAAAATAATTGAGACAATGAAGATTTGGGCATCTTCAGCTGCTGTCAGTCATAAACTCCTCTTATCATTTTATTGCACTGCTTTCCAGGATTTAAAAAATTTCTTTGGACTATCAGCTTCTGCAATATTTTGGAGGAGAAGACTGCAGTACCAAATGCCTGCTGAAAACCAGAGCTGAAACATCATACATGATGGTTGACAAAGACACTTTAGAAGTCTTGTGAAAAATAAATTTAGCTCCCAGATGGGCAAGGTGCATCAGTGAGCAGCACTGAACAGCCCGGCTGGCAGAACTCACCAGGTCTGCTTCCTAAGACACAAAACATTAACAACCATTGTCAGCCCCTCTGCCCTTTCCTCTGTTTCTTTGTATGGTCAGCTTTTGAGTTCAGGTGTAGTTTCAGTCCTGTATCAGGACCCAAAGGGCTTGAGATAAAATACACTAGAATAAAAACTGATATTAGTTTCACAAGGGAAGGCTGAAAGCATTAGAGGAGATTCCAGCCTGCTTCAAATGTAGTAGTATCTTCAAGATTTGAAGTAGACAGTATCTTGAAGATTTTCCTTAAGCCAAAGATAAGTGCCACAAGGATCATTTCTCTGTTACAAAGCTACTTAAGAGCTGTCCTGAGTTCCTGACATAGAACAGGCAATGGTAATTTAAATAATCTTTTCTTCTATTTTTTGTCTTCTGCCTTACAAAGAGTAAAAGTAAGCTCTAGCATAATTTTAGCGTCTTGTAAGATCTCTGCAGGGTGACTTCCCATGGCTTTATGAATGGGATATAAAAGTCTTCAGAAAAAAGAAAGAATATTTTAAGGTGGAGAGAAGAATTTTAAACAGAGATTGCGTTTTTTGCCAAGAAACATAAAATGTCATGCAAAATGTCACTTTCAAAAGACATTTGCTGCTCTTACAGGTTAACCCAAGGGAAGGTTCAATGGGATCAGATGGAGGAGTCACCAAGGAATGAGAACAGCGGTGTTTGTTCAAAAGGTGTTTCATATGATTGGTTTAGAGGCAGAGACCTGTGAGGATTTTGCAGGAGAGGCAGTAGATACTGCAGCCAGGCAACCAGCCCAGCACCATATGTTATTTTGAAGCACACCCATGCATTCTGCAGTAATGAAAGGATTAGGAATTGCGGCCCTCCTTGTCTGCTGTTTTCTAACAAAAACTTCATGCATTTCTCCTGCTACAACCAAGCCTACCATCTGGTCTCACATGACACTAATTACAATTTAATAATTACATTTAATTTTTTTTTCTAATTTTTTATTCTCTGCATAGTGGATGATTACTGAGGAACTTGTAGAAATGGGCAGTTTTAAAGACCACCTTAGATTCCTTCTGTAGAAATAAAACTATGCTCAGAAAACCACCATTCTCTTGACTTTTACTCAAGTGTGATTCAAGTCCTAATCAACAGAGGGAGATACAGTCTAACTTATCAACACATTTTTCAGGCATGTGTACAGTCAATAAAATTCTTCCACACAAAACTCAAGGGACTTAACAGATCTAATTCATTTTGTATTGATGTTTATAGTTACTGTGTCTCAACCACTCACTGTAAATATATTATTACACTGTCAGGACTATCAAAGAGCTGCACTGGGTCCCAATGTCAAAGCAACCCTTGCAATTGTGTATTTTACTTTATTCAGCATTAGGTGCAGGAAACTGAAGCAGGAGTCTGTGAATGTTGCAGTCAAGGACAGTGTGAGGAATGGAAGATCCCTGGGAAGTGAGGTAGGATGCAAGCACATAATGATGGAAAGAAGGCCTCTGAAATGCCTGTTCTTTAAAATTGGGATTTATTAATATCCTCTTGACTTACAGAATGAAAATGCAATTACCTATGGAAGTCCTGCTGCCTCTAGCCTACTCTATCACAGCAATCCACATGCTGCTTGGGCTCATGCTGTCTGGCATCAGGTTTACACAACAAACCACACCAAAGGCTTTTGCAAAACTCCCTAATGACCTTTATGAACATTTTAAAAGAAAAGCATTTTCCTTATTTGCTGTGAAATCACAGAACCACAGAACCAATTAGGTTGGAAAGGAACTTTGAGGTGATTGAGTCCAGCCTCTGACCACCTTGTCAACCACACCATGGCACTAAGTGCCACAGAAAGTCTTTTCTTAAACACCTTCAGGGATGGTGACTCCACCACTTCCCTGGGCAGCCTCACTCTTTCAGTAGACAGAAGACTTAAGAGAAAAGACAGGAAGGATATTAAATAAGTACTTGAGAGTACAGGTGGACTAGAAAAGAATATAAAATGCAGTCCCAATGCCTTCCTCATTGTCCCTCCTTCTGCCTCCACTACCCCGTCCTTACAGTACACGCCCAAGACTCGATGTCCTTGTGTTGCCAAGGCTTTGTGTTGGGGCAGTACCTGTCAATCGTCTGAGCACGGCACATCCACTTAACACAGGGTGAGAGGGAGGTTTGCACGTGGAGATGTCACGTTTAGCATAACTTCTGACTGTGGGTGCTTTCTGCTCTGCAACAAGACTGCCCCTGTGTTAAGCCTTCTCCTTTGATATTCACTTGCCTAATCCACTTTCCAAACGCTTTTAGAAGTGCTTCTATCTTTTAAAAAAACGCCAAGATACAGCTTATAAAAACTTGTTCAGGTTTTTCTGGCGACAAGAGCGAAGAGAAAGTAGGGCGATGCTTTTACTGCTATTTCTTCGTTGGGTTTTTTCTCACGCTGACAGTGGCAGAAGGGACTGGTTGCAGCCTTTCCAACCGTGTGAACGCGCATATGATTAGCTGGGGCGCGGATGGCGGGGAGGGGTGTCCCTTTTCTCTTTTGTTAAGGACAGACGCAAGCGGAAAAGAGCCCTCTCTTTCTGGATCGCTTTCGGTTTCCCTTCTTCAGCTGGGCTGAAGTTTCTTTTTCCCGTCGCTCCCTGCTAGGGGGAGGCACCTACTCACTCCCTACCAGCTCTCCCCGTACTAGGGGCTGGGGCAGGTTCCGTGCCGGCCCGGACCACCAGCAGGGCCCGGATCGGGATCGGAACCGGCGTCGGAATCGGGCCGGCTGCCGGCCGTGCGCAGCCGGCCTC